>LR749493.1:439959-510103 GCA_902729485.2 Mus minutoides | reverse complement strand
CAGCTATTAGATGGAACACAGGGTTCCCAAGGAAGAAGGAGCTAGAGAAAGTACCCAAGGAGCTGAAGGGGTCTTCAACCCTATAGGTGGAAGAATAACCATGAACTAACTAGTACCCCCTGGGCTCGTGTCTCTAGCTGCATATATAGAAGAGGATGGCTTAGTTGGCCATCAGTGGGAAGAGAGGCCCCTTGGTTATCCAGACCTTATATGCCCCAATACAGGGGAACGCCGGGGCCAGGGGGTGGGAGCGGATGGGTGGGGGAGCAGGGCCGGGAGGGGGGAGGGTATAGGGAACTTTCTGGATAACACTTGAAATGTAAATGAAGAAAATATCTAATAAAAGTTGAAAAAATAGATAGGTAGATAGATAGATAGATGATTGATTGATAGATAGATAGATAGATAGATAGATAGACAGATAGATAGATACATAGATACATAGATACATAGATAGATACATAGATAGATACATAGATAGATACATAGATAGATACATGGATAGATACATAGATACATAGATACATAGATAGATGATATATAGTTATAGATGGAGACAGATACAGCTGATCTAGAAATCCAGGATAGAGATGTAATTAGAGATAGATATAGATACTGGAATAGATATCGATATAGATGATGAAGACAGAGATATAATTTAAAGCAATAGATAATCTCTAGTTAAAAATCAGTAGTAGTGAGCACTTATGTGTATAGTATTTAAAAATCATAATTCTAAATAATAATAATAATAATAATAATAATAATAATAATAAAGTTTGTCTGAGGCCCAGGTGTAGTGGGACACACTTTTAATCTTAGCATTTGGAAAACAGAATCTCTGTGGATTCTAGGCCAGCCTTGTCGACTTTGGGAGTTCTCAGATTCTGTCTGAACTGAATACTACAGGCTATTGTCCTTGCCGCTAGTCTCTCAACAGTACAAGAACTATTTACAATGTATTATTTATTAGAGTCAATCTAGAGATGATTTAAAGTTCACAAGAGAATATGAGCAAATTCTACGCAAATAGTACACCATTTTATAAAAATGACTTAGGGATTTGGATATGATGGATGGCATTAGGAAATTTGTCCATCTTTATAAAAATGACTTACGGATTTGGATATGATGGATGGCATTAGGGAATTTGTCCATCTTTTGCACTTGTTAGTATTTCCAGAGAAGAAAATACTTTTATCTAGGGTTCCTACTCCAGGGAACTCCAGTCATTATCATATTTCATTTACATGCCCTTAAATCTGCATCTATAAGTTATCTACATATTTAGCAATGTACTTAATGTCTCCAGCTTTGCCATGCAAGGACTTCATAATACCTGTAAGTAGTTTCAGAGCAACAGCTACAAGCAACAGTTCTAGCTACTGTGAATATAACTAAACCCACACCAGTTATAGCTACTGTGAATATAACTAAACCCACACCCATGAAACTTCCTTACAACAGCTACAAGCAACAGTTCTAGCTACTGTGAATATAACTAAAGCCACACCCATGAAACTTTTTAAAGCGTATTCCCCTCGTCAACCAGGTTTGAATTAGTCACAGTTGAATATAGTCATCAATTTAGAGATTTCATTGTGCATTCCTTCCTTTAGATCTTATAAAATAATAAGAAGACTTATTATTATTTTATAAAATATATTCCACCTCACCATGTCCCTAAGAAATCATGCTTTTGGAATGTCAAAATAATTTTCTTAACCCCCTTTTATCCTTTGTCTCTTGTTTCTTTTTTAAAAAAAATATTTGGTCTGGGATATTTGGAGTTTCCTATTTTTAAGACATTATCTACTGAGAGGAAAAGGAGTAAAAATTCTAAGATGTATATATTTCCTTAAAAACAGAGTTCAGGGGTATGTGTGGTGATCCAAACCTGTATTCTCAGTACTTGGGAGGGGGAGGTAGGGAGATCAGGAATTCAAGGCAAGCCTCAACTTTGTGAATCCTAAGCCATCCTGGGCTACATGAAATTCAGTCTCAAAGATAAAAGAATGATGGGGGTTTGTGGCTCCATTGTCTTACAAGCATGATGAGTGTGTTTTACAAGCATCTGAGTGTGATGCCCAGAACTCCGTCTAAAAGTGTCAAGGCTGAGCTGAATGGCAGTTCCCTCTAAAGTGAGGTATGCCTTCCAGGAGGGAGGGAGAGGCTCCGGAGACTCCATAGGTAAACAAAAGGTCCTGCCTGGGAGAACAGAGACTAGAAAGCTTCTTCCCATCTCCCACCACCCCCAGAAGTAGAAAAACCAGTAAACAACTGTCTGGAGAGAAAACTGAACAGTTGAAATGCAGCAAAGAAAGATTTCTCCATTGTGTGTGTGTGTGTGTGTGTGTGTGTGTGTGTGTGTGTGTGTGTGCGCGCGCGCGCGCGCGCATGTTCCATCTTTCCAGTAAAAGTCTGTCACTCAACAGTGTGGCTTTATGAACTTGCATTCCCAGAACTAGAGAGGTGAAGCTAGAAGGATCCTTGGGGCTCACTGGCCAACTAGTTTTTGTTTTTTTTTTTTAAATTGGTGACATCCAGGCAAATGAAAACCCTCATCTCAAAAGAGAGAGGATAGCATTCCGGAGAATGGCACCCAAAGTTGACCCCAGGCCTCCACAAGCATGTACAAACCCTTCTGTACACACATACAGATACACACACACACACACACACACACACACACACACACACACACGGGGGGGGGGGGTGGAGAGAGACAGAGAGAAACAGAGAAAAAGCAAGAAACAAAACCCTATAACAACAACAACAAAACAGTGCTCAGACAAACACCACTCATGCTTGTAATCCCAGCACTTGGAAGGCAAAAACAGTATCTCTGTAAATTCAAAACAATATGGGCTGGGTTGGTGAGATGGCTTAACAGTTAAGAGCACTGACTGTTCTTCCAAAGGTTATGAGTTCAAATCCCAGCAACCACGTGGTGGCTCACAACCATCCGTAATCTGACGGGGCCTCTTCTTGTGTGTCTGAAGACAACTACAATGTACTTACATATAACAATAAATAAATCTTAAAAAAAAACACAATACAGGCGTGTGCCACCACTGTCCAGCAGATTATGACATCTCGTCCAAAACTTTTTGAAGTTAGTTTAAATTATAGCTACCAAATGTTGTAACTCTGTTCCCTTTAATGCTTCTAGTCCATCCCATGAATTGGATGAGCACTGTTAAGTTCACCACAGTTCCTCCATTAGCCCTTTCAGCTCAGGTATTCTCAACTACCTTTCCAACATGACAATCAAAAATGCCAAATTTTGAGTGACCTCCTTGTTACATGAATAAAAATACTTAATTATGACTTCTTTCCCTTGGAGATGGGGTCTCACTATGAAGCCCTGGCTGGCCTGAAACTCGCTATGTACAACTAACTGGCTGAACTCAAATGCCCTGCCTGTCTCCCAACTGTTGGAATTAAAGGTTTGTACCACCATGCCAGCCCGGAATTACAAGTTTTTTTGTTTTTGTTTGTTTGTTTGCTTTGGTTTGGTTTGTTTTGGTTTTTCGAGACAGGGTTTCTCTGTATAGCCCTGGCTGTCCTGAAACTCACTCTGGCTGGCCTCGAACTCAGAAATCCGCCTGCCTCTGCCTCCCGAGTGCTGGGATTAAAGGCGTGCGCCACCACGCCTGGCTTAGTATTTTTTTAAAACATACATAGAAACATAGAAAGTAGTATGAAATTCATAGTATCCACGATTCATCTGCAGTAATTACATTCTGCCAATCTAATCACTGCTATACTGCTATTTCTCCTATTTCTCTTGGCAGAACTAGGCTGAACCCAGGACCTGGGTAACACATTAGTTACCCAGGCCCACAGCATGAATGGCACCTGCATTTAGAGGCATGCCTTGCCTTCTTAATCTTCTCTGGAAATGCTAGCGTTCTCTCTCTCTCTCTCTCTCTCTCTCACACACACACACACACACACACACACACACACTGTTGGCATAAGGATATCCCAAACTTATGACATCACATAGGCAACAGCAAGACACGTGACCTGAAGACCAGTTGCCAAGGCAACAGGTACCATATTCCCACGACTCACTTGGCTCACCTCACACCTTTATGTTATTTTCTATATAAATAAGGAGAACGCCCCTCCCTCTCTCTGTCTGTCTCTCTCCGCCCCCCCCCCAATAAAACCTCTTTCACATGGAACTGTCTTGGCCTAGTAAGCTGTTGAGACACAACCCTCCATTCTAACACATCACACACCACACACACACACACACACACACATACACACACACTTTACTAATCACTTAGAGGCTTCTAGGTCCCATCAAGTTTAATCATCACAGACACTTCAAAGTTTTAAAGCAAAGCTATGTAGGTGCACTGGATCTTATGCAAACAAAATGAGAAAAAAGCAAGGCTGGGTGGGCAGTGGTGGTGCACTCCTTTAATCCCAACACTTGGGAGGCAGAGGCAGGTGGATCTCTGAGTTCAAGGCCAGCCTGGTCTACAGAGTGAGTTCCAGGATAGCCAGGGCTACACAGAGAAACCCTGTCTCAAAAAACCAAAAAAGGGGCTGGAGAGATGGCTCCGTAGTTAAGAGCACTGATTGCTCTTCCAGAGGTCCTGAGTTCAATTCCCAGAAACCACATGGTGGCTCACAAGCATCTGTAACAAGATCTGGTGCCCTCTTTCTAATGTGTCTGAATACAGCAACAATGTACTCACATATATTAAATAAATAAATCTTTAAAAAAAGAAAAAAGGGGCCGGGCATGGTGGCGCTCGCCTTTAATCCCTGCACTCGGGAGGCAGAGGCAGGCGGATTTCTGAGTTTGAGGCCAGCCTGGTCTACAAAGTGAGTTCCAGGACAGCCAGGGCTATACAGAGAAACCCTGTCTCGAAAAACAAAGAAAGAAAGAAAGAAAGAAAGAAAGAAAGAAAGGAAGGAAGGAAGGAAGGAAGGAAGGAAGAAAGAAAGAAAGAAAGAAAGAAAGAAAGAAAGAAAAGAAAAAAGAAGAAAGGAAAAGAAAATTAAATCTCTTTTTCCAAGTTGACTTCAAACTCACTGAATTCCTCCTGCCTCTGCCTCCTGACTGCTAGGATTAAAGGCATGTACCACTATTGGCAGGCTGAAAACTAAGAAAAGAGAGAGAGAGAGAGAGAGAGAGAGAGAGAGAGAGAGAGAGAGAGAGAAAGCAAAAAAGGAAAAACAAAATTCTTCCGGCAAAAAAATTATCCAGCATAGTGTGTTGCAAGATTATAAAATGAGGATTTCCTCTCCAGAGGAAGCTTCAATACTGCGTCTTGGTTTCAGGTTGTTTTGTAAAACTTTACGTCTGTTCAGTTTTAGCACTTGCCCGCTGCATCTCACCTACACAATGTGGCTAAGGGATGAGCAGTAGACAACATGCCCGAAGTCTGTTTTCAACTTCCCACTGGTGTGGAAATTCCACTCGTTTCAATCTACAAAGGAAACTTCAGTCGCTTCGATCTTATGAGGCTGTTCCTTGTGTTGATTTTCATTACTAATATAAGCATTTAATTATGCATAATCACACAGAGAGGGAAAAAAAAAAGAACCAACAGTCACTCCCTGTCAAATAGTGTGCTATCAGCAAAGAAGAGAGAGGGCAGTGCTGGCCATAGAAGGTTATAGAACGAGGAACTTTTCCTAGCCATCTCTGGGAATGAGTCCAATTTAGGAAATCTATGAGAAAGCATTGGAAATGAATAGATGAAAATTGAATTCACTGGCCCGGCTTCATTCAATGCAAATGTAAATAGAGATTTGGCAAAAATAACCCAGTACCTAATTCAAATTAGAAAACTTTCACTGTAATGGAGGACAGCTGATCCTTTGAAATGAAGGCAAAAAAAAAAAGGAAGAAGCGAGGGGAGAGACACTGATAGTGACCATGCCACTGAGAAGGAATTACTGGAGAGTGAAACAAAGTTTTTCCGACAACCTCTCCAATGTTCCCATTCATGCCTTTCACAAGTCTCTGGAAAAACAGAAGGCAGATGCTAAGGGAAAAGATGAGGAGGATGAGGAAGATGTGGGCCACAGAGTTTGTGGAAGAAGATGAGGTGGTGTTTGTTTGTTTGTGATATGGATAAATTGGATGCCAGCAGTGAAGAGGAAAAAGGAAAGGCGCTTAATGCATAGCACAAAGACAAAGCACTCTTCAAAGGCCTGCTGCAGAAAAACCAGGCCATATGTCCAGGATACAGACAGAACCACTCCATTTGTCTTTGCCTTGTAAACAGCACTGAACACTGAACACTGTGAATGTCTTTAGCTCAAAAACAAACATGCCCCCCCCCAAAAGAAAAGCAAGGTTTGTCAGGAATATGACACCCAGATTAAGATAGTACTGCCAAAATAATAATTTCTTGCAATCTAGGTGTCATTACAAGACTTCCTGAACTCCACTGTACTTAGGCATTGCCCTTCACCACTCAAATGTATGAGTTCTCAGGAATTCAGGCCCAAGTCACTTCTCAGTGTTCCCTGAACCAAATCTAGTGACAGAACCTTTTGAATAGCTATAAGGCTGGCCTTTAACTGCTAGTCATTCTACCTTGGCCCCCCTAGTGTTGGCATCACGAGTGTGACCAACTAGCAGCAGCTACAGAGCATTTCAAGAGACTAGGTAAACCAGGCAGTGGTGGCGCACGCCTTTAATCCCAGCACTCAGGAGGCAGAGGCAGGTGGATTTCCGAGTTCGAGGCCAGCCTGGTCTACAGAGTGAGTTCCAGGACAGCCAGGGCTATACAAAGAAACCCTGTCTCAAAAAAAAAAAAAAAGGGGGGGGGGCTGATGAGATGGCTCAGCAGTAAGAGCACCCGACTGCTCTTCCAAAGGTCCTGAGTTCAAATCCCAGCAACCACATGGTGGCTCACAACCATCTGTAACAAGATCTGACTCCCTTCTTCTGGAGTGCCTCTTCTGGAGTGTCTGAAGACAGCTACCGTGTACTTACATATAATAAATAAATAAATCTTTAAAAAAAAAAAGTTGGGCAGTGGTGCCGCACACCTTTAATCCCCAGCACTAGGGAGGCAGAGGCAGGCGAATTTCTGAGTTCGAGGCCAGCCTGGTCTACAGAGTGAGTTCCAGGACAGGACAGCCAGGGCTATGCAGAGAAACCCTGTCTCAAAACAAAACAAAAGAGACTATTTATTGGGGGGTTCTGTAGTCCTAATTTGACCCGGAGTCTAAAAACAACTCTGCATTTGGGTAATACTACTTATTGGGTAGCCCTTTAAAAGCACCCCTTATCCTGTACTGGGCTTGGTTCTCCATCTGTATTTCTAACACTCATTAACTCCACAAATATTTACCTATTGCATCCGGGCACTATCTGCTAGCAATACAGGGTGGAATACACAGAACCAACATTTACTAAATGCTTACACTTTACCTTTTGCTAGGAGAGTTATGTACACTTAACTGATAACCTGTGAGATATTTTCCAAACACAACAAAGGAAGGAACAGAGGCAGCGTGTAAATGAAGTCACTTTTTCCAGGATAGCAAAGCACTTGGCTGAAGATTGGATCGCTACTAGGCTATATGGCTTCAAAACCTACCACCCGTGTAACCACAGCCAAATCTTGCTCCCCAAAGCTAAGACAATTTCAATGACTTGCATTTTGGTTCCAAGCCAGGAATACTGGGAGGAATTACCCTCTTGTCACCACAAGGGTAGCAACACATTGGAGTAGGTTCTAGGAATGATCCAGAAATCAACCTCAGGTAGGCAGCAGCTCTTTTCCGCACTCTGGCAGTTTCCGCGCCCAGTAGGCGGAGCGAGGACGAGCACGTGGGCGGGCATAACCCTCGCACGCCCCTCGGGGCCTCCCATTGGGTACAGCTGAGCCTGTCGGTTCCCTCCGGTCTGAACTCGGGCGCTGGGCGGGCCCTTTAAGAGTCTCGCGGAGCCCGCCCCCCACGCCGTTCCCAGCTCTCACCCCGCCTCCGCCCCGCCCCTCCGCCCCTCCGCCCCTCCGCCCCTCCGCCCCTCTCGTCATCTTCCTGCGTTGCTACGTCATTAATGACACCAACGAGAGGATACCGCCTGCGTCTAGAGCAGCCTGGTTCAGAGCGTTACTGAGTGGGGCCTTGGACGTGAGAGGAAAGCCGCGTAAGGCAGCGCTTTCCTGCCCTGAAGCCATTCTAGATGCGGTGAGTGCCAAAACCTCGGCCCCCACTTCAAGCACAACCCGGAGCTACTGCTCCTCTCCCTCCCCTGGGAAGGCCGGGGGCCCTAGCCTGGGTCCTAGCCCATTCCCAGCATGCTCCGCTAGGGATGCCTTGGCAGGTGCGGCGGGAGGACCCGGCGGGAGTGGGAAAAGCAGCCTTCCGAGAGATTCTCCCTTGGCCTTCAGTGGGACACTGACATCCATCCTGGTACCCAGTCTCCATTTTGATCTCCATCCACTTTCTCCTTCTAAAAACAGAAAAAGAAAGAAAGAAAGAAAGAAAGAAAGAAAGAAAGAAAGTTAGTTTTTCGCAAAAACATACTTTCTGCTTTCTCGTGTGTGTGTGTGTGTGTGTGTGTGTGTGTGTTTTAAGGTCTCTTTTCTGTACAAAAATATCCCATCATGCGGATTGTTGGTGTTACTTTTTTTTTTTAATTCCTCAGCGGAGAAAAAAAAGTTAGGATAATTTGTACAAATATTTTTGTGTAGAATTATTAGACGTTTTGAGTTCTTAATAGTATTTTTGCCGTTAGGAGGAAAAATTCTGGAAATTTTTGACACAAAATCATATGAAGGTACTTGTCTGGATTGTTGTGTATTGGCCAGAAATAATGATCATGTGATAAGAACTGCAATTATAACAAGTAATATAAAGGTGAACTTTACAATGTTGTTTTGAGGCATAGCTTTTCTGTTCTTTCTCCTTTCCTATGGGAAATGTTTATTGACCAAGTTCTCTGGATTACACAGGGAAAGTACCATCTTGCTTTTCCCCACCCACTTCCCCACACACTCTCAGAAAATGCACCTGTCCTTCAGACAGCTGTCTTTGTGGTAGAAGTCAAAGTTCATTTCTTTTATAAGAAAACAGTAGGAGCCAGAAGTGGTGCTGCACACAAGTAATACCAGCAAATGGGCAAATGAACTGAGAGGATCACAAGTTCAAGACCAGCTGGAGCTACAGAGTGAAACCCTATCTCAGATCTTAGAAAAGAGGAGAGAAAGGGGGGGGGGGCGCGGGGGCAAACTGTCAGTGTAGTATCCTTGTAGCATTATGGCAAAATTTGGTACAAGCATCAATTACGTTTACTAGATCCACATGTCTCATTTATAGGTCACTTCTACCACTGATAGCCTTTGTGACTTTAGGTCAGCTATTTAACCTTTATGGTCCTCCATTTTCCCATTTAAAAGAAATCTTTGTGTGGCACTAGAGGGGGTCCCAGCGTTGTGTATTAAGGGCAGATAAGGGCAGACTTTGGGTAGCCTGCTCTATCACTCTCCCCTTTATTCTTGCTGAACCAGGAAATATGTTGAAGGCCAGCAGGCCCTGAAGATCTCCTGTCTCCAACCCCACGGGGCTGGGGTTAGACATGGCTTCTTGCCTTGCCCAGCTTTTTATATGGGCACTAGATCTGGAACCCAGGTCCTTAAGAAACTCATATCCACTGAACCATCTTTCAAGCCCCATTTGTTTTGAAATTGACGCATAACTTGGCATATTCTTTAAATGAGAGAAATGACCTCAGGTAACAGCTTCTAAGGGCCTTTTCAACCATAAGAGACAGCATGGAAGTAGAGGGATCACAGTGAAACTTTGAAGAGTTGCAGAGGAAACTGGGGAACATTCAGTCTTGGTGAGCAAAAATGTAAACCATAACATTTTCAGCTGTTTTATTTACATTGGCTTTCCTTCCACTTTCTAATTAAATTAAAACACAGAAGGTTCCCCCCTCCTCCTTTTTATTTTTTTTAACTTTCTCAAGGAATTAAGTATCTTTCGAGGAGTTAAAAATAGTCACAAATGTTCCCCAAATAATGCCTATATTGACTTCTTTCTCCAAACAACTTTCCATCCTGGGCTTTTATTACATCAGTAGTTGATATACTATATAGTAGGACATTTAGTCAGGGGCAGAATGTTAATTATAACATATGCTACTAACCACACTTGTGTTTTAGATTGTTTAAAATACCTCAGGACATTAACTACCAATTAAATCAAGCAGTAGGTTGAAAGAGAAGTTTGAGACTGGTGGTGGTGGTGAGGGTGGTGGTGGTGATCGTCATGGTCGTCATGGTCGTCATGGTGGAGAAGGAGGTGGCAGTGGTACTGGTGGGGGTCGCCGCGGTGGTGGTGGCAGCAGCTGTGGCAGAAGTTGTGGTGGCTGTAGCTGAGGTACAGTGGCAGGAATTCTTTAATCCCAGCACTCAGGAGGCAGAGGCAAGTGGATATCTGAGTTCGAGGCCAGCCTGGTCTACAGAGTGAGTTCCAGGACAGCCAGGGCTACACAGAGAAACCCTGTCTCGGAAAAAAAAAAAAAAAAAAAAAAAAAAAAAAAAAAAAAAAAAAAAAAAAAAAAAAAAAAAAAAAAAAAAAAAAAAAAAAAAAAAAAAAAAAAAAAAAAAAAAAAAAAAAAAAAAACGAAAGAAAGAAAGAAAGAAAAGAACAGAAAGAAAAGAACAGAAAGAAAAGAAAGAAAGAACAGAAAGGAAGAAAGAAAGGAAGAAAGAAAATGAAGAAAGAAAAGAGAAATTTGAGTTTAAATTGAGTATCTGTTCAACTTACAGGTCTTGATCTAGAAGCTCTTTTATAATAGCCAGAAGTACTTATTAACAGGGCAAGTTTGCCATACAAAATATTTAGAGAATGATGGAAAAACATTGTTTATCACAGTTTCTAGGCTAATGCTTTCACTTGCCACTTTGTTAAATAAATGATGTATAAAATTACTCCTCTACACACACACACACACACACACACACACTACAATTCCACTCCTTGAATGAGTTCCTATAATGTTGCAGTTTCTCTCCAATGCCAGTGGAAGGTTATTGAGACTCCTTGTCACAGGATGCTTCTCACCCGATTTTAAGCATGTGGACCTTTGGCTTTTAAACATTAAGAACAAATGTAAGTATATAAGAAATAACCAAGTAAAATTATTAGACTATGTATTTGAAAAGTCTTTTTCTTTGCAGGAAAAATGCTTTCAGAAAGCAGTTCCTTTTTGAAGGGTGTGATGCTTGGAAGCATCTTCTGTGCCTTGATCACTATGCTAGGCCACATTAGGATTGGAAACAGAATGTACCACCATGAGCATCACCATCTGCAAGCTCCTAACAAAGATGATATCTCGAAAATTTCAGAGGCTGAACGCATGGAGCTCAGTAAGAGTTTCCAGGTATACTGTATAATTCTTGTAAAACCCAAAGATGTGAGTCTTTGGGCCGCAGTGAAGGAGACTTGGACCAAACACTGTGACAAAGCAGAATTTTTTAGTTCTGAAAATGTTAAAGTGTTTGAATCAATTAATATGGACACAAATGACATGTGGTTGATGATGAGGAAAGCTTACAAATATGCTTATGATAAATACAGGGACCAGTACAACTGGTTCTTCCTTGCACGCCCCACTACTTTTGCTGTTATTGAAAACCTCAAATATTTTTTGTTAAAAAAGGATCAATCACAACCTTTCTATCTAGGACACACTGTAAAATCTGGAGACCTTGAATATGTGAGTGTGGATGGAGGAATTGTCTTAAGCATAGAATCAATGAAAAGACTCAACAGTCTTCTCAGTGTTCCTGAAAAGTGTCCTGAACAAGGAGGAATGATTTGGAAGATATCTGAAGATAAGCAGCTAGCAGTGTGCCTGAAATATGCTGGAATATTTGCAGAAAATGCAGAAGATGCCGATGGAAAAGATGTGTTTAATACCAAATCTGTTGGCCTTTTCATTAAAGAGGCAATGACTAACCAACCAAAGCAGGTAGTAGAAGGATGTTGCTCTGATATGGCTGTTACTTTCAATGGTCTGACTCCCAATCAGATGCATGTGATGATGTATGGGGTGTACCGGCTTAGGGCATTTGGACATGTTTTCAATGATGCATTGGTTTTCTTACCTCCAAATGGTTCTGAGAACGACTGACAGAAAGCAAGAGCATGCATTTAGTAATTATATTAAGACATGGTATCATTTTTAATTGATGACAGATCTAACATAGTAATATGTTTCTTTTTCTTATCTTTTACACTGGTATAATCACACATTGAAGTCTGCTTGTACAATGTCAAATGGAATGCTGTTTTTCCCTTATATCATTCCTGAGAAATTTAAATGTATTAAAAATAAATGTTTTAAGAATAGCAATTTTTCAAACACATATTTATATTTATGTGATAAAGACTAAATTATAGACATTGTAATCTGTGGTGTATCTTTGCTTATTGGTTTTAAACTCATGTATCATTTTAGCTTTGTAATATATACAAATGAGATCTCCAGGGAATTTGTGATTAAAGAATACTTGTAGCCCTGTGTTTCCATTACTCTTCTGTGGGAGCCTCGGTGCTTGAGAAAGTTAGGAGCAGGGTGGCACTGTGTAATTCAGGCTGGCCTAGAACTGGCAGCTCTCCTTAGCCTCCTGAGTGCTAGTGTTAGTGCTGTGTGTGCCACTGTGCTCAGTTATTTCCTTTACTTCTGATGCACATTTGTACTCCTTAAGGCATACCAATGCCAATGGATTTGCTCTCCCTAAATATACAACCAGTTAAGAAAGTGTTCCTTAACACTGTTAAGACTTCAATTGTTTCCTTGAGAGGAAGTGCAATTTATTTACATATGTTAAGCAATATTCCTGAAAGTTAATCTAGTAGCTTCCTTAGCATTTTCAGTTTCCATTAACCCTGTACTTCAGCATTCATATCATGCATTTGGAATGTGACTATAAAAAAATGTCATTTAACTGGTTCCCCCCCCCCCAAGCTCTGAGCTGTACCTTGGATTACATGTATAATGTATTCATGCCTAGTGGACAGTGAGTTCTGTGCACATCACCTTTGAAAAACTTAGTTTTGCTCCTCTGGGTGATTCACTTACCTAAGCTAAACGTGGAGGTGGTTGTTGTTTTGGTTTTGGTTACTTTTGAAAGTTCTGAGATTTTCCCCAGAATCATGATTGTATCACAAATAACTGATTTTGTTTTGTTTCCATTTATGGTGGGTAGACATTAACCTCACCATCCATGTTGGATTATCATATCATATGCTTAATTTCAAGTGACTACCTAAAATGCCTGCCTTGTGTATACAGCTATTCCTCCCCTCCGAAATGTGTAATATGCTTGTCCTATAATCTGTCCTATAATCTGCACTCATAAATTTGATACATAAGCCCCTTTAGGACATGAGACATTTTTTTTTAAGATTTATTTATTTATTAGATATAAGTACACTCTAGCTGTCTTCAGACACAGCAGAAGAGGGCATTGGATCTCATTACAGATGGTTATGAGCCACCATGTGGTTCCTGGGATTTGAACTCAGGACCTCTGGAAGAGCAGTTAGTGCTCTTAACCACTGAGCCATCTCTTCAGCCCCAGACTTTTTATTTATTTTATTTATTTATTTATTTATTTATTCATTCATTCATTCATTCATTTTTTGAGACAGGGTTTCTCTGTGTAGCTCTGGCTGTCCTAGAACTCACGTTGTAGACCAGGCTGGCCTCGAACTCAGAAATCCACCTGCCTCTGTCTCCCGAGTGCTGGGATTAAAGGCGTGCGCCACGACGGCGACTATTTTTAAATATAGTATTCCTTGTACTTGGGCTCATGACTCTAATATCTCCTTCAGATTTAGCAAGGCAGTATGCATTTCCTCAGGAAGGCATTGCATTTCAGATTATTGATCCTCAAGCTAGTATCTCAAGCCTTTGTTTTAAATATTCGCTTACCTTCTTCCTTGGGATTCTTGCTTAAGCTGAAACGTTATTAATTTCAAAGAATCAGAAATCCTATTTAATAAATTAATAAGCACTATATTATGTGGTTGCAGGCGCAATTTCTACAGATCAGGTCATGTTCTGTGTGAGTATAGTGATTAAAAAAATACTCTGAATGACTCATTATCCCTA
This sequence comes from Mus minutoides, assembly GCA_902729485.2. NCBI lineage: Eukaryota > Metazoa > Chordata > Mammalia > Rodentia > Muridae > Mus > Mus minutoides. Next base: position 495,981 of record LR749493.1, on the reverse strand, counting down.
ACACTGATGTTTTCTTATTTTTATTACATTTATTTTATTGAGGGGAGGGGTCTTATACAAGCCACAGTGCACATGTAAAGGTCAGAGGGCAACTTAGGAGAGTTAGTTTTCTCCTTTCACCATGGAGATCAAATTTCTATTGCCAAGTTTTACAAGTGCCTTTACCTACTAAGCCATCTATCTGGCTTTCTTTAAAATTTTCTATTTTAGGGACCAGAAAATATGTCTCAGTATTTAAGAGCACATCCCATGGTCTAGAGGACCCAAGTTCAGTTCCCAGTACCCATATTAGGAAGCTGACAACTTCCTTTAACTTAGGAATTCAACACCTTCTGGCCTCTACAAACACCAGCATACAAGTCACATAGAAGCACACATGTAAAACATAATTATTTCTATTTTTGTTGTATCACCTTGCTAGCACCAGTGTATTTACATTTTCAACTTTAATTACATTAGCCTATCAAGAGAATTGCCAGGCCCTAGCATTCAGGAGGCAGAAGCAGGGGGATCCCTGCGAGTTAAAAGTCAGCCTTGTCTAGGTAGTGAGTTCTGGGATAGACAGGCAGGGCTACATAAAGTAACCTTGTTGCAAAAATATTGGGAAACTTGTCAGTCAATAGATGACAAGGTAAATACAGGCATGTAAAATCAAATTGATGCTCAGTTAAGTTTTTATATACAGTATTGGATTATAAAATGTCTTCAATAGTATGTTGTCTTTTTGAAAATATGAATAGCCAGGTTTGTAGATTAAAAGAATCACTAACAAAAAATTGTAATACTGTGGTTTTAGATACAGATATACTTTTTATACATGTCAGGTGACTTCATGTGAAAAACACATATTTATTAGCTAAAAGCTAACCCTAGGCATACTCTGAGATTAAGGAATGAGGTAAGAAAAAGTGGAGGTCCAATGCAAATTGATCATGAATGTGAATAGCTATGTTAGTCATGTGGCTAACAACAGAAGAGATCCACGACTTTAAACACCGCAATTGAGACACCTCATTCGGCCATAGCTAAGATTTAAATGTCTTTTTTTTTTTTTTTCCCGAGACAGGGTTTCTCTGTATAGACCTGGCTGTCCTGGAACTCACTTTGTAGACCAGGCTGGCCTTGAACTCAGAAATCCGCCTGCCTCTGCCTCCCAAGAGCTGGAATTAAAGGCGTGCGCCACCATCGCCTGGTTATATATGTCTTCTAAAAGTTGAATTTGTATTTATTTTTCTGCTTAAGAAGACACTGAAGCCAGGCGTGGTGGCGCACTCTGCTGTTTACAATTTTTCTAATGTAAGTATGTTCTGCTTAAAGAAAACCTGCTGGGCCCCGGCATGGTGGCTCATGCCTTTAATCCCAGCACTCGGGAGGCAGAGGCAGGCGGATTTCTGAGTTCGAGGCCAGCCTGGTCTACAGAGTGAGTTTCAAGACAGCCAGGGCTATACAGAGAAACCCTGTCTTGAAAAACCAAAAAAAAAAAAAAAAAAAAAAAAAAAAAAAAAAAAAAAAAAAAAAAAAAAAAAAAAAAAAAAAAAAAAAAAAAAAAAAAAAAAAAAAAAAAAAAAAAAAAAAAAAAAACAACAACAACAAAAAAAACCATACACTAAAACCTAGCTTTAGCAAACCCCAGACCATTTCCTTACATGAGCTGAATCCTCCTCAAAATGAAAACATGTCTACAATAAAAAAGAAAACTATACTCCTTAGCATTCTCTTTTGGATGTGGCAAAAATGTTACTGTGTATCAGATCTGTCTTATGAGACAAAGAGTTAGTTTTCTGGAGTGCATTTAAATAAACCCATCAGGTTTTCTTTCTTTTTTTTTTTATTTTCTGTGCATGCCATGGCCATTACCTCTTGAACTCTTAGCAGCACTGATCATCCTCAGAAGTCCAAGACAAGATTTGGCCCGTTAATTCTATCATAAGGAGAAGGGCTCCTGACATCCCATCTATTCCTAAAGATATATAGGCAGTTAATAGTTACTTGCTGGGAGCAGCTCACAAGGCCCCACTCTTCCCTGAGAATATATATGTACTTAACAGTTGCTGAGAGTGGGACTCGGGAGGACCATGCTCTCAAAGGGAGATAGGCAGTTAACAATTGCTGGAAGGGACTCAGGCCTCACCCATCCCAGAAGGTTGGCAGTTAACAGTTGCTTAGCATGGGACTCAGGAGCTCCTGCCTCACCAAGGATAGACAAGCATCCAAGAGAATGGGGCTCAAAAGGATATCCCACCACAACCAAGGATAGATGTAGGCCATTAAGAGTTGAGGGAGAGCAGGGCTATGGTAGCACATGCCTTTAATCCCAGCACTTGGGAGGCAGAGGCAGGAGGATTTCTGAGTTCAAGGTCAGCCTGGTCTACAAAGTTAGTTCCAGGACAGCCAGGGATACACAGAGAAACTCTGTCTCAAAAAAAAAAAAAAAAAAAAGAGTTGAGAGAGAGTCAGGAGTTCCCACCCCTCCTAGAGAATAGGCAGTTAGTAGTTTAACCATGCATAAAATTGCCAATACTCTTATAAATAACCACCATTAAACTTATTGGTTCACCAAGCCAGACATGGATGAAATCTTTTCTTTGGTCTGTAGTTGTTGCCCTATATGAGGTAAATAAGTATTTGTTCATCTTCCTAGGAAGTCACACAAAAATTAGAATATGATAGTCCTTTTGACTTAAAAGTCCTAGATTTTGAGAGATATTTCTTTATGTGATTCCACACAAGAATAGCCATATCATTTATGCCATTGCATTGTCGTTGGCAAAAGTTCTGGCACAAAGAGCAGGACTTAAACTTTTGGGGTTTGTTTTGTTTTATTCTTGGATCAGGGTAAAAGAGGTATCAGTGGTTAAGACCACTGACTGCTCTTGCAAAGGACCCAGGTCCAGTTCCCAACACCCACATGGTGGCTCACAACCTCCTGTAACTCCAGTTCCAAGGGATCAAATGCCTTCTCCTGGCCTCTGCGGGCACTAGGCACACAGCATATGGGCACACATACAGGCAAAACACCCATACCCATAAAATATGTATTTTTAAAAATTCTTGGAGCCGGGTGTGGTGGCGTACGCGTTCGAGGCCAGCCTGGACTACAAAGTGAGTTCCAGGACAGCCAGGGCTACACAGAGAAACCCTGTCTCAAAAAAACAAAAAAAAAAAAAAAAAAATTCTTGGATCTGATAAGACACATGTAGGTACCCAAAATACTAAATAAATAAGATCTGTCAAAACAGGAGTTGGATTTCTGAGTTCAAGGCCAGCCTGGTCTACAAAGTGAGTTCCAGGACAGCCAGGGCTATACAGAGAAACCCTGTCTAGAAAAACCAAAAAAAAAAAAAAAAAAAAAAAAAAAAAAAAAAAAAAAAAAAAAAAAAAAAAAAAAAAAAAAAAAAAAAAAAAAAAAAAAAAAAAAAAAAAAAGGAAAAGAACAGGAGTTGAGTACTACCTGAGGGGACAAGTAGACTAGCCAATTGGTACTGATCATTTTTCTTCCTGTATTTCTCTAAAGCACATGGGAAGAAGTGTAAAGAAATATTGCTTTTTCATGAGTCCATATATTATATATATACTGCTGTCCATATATCAAACATGAACATCACATATAAAGTTTAAAAATTTTACTAACCATATTAAAGAGCAAAAAGACATAGGGAAAGTTACTTTTCAATATTATTTTTATTTAACCCAATATATCTAAAGTACTGTCATTTCACCAAGTAATCCACAAGAATAATCGTAGTTAACATAATTTGAAATGCAGTGCATGTTTGACAGTACAAAACAATTCATTTACCACATTCCAGTGCTCAGTAGCACATATGGCTAGTGACCACCATACTGCATAGCAGAGGGCTAAACAGTTACAGAAATGTGCCAGACAGGTTTAAATGCGAATGGGAGAAAACATCCAAAAGTCCTGTTTGGGGTTGTGTTCAATGAAATGGGAACTTGAAGTTGGCCATGGTGGCACACACCTTTAATGTCAGCATGAAAGAGGCAGAGGCAGGTGAATCTCTGTGAGTTTGAAGCCATCCAAGTCTACAAAGTAAGACCAGGACAGTCAGGGTGATGTTACACAGAGAAACCCTGTCTCAAAACAAACAAACAAACAAAAAAAAAAGTGGAAACTGGAACCTTTTAGTAGGCTCCCAGCCACCACCTTGCATGAGTTCAATCCCAGGGCCATCCCCTTTAAAATGAAATCATTGTATTTGTAGCAAAACATTAATTAAACATCTCAACTTTTCCCTGTATATAAATGAACCCAAACTACGCATTAACTTTAATTATCATTAATATTTTCTCATAGCTATCTTCAAAGCAATTGTTAGGCCTGCCCTTGCAGGCTGCACACTTCTCTAATTACCATGTTTTAAAAAAGAAAGAGAAAGAGAAAGGAAAGAAAAGAAGAAAGCAAGGAAGGAAGGAAGGAAAAAAGACAGTAGTGAATAGCTTGGGCTAGACTCAGATCTTCCACTCTCTCTGGAGGAGTGACAGCCTTCTGAGTGTTGGAATTACTTCCACATAACTAGCTATTCCCTTGGATCTTCTTTAAAGGACTCAGCAAAAGCCTCTTAGATGCCATAATCTTTAAATTACCATAAATCACCTGGTTTAAAGGTGACTGAGAAGTAGGAATAGCTCAACTCTCAGAACTGAGCTCAGTTTCAAAGGATTCTCCTAGAATATCTGAAGAGGAAAAGAGCATCCCTTCAGCAACATAAATGACTGTGTACCCACATACCTCAAACAAACCCTACCCACTGTTAGCCTACTATGAAACAGAAGATTACCAATGTACACTCTCGTGACCCACAGTGATTCAACTGTGGGCTGAGATTAACATGTTATGAAATGTTATGGGAAAGTTTTCTGCAGAACATATACAGGCTTTGCAGTTGGGTAGACTTAGGTTCAGATTCCATTCCTAACGTTTACTAGCTATGTATCTTTGGGCAACTTAAATAATCTCTGAGCATTAGTGTCCTCATTTTTTAAGATTTATTTATTTATTTTATGTATATGAGTACACTGTAGCTGTACAGATGGTTGTGAGCCTTCATGTGGTTGTTGTGAATCCGGTCAACCCTGCCCTCTCAGTCCCTGCTTGCTATGGCCCAAAGATTTATTTAAATAAGTAAGTACACTGTAGCTGTCTTCAGATGCACCAGAAGAGGGCATCAGATCTCATTACAGTTGATTGTGAGCCACCATGTGGTTGCTGGGATTTGAACTCAGGACCTTAGGAAGATCAGTCAGGGCTCTTAACCACTGAGCCATCTCTCCAGCCCTGCAGCAAATATCTTGATGGTAAAAAAAAAAAAAAAATTACATTACTGATATGAGTCACAGCTGCTATTGCATATTCAAACTAACAGGGAAACTAATAGTTTTAAGATAATATCTGTATAATTAATCTGTATAATTAATCTGTATAAAATGGCTTTGCCTGAGTTTTTAAACAAGTATTTTTAGCAGTAAGCCATGAATTACCTTTAAAAACATAAGCTTAGATTATGTTTCCCTTTCACAGTAAATTAGATACTACTGAAGCCTAAATTGCTTTAATTGATGTGGTTCTTATTTCTCATGCTTTAATCAAAAGGTTTCTGTTCATATTGGAGAAAATCCTCCATAAATGAGACTTCTCCCTCTTTGTAAATGCTCTTAGGTGGCTGGTACTTTGGAGAGGATGCTGTGACACCAGGAAAAGGGCCCAAAAGCCATGGGCCTCTCCTCAGATCTCATTCAGGAGCAAGAAAGCAGAGTGTTTTGTAAATTCATATATATATATATATATATATATATATATATATATATATACCTTTTAAGATATAACATAAGTACAATGTAAATACCTAAGTTTCTTTTCTTTTTTTTTTTTTTTTGGTTTTTTGGCTTTTTCGAGACAGGGTTTCTCTGTATAGCCCTGGCTGTCCTGGAACTCACTCTGTAGACCAGGCTGGCCTCGAACTCAGAAATCCACCTGCCTCTGCCTCCTGAGTGCTGGGATTAAAGGCGTATGCCACTATGCCCGGCTAGTACCTAAGTTTCTAATGCATTTTATCTTATACTATTTTTAAAACAATAAGGCAATATCTGAAAAAAGCTAATTAGTAGATATGTTAGATATAGCTATTATACTAAATGAAGCTATTTTAAATCTGTATTAAAATATATTTAGACAAAACCAATATTCTTTAAGTTGAATTTTGTCTAAATGCTTATACCAACAAACTTAAATAAAAAAAAAAAAAACTTTAGCGATTGGAATGTAGCTTAATTAGTATAGTGCCTGCGTAGTATGCAGGAAGCCCAGAGTTTGTTCCCCAGCACTGCAGTAATACTCACTGCCCTAGTGGTACACACCTCAAAACTGAGGATGTAGAGGCCAGAGAATGAGAAACTGAAGGTCACACTCCCTGCTACACAGAGTAAGTTTCATGATGACTTAAGCCTAAGCTTCATTGAAGAGGTTTCCTTGAAAGGGAAATGGAGGGAAGAAAGGGAAGAACTCCATCACGCATTGTGCCCTAATTCTCAGTAGGTTAACTTTAAAAAAGCTGCCCAGAAGGTACAAGACAAAAAATACTCCTCATCCTAACCAATTAAGGTCAGATACACTAAGTAAAGTGAATTTTTACTTTAAAAATTAAATTTTAAGCCAGGCATAGTGGCGCACGCCTTCAATCCCAGCACTTGGCAGGCAGAAGCAGGTGGATTTCTGAGTTCGAGGCCAGCCTGGTCTATGAACTGAATTCCAGGACAGCCAGAGTTATACAGAGAAACCCTGTCTCGAAAAACTCAAAAAAATTTAATTTTAATAGAACAGCATTTCCAAAGCATTTTTAATTGTACATTTACTTATTTAGTGTGCACATGGGGTGGTCAGAGAACAACTAAAGTCATTTTCTTCCTTCTACCATGTGGGTTCTGGGGACTGAACTCAGATTGTCAGCCTTGGCAGCGAGTGCCCTGACCTGCTGAGCCATCTTTCCAAGTCCCTGGAGCGCCGATTGAAGGGGTAAAACCCATGATACATAGAAAATGTTTCACATTGTGACAATCTTTAGATTGTCAGTATACAAACAGAAGGGTTAAGCCTTAAAGAATAAGTAAGCAAAATTAAACACATTTTTTACAAACACATTTTTACAGATTGGGCAAGTTGCCTCCAGGCTCTTGTCCTGAATTCTGCTGGCAAGAGGTTTATGAAATCAGGGCTAGGGCTGGAGAGATGGCTCAGTGGTTAAGAGCACTGACTGCTCTTCCAAAGGTCCTGAGTTCAATTCCCAGCAACCACATGGTGGCTCAACCATCTGTGGGGAGATCTGTCTCTCTCTTCTGTAGTGTCTGAAGACAGCTACAGTGTAATCATATATAATAAATAAATAAATCTTTAAAAAAAGAAAGAAATCATGGCTAGCCTAGGCTATAAAGCAGCCCTACTGCCACCAGTTGCCTAGGGGCTAGGAATGAATCTGAAACAAAGTGTTTGCCTACTATAGGTGAAGCCCTGGTTGAGACCCTAGGTTTGATCCTCAACACCAGAGAAAAGTTTTCTAATTTAAGGGCTCAAGGACTATTAATGTACACTGCCCAACAAGCATGCCGTTGATTTGCAAGTTTCTAGGTCTCTGGGCATCACCATAAGGCAACGTCAATCTTAGGGAACAAAGAGGAAAGACCCACTTTCAAGACTGAAATTGTTAAGAAAAATGGGCTGCCAGATAGATCTTAGAAGTCCCAGTAGGCTTCATTTGATCAACAAGGAAAGTGACTTTGTGTTAAAGTGCCACTTTCTTCAACCAATATTGCTCAAAAGTAAGTCAGAAGTTACTTATTACACTATAAGAAATTAATGATAATTAATTACAATTATCTCTGACAAGCTGTATGATTAAAGATTAAAATAGGAAAAGGTACAGCTTTGCATCTTGTAAATCTAGATGTTTTTCCTATGGTAGAATTCCAAGAATACTCAAATGAACTTGAAGGGAGGAAATAATTTATTATGCCCTATCATTTATTGTTCCCCATGTACCCTGACTGAAATTAAACTATTTGAAAAGCTTGGCATGGTGGTAGTCCAGGAACTCAAGGGGCTAAGGCAGGAGGATCAGGAGTTCAGGGCAACTTGAACCATACACATAGCAAGACCTTTCCTTAAGGGGGAAAAGAGGAATCTTGAAAATGTTTGGATGGATTTTTCTGTTTTGCCTAAAGAAAAACCAATGTAATGCATGTTGATATTAAAATATGTGAGGTGGGTCAGAGACATGGCTTAGTGGTTGAAAGCAGTTGTTGCTCTTTTAAAGAACCAGAGTTTGTTCTTGGAACCCACATGGAGGCTTACAAAGATCTTAACTCCAATCGCAGGGAATCTGATGCCTTCTTCTGACCTGGCTGGGCACCAAGCACATAGGTGGTGCATATACACGCAGGCAAAACACTCGTAAAGATTTGTTGTTGTTGTTATTTTTGTTGTTGTTTTTGGTTTTTGGTTTTTTGAGACAGGGTTTCTCTGTATAGCCCTGGCTGTCCTGGAACCCACTTTGTAGACCAGGCTGGCCTCGAACTCAGAAATCTGCCTGCCTCTGCCTCCCGAGTGCTGGGATTAAAGGCCTGCGCCACCACGCCAGGCTACTCGTAAAGATTTTTAAAAATAATTTTGCTAAACATCATAAGCCATTGAACTAGTTTTCCACATAAAACTGGTGCCCATTGCTATCATCCTAGCTACAACTTGACTTTGATCCCTGGAAACCACGTGGTAGGAGAGAACTGACTAGTATAAGATGTTTTCTGATTTCCACATGTGGCATAACACAAGGACCCTCTCCCTGCCCCACCCCCCACAAAAATATAATAAATGTTTAAAAATTAAAAAAAAACTGATGCCCATACTATTATAAGATGGTTAGCACATCTTTTCTTCTAATCAAGTTTTTGGTTTTTGGTTTTTGGTGGTTTTTTTTTTTTTTTTTTTTTTTTTTTTTTTTTTTTTTTTTTTTTTTTTTTTTTTTTTTTTTGGTTTTTCGAGACAGGTTTTCTCTGTGTAGCCCTGGCTGTCCTGGAACTCACGTTGTAGACCAGGCTGTCCTGGAACTCAGAAATCCATCTGCCTCTGCCTCCCAAGTGCTGGGATTAAAGGTGTGCGCCACCACCGCCCGGCTAAGTTTTTTTTTTTTTTTAATCTATTTGAGGCATCGAGTTTCATTACTACTTACTTGTATTTGCTACATTTCACACAATAGCTGACAAAACAATCTATGTAACTATAATTGAACAGTAGTATGGAGGCATGTCATTCTAATTAGGATTTTAAGTGAAAAATATTTTTACTACTTTGTCTTTTATTTCTCAGAGTATTCAAGGATAAAATTTAGTGTTCTTCAATTGTTACTCTAAAGCAAATGTTAATACCCTCCCTGTGACTTTTTTGTCTCAGGGTTTTATTGTTGGAAATAGCATCTATGTAGTCCAAGCTGGCCTAGAACTCACATTCATCTGGGATTAATGAACTGTTTATAATAAACAATATCAGAAGAGATTCCTGAGAGTTTCTTCCTTAATCCAATCTATGATAAATTTTATTCACTAAAAGGTTGCTTTATAGACAATGTAGAATAAACTGGTTTCCAAGCCACAATCTGCCTCCTCCTGCCTTCTGAATACTGGGATTATAGGCAATTATACAGATGCACTACCATACCTGGCTTCTTTTTTGTTTTTCAGACAGGTTTCATTAAGTAGCAGGGCTGGCTTTGAATCAATGGCAGTCCTATGTAGTCTCCCAAGTGCTGGGACATCAGGCATGTACCACTACACTCAATGTCCTACTTCTAATGATGAATTTAAAAGTATCCTCAGTTTTGTTCACTTCATTTCACCAGATCTGGTGTCACTGTAGTCCTTTACTAGGAATGGATTGGTTTTAACACAGTACTAAGCAACTGATGTTAGAGTTGGTAAAGCTCACTCTTCTTGCCATAAAAAGTTTACTAAAAATAGATGGAAAGCATAAAATATAAAAATATATATCATTCATTTATATGCATCAGTCTTTACAGAGACTGGTATGGCTTAATTACAAACTGTTATAAGACTATGATATTACAAGTAGTTACAGTTGATCTAATTTTTTTCTGGGATAATATGATTGAATATATTTAATATAAGTGCTTTACAGTTTCCAGAAAATATTTTAATGGCCTACTTATTTTTTTAATTATTTATTATATTTAAATACACTGTAGTTGTCACTTAAGACACTCTAGAAAAGGGAGTCAGATCTCATTACAGATGGTTGTGAGCCACCTTGTGGTTGCTTAGATTTGAACTCAGGACCTTTGGGAGAGCAGTTAGTACTCTTAACTGTTGAGCCATCTCTCCAGCCCCTAATGGTCTACTTTTTTTTTTTTCGAGACAGGGTTTCTCTGTATAGCCCTGGCTGTCCTGGAACTCACTTTGTAGACCAGGCTGGCCTCGAACTCAGAAATCCGCCTGCCTCTGCCTCCCAAGTTCTGGGATTAAAGGCGTGCACCACCATGCCCGGTCTACTTTTAAAGCAACTTTCCGAATGCTTGAGACCTTAGAAGTGATAGCTATATTGACATGGGATCTATGTTTCACTCTTTTTCTTTCATTACAAATCAGGTTTAGTAGATACTCCTTTAGAAACTGGAATCATTTTGGGTTTCCTGAAGAACACTGGGAGATGTTCTCACTATTAAGCAACCTAGATAAACAAAATAAAAATGTTTACCACATTTTGTTTGGGCATACATTCATTTGATATCTCCATTAATACATAATTGCTGTGTTTATGTTACCATGACCAACAAAAAGAATGAAATGCCCCTGCAAATTAGTAAATTGCTATTTTTTTCTTCTGAGGCACTATATCTAGTACTAGTGTATCCTCAGTTATAATGTGAATAGATGGGCAACCTGCCTGTATAGAATTATTATTAAGCAAATATCATATGATCTGTTTTTTTTTCTTTTTTTATTATTAGAGAGTTTCTTCATTTACATTTCAAGTGTTACCCAAAAGTCCCCTATATCCTCCCCCCCCCCCGCCCTGCTCCCCTGCCCTCCCTCTCCCGCTACTTGGCCCTGGCATTCCCCTGTACTAGGGCATATAAACATTATCTGTTTTTGAGAAATACTAAATCCCTCAATTTGGAAATGTTCATGTCTACCCATGAGATAAATCCATCTGGTTTTGTTTTAAATTGATGCTTTTTAACAAAAGAGAAAAGACAAGGACATGAGCTGGACCTGGTGGTGCAGCCCATAATCCTAGCTTCTTGGGATGCTGAAGCAGGAGGAACATAGGTTCAAGACTGTTGGGTTATATAGTGAGTGCAAGGCCAGCTTAGGTAATTTAGTAAGACCCTGTCTCAAAAATCAAAAGATTAGGGAGAGCACTTGCTTAGCACATACAAAGTCTTGAGTTCAACCTCTACTACCCTGAGTAGGGTAGCTACTAACATGAATCTGCTAAAATCAGACTGATTACTCAAGCTTTAAGACACTGAATGTGAGACAGCCATCCAGCTTGGAATGGTGAATGTTACAATTACAAGGCATATGGGTTGCAAATAATTGTTTTCCATCTATTGTGTGTATGTTTTGCATGCATGTAGGTCTATGCACCACTTAGATGCCAGGTACCCATGGAGAATCTTCAGGATGCCCTGGAACCAGTTAGAGACAGTTGTGAGCCACCATGCAGTTTCTGGGAAGTTTAGTCCTCTGCAATAGCACACTGTGCTCTTAACTACTGAGCTATCTTTCTAGTCCCACATTTGATTTTTTTAAAACTTCATTCTGAATACAATAAAGGATTCTTTTATAGTTAGTTTATATGTAACCTGTAAAAAAAATTGTTTTTGAGACAGAGTCTTACTCTGTAGCCCTGACCAACCTGGACCTCATTGTGTAGATGATACTGGCCTCAAACTCAGAGATATACCTGTCTGCCTCCAAAGGGCTAGGAGCCACCATGCCTAACCCAAATTTGCAAAATTCTGATGACTAAACTTGGAAAAGCCTTATAATTAATACTGACTTTATAAATTGGTCTTGGGACAATCACCACTGCCTATTTTCAATTCAAGAAAATTTGTATACCCACTACACTAGAAGTCCTTCAATTGCAAGAGCTTTCTGTGTATTTTCTCCTTTGTGCCAGTCTATATAATACAGATAGATAGATACCCGCTGAGTTCAACTGAACTAAGCAGAGTAAAAGCCAACTCCATGAGAATAGTTGGAAGGTAAATTAAGTTCGACACAGGTTTAATCTTGAAACTTAAAATTAGTGTCACCCTGCTTGAAAGGCTCTATCACTCTCAGGCTGATGCATAATGTGGCTCATCTTTCTGGTACTTTAGCATCTCTCAGTTGGCTTCCATACATGGCCTAATATTTAAAAGCTGAAAAGGCCCACACAAGTAGAGTGTCACCCCTTATTAAAACTGAAGAGATGAAGCCTCAAATTCAGGAGAGGCAGGCAACATACAGGCATAGATAATGATGTTGAATATTTTATAAGTGTTTTCTACACCCACTATTAACAATGGTTAGGTACAAGGATAAATTATTCTAGAAACTAGGCAACAAAGTTTTAACTTCTCCCATCTACATTCCTGTGTGCCATAATCTTCATTATTAGCACCACACAGAAAGTCTTTTTTTTCTCATTCCTGTCACCCCTGCTCGCTCTGGTCTGCCCCGCTCGCTCTGGTCAGTCCCACTTGCTCAGTCCCTGCTCTCTCCGGTCCAAGAATTCATTTATTATTATTCATAAGTACACTATAGCTGACTTCAGACACACCAGAGGAGGGCGTCAGATCTCTTTATGGGTGGTTGTAAGCCACCATGTGGTTGCTGGGATTTGAACTCATCACCTTTGGAAGAGCAGTCGGGTGCTCTTACCCGCTGAGCCATCTCACCAGCCCCACACACAGACAGTCTTTGTCAACTAAAATTAAAGTTCAAAGTTTGGTTTTCGTACAAGTGGCACATACATTATTTTTAATAGGCATCAAAATGAGTGCTTCTATCTCAAAATTAAAGACTTGAGAATTTGAAATCATAACTCAGCATAAATGAAGATTTTTTTTTTTTAAAGATAGGACCTCACTATGCAGACTTGACTAGATTCAAACTCACAGAGCCTCCTTCTTGACTGCTAGGATAAAAGGAATGCACCACCACACCCAGCAAGACTTTTTTGGAGGGGGGGTTCTGAGACAGGGTTTCTCTGTGTAGCCCTGGCTGTCCTGGAACTCACTCTGTAGACCAGGCTGGCCTTGAACTCAGAAATCCGCCTGATTCTGCCTCCCGAGTGCTGGGATTAAAGGCGTCACCACCACGCCCAGCTTTTTTTTTCTTCAAATTTTATTAGATATTTTCTTCATTTACATTTCAAATGTTATCTTGAAAGTCCCCTAAGCCCTCCCCGATCCCCCGCCCTGCTCCCCTATCCACCCACTCCCACATCTTGGCCCTGGTGTTCCCCTGTACTGGAGCATATAAAGTTTGCATGCCGGGGGGTGGGGGGGTGGGGGGGCCTCTCTTCCCAATGATGGCCAATTAGGCCATCTTCTGCTACATATGCAGCTAGAGACATGAGCTCTGGGGGTACTAGTTAGTTCATTTTTTTTAAAGAAACCTCCCTTGAACAATGATTTCTAAACTGTTGAGACTATTTACAATTTTATCTACAGGAATAACTATGAACATTAAACAATATAAAATATAATTCTTACTACAAAAAGGAAAATATTAGCCATAGAACTTGAAAAAGGATGGAGGAAATAAAATATCAGAACATTTCTACAGACTAGGAAAGACAGGATTTTGGCAGTGATAAGCACTCTAATTCAGGGAGAAGCAGGCTCGATTATCCAAGCCTTACTCCAGCCCAGATTAAATACTATTATCCCAAGTTATCAACCGTTCTTTGATTTTTATATTTACCAAGAAACTTATTAGTCATTTAATCTATGTAGGCTAATTATACAAATTAATATATTTATATTGTAACTGAGAAATCTCTAAGTCTTAGAAGGTCCATCAGTCCCCACTGATGGTTTGCCAATCTGAGGATCAGATCTTATATCTATATTCATCTATGTTATGTTCTGGGAGGCCCAGCTAAAACAGGCAGCTGAATGATCTGTCTCTGTCTGTCTGTCTCTGTCTCTGCCTCTCTCCCCCATCCACCTTCACCATTCTCTCCAACTTATAACTGTAACACAATCACCACAATCTTGTAAATGTTTGTATCCATCTGAAAAAAAAATCACATGTGAGAATTGGTAAACAACCGAGAGAGATGGCTGAAACACTAGCATAGCCAGGTCACTGGGAAGAATAGTTAACTCCAAAGCAGATTACTGTCCTTTTTTCTATTAGATATTTTCTTCATTTACATTTCAAATGCTATCCCAAAAGTCCCCTATACCCTTCCCCTACCTTCCTCCCCTACCCACTCACTCCCACTTCTTGACCGTAGTGTTCCCCTGTTCTGGGGCATATAAAGTTTGCTAGACCAAGGGGCCTCTCTTCCCAATGATGGCCAACAAGGCCAACTTCTGCTACGTATGTAGCTAGAGACATGAGCTCTGGGGGTACTGATTAGTTCATATTGTTGTTCCACCTATAGGGATGCAGACCCGTTCAGATCTTGGGTACTTTCTTTAGCTCCTATATTGGGGGCCCTGTTCCATCCTATAGATGACTGTGAGCAGCCACTTCTGTATTTGCCAGGCACTGGCAAAACCTCACAGGAGACATGTCTATCAGGGTCTCCTCAGCAAAATCTTGCTGGCATATGCAATAGTGTCTGCATATGGTGGCTGATTATGGGATGGACCCCCGGGTAGAGCAGTCTGTGGATGGTCCATCCTTTTGTCTTAGTTCCAAACTTTGTCTCTGCAACTCCTTCCATGTGTATTTTATTCCCTATTCTAGGGAGGAATGTAGTATCCACGCGTTGGTCTTCCTTCTTGATTTTCATGTGTTTTGGAAGTTGTATCTTGGGTATTCTAGGTTTCTGGGCTAATATCCACTTATCAGTGAGTGCATATCAAGTGACTTCTTTTGTGATTGGGTTACCTCACTCAGGATGATATCCTCCAGATACATCCATGTGCCCAAGAATTTCATAAATTCATTGTTTTTAATAGTTGACTAGTACTCCATTGTTTAAATGTATTAATAGTTGACTAGTACTCCATTTTCTGTATCCATTCCTCTGTTGAGAGACATCTGGGTTCTTTCTAGCTTCTGACTATTATAAACAGGGCTCCTATGAACATAGTGGAGCATGTGTCCTTATTACCAGTTGGAGCATCTTCTGGGTATATGCCCAGAAGAGGTATTGCTGGATCTAGTGGTAGTACTATGTCCAGTTTTCTGAGTAAACGCCAGACTGATTTCCAGAGTGGTTATACCAGCTTGCAATCCCACCAGCAATGGAGGAGTGTTCCTCTTTCTCCACATCCTCACCAGCATCTGCTGTCACCTAAAATTTTGATCCTAGCCATTCTGACTGGTGTGAGGTGGAATCCAAAGTATTCTATGACAAAACCAAATTTACACAATATTTTTCCACCAATCCAGCCCTTCAAAGGATAATAAAGGCAAAACACCAACACAAAGATGGAAATTCCAGCCTAGAAAGAGCAAGAAATTAATCCTTTAACAAAACTAAAAGAAGACAGGCACAAGAACAGATTCCCAACTTTAACAACAAAAATGACAGTAACCAAAAATTACTTTTCTTTGATCTCTCTTAACATCAATGGACTCAATTCCCCAGTAAAAAACATAGACTAACAAACTGGCTATGCAAACAGGACCCAACGTTTTGCTGCTTACAGGAACCCCACCTCATGGATAAAGACAAACACTATCTCAGAGTAAAAGGCTGAAAAACAATTTTCCAAGCAAATGGTCCAAAGAAACAAGCTGGAGTAGCCATTCTACTATCGAATAAAATTGACTTTCAACCCAAAGTTATCAAAAAAAATAAAAATAAAAACAAAAAAACAAGGACGGGCACTTCATAGTCATCAAAGGTAAAATCTACCTAGATGAACTCTCAATTCTAAATATCTATGCTCCAAATGCAAGGGTAGCCACATTCATTAAAGAAACTTTAGGGGCTGGTGAGATGGCTCAGCGGCTCAGCGGGTAAGAGCACCCGACTGCTCTTCCGAAGGTGATAAGTTCAAATCCCAGCAACCACATGGTGGCTCACAACCATCCGTAACGAGATCTGGCACCCTCTTCTGGAGTGTCTGAAGACAGCTACAGTGTACTCACATATAATAAATAAAATAAATCTTAAAAAAAAAAAAAAGAAACTTTAGTAGTGGGGCATGCCTATTAATCCCAGCACTTGGGAAGCAGAGGCAGGTGGATTTCTGAGTTTGAGGCCAGCCTGGTCTACAAAGTGAGTTCCAGGACAGCCAGGGCTACACAGAAAAACAAAAACAACAACAACAACAACAACAAAAAACTTTAGTAAGGCTCAAAGCACACATTGCACCTCACACAATAATAGTGGGAGATTTCAACAACCCACTCTCACCAATGGACAGATCCTGGAAACAGAAACTAAACAGAGACACGTGGACACTAACAGAAGTTAAGAAACAAATGGATTTAACAGATATCTACAGATCATTTTATCCTTAAACAAAAGGATATACCTTCTTCTCAGCACCTCATGGTACGTCCATATAAGTGGTCACAAAACAGGCCTCAACAGATACAAAAATATTGAAATTATCCCATGCATCCTATCAGATCACCACGGACTAAAGCTGATCTTCAATAAAGGTATAAATAATAGAAAGCCAACATTCACGTGGAAACTGAACAACACTCTACTCAATGATACCTTGGTCAAGGAAGAAATAAAGAAATAAATTAAAGACTTTTTAGAGTTTAATAAAAATGAAGCCACAACATACCCAAATTTATGGGACACAATGAAAGCAGTCCTAAGAGGAAAACTCATAGCCCTGAGTGCCTCCAAAAAGAAACTAGAGAGAGCATACACTAGCAGTCTGACAGCACACCTAGAAGCTCTAGAACTAAAGGAAGCAAATTCACCCAAGAGGAGTAGAGGGCAGTAAATAATCAAACTTAGGCCTGAAATCAACCAAGTGGAAACAAAAAGAACTATTCAAAGATTCAACCAAACCAGGAGCTGATTCTTTGAGAAAATCAACAAGATCGATAAACCCTTAGCCAGACTAACTAGAGGGCACAGGGACAGTATCCTAATTAACAAAATCAAAAATGAAAAAGAAGACATAACAATAGATCCTGAGGAAATCCAAAACATCATCAGATCCTACTACAAAAGCCTATACTCAACAAAACTTGAAAACCTGGATGAAATGGACAACTTCCTAGACAGATACCAGGTACCAAAGTTAAATCAGGATCAGACTAACGATCTTACTGTCTTTTTCTAGAGATGGCCCGTGGCCCTCAGGATAGGAGACATACATTTTGAAAGGAATATAGTGGAACCCAAATCTGAAAGTTTAAATATCTTATGGTATGATCTGACGTAAGAGAAGGTACTATAAATGAACCTTAATCTGAAGAAACCTGGATTTTTATAGGATTATATATTGTATATTGCTGTATAAAAGGGGCAGTGATACAAAAAATAGAATGTATTGACTTCATAAGACAAAACTACATTTCTTAAATGATTTAAAAGATAAAGGAGGGGGCTGGTGAGATGGCTCAGCTGGTAAGAGCACCCGACTGCTCTTCCAAAGGTGATAAGTTCAAATCCCAGCAACCACATGGTGGCTCACAACCATCCGTAACGAGATCTGGCGCCCTCTTCTGGAGTGTCTGAAGACAGCTACAGTGTACTTACATATAATAAATAAAAAATAAATCTAAAAAAAAAAAAAAATCTAAAAAAAAAAAGATAAAGGAAACGAATTTATGAATTAAGATACATCAGCCAGGCAGTGGTGGTACAAGTCTTTCGTCCCAGCACTTACTTGGGAGGCAGAGGCAGAGGCAGAGGCAGAGGCAGAGGCAGAGGCAGAGGCAGAGGCAGGTGGATTTCTGAGTTCAAGGCCAGCCTGGTCTACAGAGTGAGTTCCAGGACAGCCAGGGCTACACAGAGAAACCCTGTCTCGGAAAAAAAAAAAAAAGATACAAATATCAACCAAGTACGATAAGGATCTTATCTGATCCCTAGCTCAAGAAAACTAAGTTTATAAAACTTGAAAAGAGACAAATGAAGGAATCCTACAAGTTTACGTAGTTGATCATATTAGAAAATAACTTTTGAAGCATTTTCAGGGTATTGTAGCTCTATTTTTTAAAGGCTATTTTTCTTCTTCTTCTTCTTCTTCTTCTTCTTCTTCTTCTTCTTCTTCTTCTTCTTCTTCTTCTTCTTCTTCTTCTTCTTCTTCTTCTTCTTTTTTTTTTTTTTGGTTTTTCGAGACAGGGTTTCTCTGTATAGCCCTGGCTATCCTGGAACTCAGGATGGCCTCAAACTCAGAAATCCGCCTGCCTCTGCCTCCTGAGTGCTGGAATTAAAGGCGTGCACCACCATGCCCAGCTGCTATTTTTCTTCTTAAAGATACATATAAAAGTAGTTAAAGGTAAAACAGTAGGCTAACCTTTGCTTCACAGTAACTGGGGAATAGGGAGGAAAGCTGAGGCAGAGGTAAAAAGGAATGCTCATAGAGCGAAGGAAGGACAATCTATTATACTACACCCAGATTCTACACTATGTTTGGAACATTCCATAGTGAAATTTAAAACAACAAACACACATTCACACACACACAGAGGGAACACTTCTGGGTGCTCTGAATAATGGAATAAAATTCTAAATCTAGCTTCTGGCTCCATAACTAGACAAACTATTTAGCAGTCCACCATAATGTAGCAAACATGTATACCAAGCCCTCTTATAACATTAGCCTAAATAGGACATTGAGTCGTCTGTTGAGCTATTTACCATATATATACCTTTTAATAGCCAAGTTTGCTACCCCATTGTAATTTGTGTTTAAGAAAAGTTAAAATAATTGCTGAAACTAACAGAAATTTAGCATTCGCAGAATTTTTATTCAGCATAATCATAGAGGCTTTGTCTTCATGCTGTCACACAGACACAGACCCAGATGCAGCACAGTATCCATAGTTAGCCCACGCACATTCCTTTTGAGGATTATTTATATGTCTTCATATGCCACAGACCATCATTTAGATAATGGATATTTTCAATGCCAATTCCTTTGTTTACTTTCTCACTGCAGAAGGAAAAAAAACAGAAACATGCTTTATGAATTTTTATGCATCCATGATAAACACAATCCAAAGTACCTTGGTACTTCATAATCATTGAGCAACATGTAGGAAATTTACTGTCATTATATTATTGCCTAAACTACAGACTCTGTGGCAGTTTGTGGGGTTTGTATGTTTGCTTGGTCTGATACCTTTTAGTTGGCTGTTTCTTGTGGTGCTACAGAGTCAAACCCAGGGCCTCACACATGCTACACAAGCCCTTCACCACTAAGCCACATAACCACCTCTGAAATTCATGTTGTAGTGATTCTAAAGCATACATCTGTAATTTCAACACTGGAGACAGATCAGTAATTCAAGGTCAACCTGGACTACAAGAGACACTATCTCAAAAACCCCCAAATTAGCCAGGCGGTGATAGCAAATTCTTTTAATTCCAGCACTTGGAAAGCAGAAGCAGGCGGGCCTCTGAGTTCAGGACCAGCCTGTTCTATTGAGCTAGCTCCATGATAGCCAAGGTTACACAAAGAAACCCATCTTGAAAAACCAAAACGAACCAAATTAAATTAAAATACTAATTTTAGCAGTCTAGCAAGCAAACAGAATAATGCCTAAGCAAATATCAACATAGTAAATCTTGAAACAAAATAAAATTTTGGTTATGTATGTTGGAAACATGCTACATTTCTTTTTTTTTTTTTTTTTTTTTTTTTTTTTTTTTTTTTGGTTTTTAGAGACAGGGTTTCTCTGTATAGCTCTGGCCATCCTGGAACTCACTTTGTAGACCAGGCTATAAATTGTTCTGGTGTTCGTTAATTCTTTTTTTTTATTTTTTTGTTTTTTGGAGACAGGGTTTCTCTGTATAGCCTTTGCTGTCCTGGAACTCACTTTGTAGACCAGGCTGGCCTCGAACTCAGAAATCCGCCTGCCTCTGCCTCCCGAGTGCTGAGATTAAAGGCGTGCACCACCATGTCCAGCTGCTACATTTCTTCTGTCACCAGATCAGAATGTAAAATAGTATACGATCTTGAACTGTATCATTATTTATTTTTGAAACAGTCTCAGGTCGCCTCAAACTCACAATCTCCCTGCCTCCTCCACCCCCCCAAGTGCTAGGATTCTAGCCATGTGCTACTATACCAGCATATACTAGTGTGTTTTAAAAACTAGCCGTAAAATACACAGCCCAATTTAAATCCAGATACTAAAAAGAAAATCCTAAAATACCACATACGTAGATATAAAATACTTGTTTTAGCATGTTTCCTTTCAAAATGCTTAAGAATGTAACTCTGAAGACAAAAGACTTTGTAAGTGCTAGAAAAAAAAATAAGAAATGAGCTACTTGGCTTAGGTATTTGTAAAATGTAGTATGAATGACATCAAACTCCACCTGCACCAGATGCTTCCTGAACAGATGCATATGAACCATTCATATGTCAGTAGAAGGAGCCTAAAGTGAGACTTACATATCTTCTGCAGACATCTTCATGACGCCCACACATAAAGCATGTTGTTTTCCTTCTGCCATGATTGCCTGAAAACAAGCTAAGAAAACTATTTCTCAGTTTGGGGAAGGGAAGTGTGAGATACAATGATCCTTTTGCCATTAGAACCAATCTGTGGTCCTCTACTAGGCCACTAACTCTTTAGGAGCAGGAACCTGCGAGTCTGTGGGTACAATGTAAATATCCAATAAGTCTTAAATGAATCAGTCCCTTTAGTTTCAAGCCAAATGTCAGTACTGCACCTCCATATGTACCAAACCAGGAATCAGGCAAAAAGAAGATAAAACTTATTGTGGACAAATATTAAAATCTGTGAAATATATAGCAACTGTTTTAGTAATTGCCACCACCAAATGGTAGCTTTATAATAAATAACACATAAGATAATTAGATTCCCAGCTGGGCAAGGTACAAGCTGATAATTGCCACACTCAGAAAGTTGGAAAAACCATAAATTTCCAGGAAAGCCTGGGCTACATAGGTAGTTTAAGGCCAACTTTATGTTATATAGCAAGACACTGTCTGAAAAAAAATACATTTCCATTCTGTTTTGAAGAGCCCCTAAATGGTTTCAACCTTTATACAAATGAAACAATGAACATCATTTAAAGCATCTATGTTTCATGCTGTAATGTTTGTTTTTGTAAGTTCAAATATACACACAATCTCTATATAATTTTTTATAGTTCCTCTAAATCTGTTATTTCAAATGAGGGTTAGGGTTAGGGTTAAAACTGCATCTTCAAAGGAGAATAGGGGGTGATGGTAAAGTTTAATACTAGGAAGATCTTCTAGTCAAGGAAATTCCAGAACTAAAAACATACCACTGTTTAAATCTATAAACATAAAAGATAACCTTGTCCTCACAGAATCCTTTTCTCTGTTGACTTTCCAGTGGTCCTTTCAGTGTAGCAAAAATATCTGAGCACCTATTATATGACTAGCATCTATTTCAATACATGTGTCTAACATACACAACTTACCTCTCCTTAAGCTATAACCACCACAAAAGGAGGCACTCTGAGCACAAGGTGCCTTTTCTTTTCTTGGTAGCGTCACACTCTGTACCGTCCACAAAGATCCTCCTGAGTGCTAGGACTAAAAGTATGTATCTACCCTGATATTTTTGTTGCTGAATACATAACTCAGGCTGGCCTAAAACTAACAGCAGTCTTCCTGTCTCAACCTTTCAAGTGCTGGGATTACAGGCAAAAACCACAACCTGTTAAGACATATCTTTGAACGCATTACAAAATACTAGATTTTTTTAACCCCATAGTGATTTTCTTGTTCCCACTAATTACTATTCCTTTTCTCAACCTGAGGCAAATGACTGCTCTGTCTATGACAAAGCAGAAGATGGACTCCCGTCCATATTAACAAAAACCTATGTAATAGGTAATATAGATGAAATATTGCTGCAAAGTAGAAATGATACAGAATATTTAGTCCTATCCATGGTATAAATACACTCTTTAAACTATAAGGAGCAAAGGTACAGTGGTGTACCTCTGTAGCAGCAGTACCTGGAAAGCTGGGTCAGGATTGGAAACTCAAAACCAGTCTGGATCCTGAAAGGGGGTTGGGGGCAGACCTGGTAGCTTGCACTTATAATCCAGCAGTTAGGAAGTAGAGGCAGGAAGATTACATGGGTTCCAGGCCAGCCTCGGATGCATGAGACCGTGTTTCAAAAACAAATAGGAGAAAAAAGTGGGAGTCGGTTTCCTCCCTAGCAATCCCTAAACAAAGCAGATTATAGGAATTATGTGATCATGGCTTAAAAAATCAGCATAGCCAAATGTGGTGGTGCACACCTTTACTTCCAGTGCTTAGGAGGCAGAAGCAAGAAGATCTTCAAGTTTGAGACCAGCCTGGTCTACATAGCAATTTCTATGCTAGCCAGAGGTATATAGTGAAACCCTATCTCAAAAGATAGGAACTCACTCTGTAGACCAGGCTGGCCTTGAACTCAGAAATCTGCCTGTCTCTGCCTCCCAAGTGCTGGGATTAAAGGCATGCACCACCACTGCCCGGCTAGTTATTTATGTAGGTTTCACTTGTTCCTTATTGTTTGAATCTACATTACAGTGTCTCTAAATGCATTTACTTGACCTATTACATTCATTATTAATATCAGCTGCCTTTTTTTCTACTGAGACCTATAATTATGCAAACTAGGATAGTCAAGCTTAGTTAAGGTGGGGGCCATACAGCCCTTTCAAGTGAGCTATATTTAAAAATGCATCCTTAGCCTTTAATCCCAGTAGTTGTGAGACAGAGGCAGGAGGAAACCTGTGAGGTAAGCCTGGATCCTATATGAGTTCTAGGACATCCAGAACTATGTAAAAGAGGCCCTGATTCAAAACCAAACAAAAGTCCCAGCCAGGCATGCTAGCTCATGCCTGCGATCCCTATGAGAGCTATACAAGCATATCACCAAGAATTCAAGACTCTTCCTCAAAATATGTTTTTTTTTAATTTTTGTTTTTCAAGACAGGGTTTCTCTGTGTAGCCCTGGCTGTCCTGGAACTCACTCTGTAGACCAGGCTGGCCTTGAACTCAGAAATCCGCCTGCCTCTGCCTCCCTAGTGCTGGGATTAAAGGCGTGCGCCACCACGCCCGGCCCCTCAAAATATGTTTATGCAAGTATTTTTAAGTTGGATATATTAAAAATCTTAAAATCTTCTCCAAATATGCATGCATGTGTGTTTAAGTGTGTTTGTGAATCAGAAGTGGTGGTGCTCAACTAGAATCCCAGTACTTGGGAAGTTGACCTAGGAGAATCACCACGAGTTCAAAGCTAACCTGTACTGTATATCAAAACTATCTTCAAAAGTAAAAACAAAATACACATTTCTCTTAGAAAAAAAATGTTCTCAAGTCCAAACCACCACCAAAAAGTGAATTTTTAGACTGAGTATAATAATGCATGTGGCCCAGCACTGGGAGGATGACACAGGAAGATTCACAGCCACTCTGGGCTACTAATCCAGGCTACACAGCACAAGATTCACCTCCACCCACCTCTCTGTCCTTTCTCTCAAGCACACACAATTTAAAAACTCCTTTTTTGAGAGAGAGAGTTTTTTTGTGTGTGTAGCCCTAGCTGTCTTGGAACTCTCAGAGATTCACCTGCCTCTGTCTCCCGAGTGCTAAAATCAAAGGTGTGGACCACCATCACCAAGAGTAAAAGTGAATTTTTAAAATCAATATTGTGGATTTCTGGCATTTCTCCTAATACAGAATTGTTTGATAAATAAGCATCCATACCTGCTGACTCAATTCAGTTCCCTCTTGAACGCTTTTACTCCACTGTATCTGGATAATCAAACTAAACATTAAAGTGACATGTTCATGTGCAAAAGAGGGTCCACTCATATCACTTATAACCCATTCATAATCAAGTTTCAGACTGCTTCCTGGGTCTGATAATAGGGTGTAAACAGGCTGCAATGACAAAGGAACTCCTTCATAACTTTTCAATTAGCTTGTACAATTAATCCATGTAAAATGAAACATAATTTATCATTAAGAAAGTAAAAGGGGCCGGCCGTGGTGGCGCACGCCTTCAATCCCAGCACTCGGGAGGTAGAGGCAGGCGGATTTCTGAGTTCAAGGCCAGCCTGATCTACAAAGTGAGTTCCAGGACAGCCAGGCCTACTCAGAGAAACCCTGTCTCAATACACCCCCCCCAAAAAAAAAAAGAAAAAGAAAAATTAAAAGTGAGGGGAAGATATTTCAGAAGGTAGACATGCTTTTCGACACAGGCCTGACAACCTATGTTCTATCCTAAGAACCTAGAGTAGAGAGAAATGACTCCTAAAAGTTGTCCTTCAAGCCGGGCGTGGTGGTGCACGCCTTTAATCCCAGCACTCGGGAGGCAGAGGCAGGCGGATTTCTGAGTTCGAGGCCAGCCTGGTCTACAGAGTGAGCTCCAGGACAGCCAGGGCTATACAGAGAAACCCTGTCTCGGAAAAAAAAAAAAAGTTGTCCTTCTAGGTACATGTACACACACATAAACATTTATTTTGTTAAAGAAATAAAAAAAGAAAACAGGCGTGATGATAATATGTGCTAGTAATCCAATGACCCATGAATTAAGAGTTCAAGACTAGTTTTGGTTATATCATAAATTCAAGGCCAGTTTAAGATTGTAAGACTGAGGAAGGAAGAAAGGAAGGAAGGGAAGGAAGGAAGCAGGCAGGCAAGAGGGGAACTGGGAATAATAGTACACACCTGTAATCCTAGAACTCAAAAAGCAGATGCAGGATTATAGAGAAGAGAAGGATAGTCTGGGCTACACAATAAAATCTAAGCCAGCCAGGCGCATATATATATATATATATATATATATATATATATATATATGGTGAGATATATATTTAAAAAGAAGAAAGAAAAGATAGGTGAGTATTACAGCACATACCTTTAAACCCAGGACTCAGAAGGCAGAGGCAGGCAGACTTTTGTGAGTTTGACGCCATCCAAGGCTACATAGTAAAACTCTTTTTCAAAAAAAAAAAGAAAAAAAGAAAAAAAGAAAAGAAAAGAAATACCAAAACAATAATAACAAAACCAGAATATAACTAGGGCTTAGAAGAAGTGAATAAGATTATAAATACGTTTTATATGTGTAAAAAATTGTAAAAGAGCCGGCCGTGGTGGCGCACGCCTTTAATCCCAGCACTCGGGAGGCAGAGGCAGGCGGATTTCTGAGTTCGAGACCAGCCTGGTCTACAAAGTAAGTTCCAGGACAGCCGGAGCTGTACAGAGAAACCCTGTCTCGAAAAAACAAAAAAAAATAAAAAATAAAAAATAAAAAATTGTAAAAGAACCTTACTTGCTAAGAAAGATTTTAAAAAGGGAGCCAAGGCAGTGGTGGCACATGCCTTTAATCCTAGCATTCAGGAAGCAGAGGCAGGCAGAACTCGTGAGTTTGAGGCCAGCCTGGTCCACAGAGTGAGTTCCAGGAGAGCCAGGATGAAACAGAGAAACACTGTCTTGAATAACAAAAACAAAAAACAAACAAACAAAGGAAGCCAGGCATGGTAGCACATGCTTGTAATTACAGAACTGGGAAGGTAGAGGCAGCTTAGTTCTAGAGTATCCTTGGCCAGCCTGGGTTACATGAGATACTTTCTCAAAACAAAAAAGAAAAAAGAAAAAGGGTGCTTGTTTCCAAGTTTCTTTCACATCTTTTCATGGCCAAGAAAGAGTTCGCCTCCTTTAGTCCAGCGTGGTGATACACATCTATAATCCCAACATTCAGGAGGCAGAGGTAGGAGAATTGCCATTAACATAGAGACCAATTTAGGATAAGTGGTGAGTTTTAAACCAGCCTAGACCACATACTGAGTTTGAGGCCATCCAATGCCACATAATAAGACTCACCTCAAAGAAATAAGTAAAATGGCCAGATAGTGGTAAGCACACACCTCTAATCCCAGCACCTGGGAGGCAGAGGCAGGCAGATTTCTGAGTTCAAGGCCAGTCTGGTCTACAGAGTGAGTTCCAGGACAGCCAGGGCTACACAGAGAAACCCTGTCTCAAAAAAGAAAAGAGCCGGGCATGGTGGCGCACACCTTTAATCCCAGCACTAGGGAGGCAGAGGCAGGCAGATTTCTGAGTTCAAGGCCAGTCTGGTCTACAGAGTGAGTTCCAGGATAGCCAACGCTACACAGAGAAACCCTGTCTCAAAAAAGAAAAGAGAAGAGAAGAGAAGAGAAAAGAAAAGAGAAAAGGGAAAAAAGTTGGTTTATTTGAGTTTATCTCTCATTTCTCTTTGGCCAAAGTTAAAAAGTTCCCTTCAACAGGGTGTGGTAGCACATGAGTAATCCTAGCAGTTGGGAGACTGGGACATCAGAGTCACAAGTTCAAGACTAGCCTTGGCTTGTCTCTGAAAAAATAATATAAATTAAAAGCACACGTAATATTCTCTTGGATGATAGGTCTTTCAGGAATGACAAGAATACAGTGAACAATTTTCAACAGTTAACCCTAGGAAGGATACAACAATAGTATCGACTGCAGCAGGATAAAGCTTGGCCCCAGGAGAAGTTAAGCCCGGACACATGATATTTGCTCCACTGAGTACAAACTTGATGGCTCCTTTATCAACCTGCTGATGGGGCAAGATAAAAGGATCTACAAGAAAAGAAACAAATTATATAAATTAATATGACTGAAGACTCAAGATAAAGGCAAAGAACATAAACAAGTATTTTCCAAAATTACAGTACTCTGATGGTTTCAAGATAAAAGCCAAACCACTCTTCTTTACTGACAAAGCTGATAAATATTTTCAAGAAAAGAGTGTAGCAATAAGCATTCTCACAGACTGCTACAAGGCTTGTAAATGGGTATGGGCCTCCTTTAGGACGACTTAGCAGCATACACTGAAAGCCTTGAAAAAGGGATCCACTCTTTGACCCAGTAACTCTACTTCTATGAGTCTGTCCTAAAGAAAATGGATGGATATGCAGTATATTAGATAGAAAGATATTTGTTCCAGCACTAACATGTAAAACGTAAACTGAGATAGATCACAATGTCTAACACATGAGATAAGATATACATAACTTAAGGTAAGTCAGTAAGAGTAATGAAACTATAATAAACCATGCTTTTATAGAATACTTAGTGTCTGAAAATGTTCACAATATAACATCTGAATGAAAAAAAAAGCAGAAATAAAGTACTTTCAAAAAGATCAGTGGTCATTGGGAGAAGGAGTAACCAGGTTAACCAACCGGTATATTTAAAGGAGTAAATTTATTCTGTATGATATTGAATGGCAGACACTTGACATTTTGGGTCTGGCAATACCTATAGAATTACATAAAAAGGTGGCACACACCTTTAATCCCAGCACTCAGGAGGCAGAGGCAGGCGGATTTCTGAGTTCAAGGCCAGCCTGGTCTCCAAAGTGAGTTCCAGGACAGCCAGGGCTATACAGAGAAACCCTGTCTCGAAAAGAAAAACAAAACAAAACAAAAAAACAAAACAAAACAAAAAGAACTTTTATGACTAATAACATCATAGTGACTCACTAACTATAAATGCATATTAACTTATCAATGCTAAATCTTAATAGAGAAAAAAAACTAAGTAGCAAAGAGCCCAATTTTAAAAGAACAAAAAGCCAGGCAGTGGTGGCACATGCCTTTAATCCCAGCACTGGGGAGACAGAGACGGGGATTTCTGAGTTCCAGGACAGCTTGGTCTATAGAGTGAGTTCCAGGACAGCCAGGGCTACACAGAAAAACCCTGAACCCCTGTCTTGGGGGGTGTGGGGGGGGAGTTGTGCTTAGCAGTATAGTGATACATACCTAGTATGCACGGGGTCCTGAATTCAATCTCCAGGACAAAATAAAACAAAACAGGACAGATTTGTATATAACATAGGAAATAAAGTGGAAGAGTATGCCAATGCACTAAATATACTTAACTTTGAGTATAGGAATTTGTGTGCTCATTAGTTTCCTATTCCTGTGATCTCCCAGATTTATGTGCATATATTCTTTTTATAATCTTAAAAAGTATCTCTATGTGTATATCAATAATTTATAAACCAATGATTAAAGAATCTCTAGGGCTGGAGAGATTAAGCGGTTAAGAGCACTAGCTGCTCTTTCAGAGGTTCTGAGTTCAATTCCCAGCAACCACATGGTGGCTCACAATCACCTGTACTGGGATCCAATGCCCTCTTCTGGTGTGTCTGAAGACAGGGACAGTGTGCTCATATACATAAAATAAATAAATCTTTTTAAAAAGTAATCTTTAAAGGCTTTCACACGATGAATAGAGTTGTTTGCTTGTTTTGTTTTGTTTTTCGGAGATTTATTTAGGTATATATTTTACCAGTGTTTCATGTGCATGTATGCGCGCCAGAAGAGGGAATTGGATCCCATGGGACTACAGTCAGACAGTTGTGAGCAACCATATAGATGCTGGAAATTGAACTCCAGAAGAGCAGCCAGTGCTCTTAACTGATAAGCCATCGATCCAGCCCCTAGAGAAGGAGTTTTTAAGCTTTTCAAGGTTCCTAAAAATAGCCAGGTATGATAACACAACTTTATAATCCCAACACTTGGGAGGTAGACGCAGGATTATTAGAAATAGAAAACCAGCCTTGGCTACCTAGTGTCTGTCTCAAGGAACAATAACAAACAAACAAAAACCTCAAACAACAAAACAAAAAAATTATCCCCATCGCATCAGGGTTTAATATATATATAATATTTATTTATTTATTTATTTATTTATTTATTTATTTGTATATAGCATATTTATTTATTTATTTATATGCATATAGCATTCTTCCTGCATGTAGGTCTGAAGGCCAGAAGAAGGCACCAGATCTCATTATTAGACTGTTGTGAGCCACCATGTGGTTGCTGGGAACTGAACTTGGAACCTCTGGAAGACCAGCCTGTGCTTTTAACCTCTGAGCCATCTCTCCAGCCCCCAGGATTTAATTTCTATCAGGTCTTAATCTGAAAAAAAAAACAATGCTTAATTGAATAATTATACTTAGTTTTATAAATATTAAAATATTTCACCTGCTTAAAAAATTGCCTAACAGTTTTGCTACTCCTGACCTCTGTAACACTAGGCAATTAAAAATTTATCTCCTTGTGGTTGAATGACTTTGGTTTTTACAAGGAGATAAATTCATTCAATCACCACCAATACTCATCATCAATAGAGCCTATAAGTCACTACCCTTCCTTCTGCCTCTTGGCAACAATACCAAACTGAATAGGAAATATTTGCTTCCATTTGAAAAGTTCTTGTTCATTGGAATTATATCTTCAACTTTTTGTAATATACTCTAACAATCTGTAAATGTATATATGAAATAAACATTATTTAATATCAAGACATATATCCATGTATTTATTTAATTAGTAATAAATAGGATTTCCATTTTTATCCAATGCACAGACTAATTACAGAACTCTAGTAACAAACTTAAATGAAAATGTTTAAAGCCCTTTTAGTTTATGTAAATGTTTATAATTACATACTGGTCTATTCTTCCAACTACTATCAGGACAGGAGACTATGTCTGTCTTTGCTTATAATTGTACTTCTTCGTAAGTAGCCCAGTGCCTACAACATATAAAGTTCACTAAAAGCCGGGCGTGGTGGCACAAGCCTTTAATCCCAGCACTTGGGAGGCAGAGGCTGGCGGATTTCTGAGTTCGAGGCCAGCCTGATCTACAGAGTGAATCCAGGACAGCCAGGGGAAGAGAGAAACCCTGTCTCAAAAAAAAAAAAACAAAACAAACAAACAAAAACAAAGAAAGTTCACTAAATAATTAATGAAGGAACATTTCTGGGGTCTTTGTTTGGGAGAAATGCATCACCCTATAGCCCAGCCTGGCCTCAAAATTGTATCAATTTCAACATCTGTGAGCCACCACTCCATGCTTTTATTGAATGGATGAGCTAATGAACGCTTCATTGGGGGAGGGGGCTTTTTCTAATAAGAGAATTTGCATTTTTCAGACTTACCACAAGATGAGGAACCACTTTACATTTGTACTCCTTATTACTTTGCACTGATAATAAATAAACTATCAGAAGTCACTTCCCATTCCTATACTTTTCAACTCCTTTTGTATATTTTTATATTCCAAAATGTGTATTTCTACCAAGACTTACATTTATGAAGTAATCTTAAAGTTGGATAAAAAGGCCCTTCTCTTTGTCTAAAAAACAGTAATTCTCCATTTACTGTAAGGATTTCTATATGTTCATGGCTGTAAGACAAATGTCACAGAGAACAAAGTTAGATACTTTCCTTCAAAAATGGATATAAGTCTAACATCCTATAAAAATTATAACATGAAATATGCACATACAAAGATACATTAAGCTTATTTTCCAGTAAATATTCTGACCAAAAAAAATACCTGTCCAGTATAGAAAAAGAGAGGAAATATGACCTGCTACAGCCAATTTCATTCTACATTTTATTATTGTAATTAAACTGTCAAGTGTAAAATAGATCTCAAGAGCAAACTGAAATAAATCCACTTATAAATAAAAACAAGTCTTTGATAAAACATTACAAAATGTGGACATTTTCATATACATAGATAAGATTTGAAAATAGAAATACAACTTTTAGAGTTAATTCTGTCTATTCTCATCATTGCTTTATCGATAATAATTCCATTTAGAATGAAAACAATCTAACCTTTGATATTCAGCTACTCTATCTTTACATGGAGAAAAACAAGTACTTACCATCGGACAATTTTCACAGGATCTTTCTTAGGCATGATTTGATTAAGCCATGGTTCAATACCTGGAAATTGCTCTAGCAATTGATTTTTAATACCCTTAATAACCGAGGTTTTCAACTGGATGCAGTTGGACACATTTTCTTTTTCATCAAATCTGGCAAATGATTTTTTTTTGAGAAAAAAAAAGGCATTGCTAAGCAGAAGAATCAGAAATCTAAAAGTAAGGTTCTAATTAATCATCTATTCCCAAGCAAGTACTCATGCTTAAAATAACTATGAAATAAATTGTTTTTAAAATACAAATTTCCATTTGTCTTATACAATACAAAACAATCGTTTTAAAGGCCGTATTAAACTGTCACACATAACTGCAGTTATTGGGGCAGAGAAATTGTTATGCTAGAATCTGTCATCAGCTAACGAAATGCCTTTTACTGAAAATGTCTGCTCAAAGGAAAAAATACCCCCATCTATTTAATAAAAAATCTATTTTTTAATCTAAAAGAAACCTCACACATTAAAATACAAAAGACTAACCGAAGCATAACAAAAGAATGAGCCCCAGCAGGCTATATAGTCTGTTGATTTTTTTTTTAAAAGAAATAGTGGGATAATTTTAAAATCCCTGTCCAGATTTGCTCAAATTTTCATGCACAAACCCACCTTCCTTTGCCCATGTTCCTTTTTTTTTTTCCTTTTGTGTCTATCAAATCTGGGAGATAAACCCACTGGATAGGTTTCCAAGGAATTTGGTCTTCCTTACACTGAGTAGCACACAGGGCTACCACGTTGTTCTCAAGACAAGGTTAATCTAGCAGCTAAGCAATAGACCTAACAGGCCAGCCGCTTGCTTCCTGTCACCCACACTCCTTCACTGCCTTGACCCAGGAAGTCAAGCCTTCCTTTTTTTCAGTTCATAACTAATAAACATATGGCAGAGTGCAGGGCTCTCCTCTCAGCTGAGGATGTGCCCCTAAATCACAGTGCAAGGATGTGATTGGTAGAATACTAGGAATGGAAATAGCACTGCCGGAGGGGCAGAACAGGGCTAAGGAGAAAGGAAATGGGAGCGGAAGAGCCAAACCCAGACTGAAGATTAAGGATGGAAAGCTTAAAGAAGTGGTCCAAGTCCTGAGTGAGAGCATAGTACTATATTTACAAAACCTTAGGAAGTCAGGATGGCAGGGGCGGGGGAGAGAGAAAGGACCTTTGCTCTCTCCCTCTTCCCCACCCCCACCCCCACCGCCTTTGTAAGCAGCCAATGGAGGCCACAACGTGTCCTTACTTCTTGAACATGATCCAAGGTGAAAGGGGCGACGATAGGGAAGGACCCGGAATAGGAAGGAAATTGAATTAGGAAGGGTCCAGCACGAGGAAGGCCTGCACTGACAGTCGGAGCTGATGTCGTTAATCCGGAAGGCGAAAACACTATCCGCTTTACGGCCCTTAGTGAAATCTGACTACTTCCGCTCCTCTCGACTCCACGTTGACGCTTTTGTCGGCTCCTTTTCAGTAACAGCTTAGTCTCAATTGGGGGTAGCCGAAAGGGCGGGACTTCAAAAGGAAGAAGTGATCAAGCAATTCTTTCTGGTTGCTGGAAGATTACAGTGGGGGAGGGAATCAATCAAAGCAGAAATTGTGGCAGTCACTTACGGGTTCCTCAAAGGGTCAAGATTCTTAGGTCTTTGTTGTCACCTACCACTATGCTAAATAGTTTGTAAGGACAATATGTTTTGCTTCCTATTGGAAGCAACAGAGTAAATTGATGTCTATGAAGCAGCTTGAGTCTAGGCGCGCCTCATAGCCTCATGTTAAATTAATGTCAAAGTTGTCAGGTTCAGCAAATAAAATTACAAGATACCTAGTCAAATTTGAATTTCAATTAAGGTGAACACCTTTTGGTGCAAGTATACTTCATCTACGTTTTGAGCTTGCTTATGCTAAGAACTACTTGTTTTTCTGAAATTAATTGAACAACCTATTTTTTTTAATCTGATAGCTATAATCACTGGACAGTGAAGTGCTGTCATAGAATTATCAAATAAGTCATCAGGTTGCTGTCCCCTGCTTCACTCTGATACTTAAAAACTGAACTACAAATCAAGAATGTAACAGGGCATCTTGGCACAAGCTTTTAATACCAACCAGTACAGGGATAGGAGTCTGGGTGGGAGTGTGGGCAGGACAGGCTGATGATCTCTGAGTTCAAAGCCAGCCTGGTCTACAGAACTAGTTCCAGGACAGCCAGGGCTACACAGAGAGCCTGTCTTGAAAAAGAAGCAAAACAAATAAAATTGATTTCTTGAACACAAACAAAAATGTAATTTCCTCCCAGGCATAATAACTCATGCCCTAATCACAACACTTGAAGGGTTGGAGAAGACTTGAGACTCTATCTCTAAAAGAAAACAAATGAAAAAAGGAAAATAAAGTAATTCTCTTAAAGAATAAAATACTGCTGCTCCAGTAATAATAGTCACAATTTAA
This sequence comes from Mus minutoides, assembly GCA_902729485.2. Taxonomy (NCBI): domain Eukaryota; kingdom Metazoa; phylum Chordata; class Mammalia; order Rodentia; family Muridae; genus Mus; species Mus minutoides. Next base: position 462,398 of record LR749493.1, on the reverse strand, counting down.
ATGAGAAGATAAAGAAATACATTTTGGTTGTATGTTAGAGGGTTGTTGTTTGTTTTGTTTTGTTTGTTTTTCTCTGAGACAGAGATTCACTATATATGCTAGCCATCCTGGAACTCCTTATGGTGATCAGACTGGCCTCAAATTCAGATACCTAGCTTGCTTCTGCCTCACTAGTACTGGGATTAAAAGCTTGTGCCACCACATTCAGTTTTGAATACTCTTTTTGTTTGTTTGTTTTGTTTTGTTTTGTTTTTTCAAGACAGGGTTTCTCTGAATAGCCCTGGCTGTCCTGGAACTCACTCTGTAGACTAGGCTGGCCTTGAACTCAGAAATCTGCCTGCCTCTGCCTCCCAATTGCTGGGATTAAAGGTGTGCGCCACCACGCCCGGCTGAATACTCTTAAAACATTTTTTTTCTTAAATATTTATTTATGTACAGATGGTTGTGAGCCATCATGTGGTTGTTGGGAATTGAACTCAAGACCTCTGCTCACCCAGGCCCAGCTCACTTCAGCCCAAAGATTTATTTATTATTATATGTAAGTACACTGTAGCTGTCTTCAGACACATCTGAAGAGGACATCAGATTCCATTACAGATGGTTGTGAGCCACCATGTGGTTGCTGGGATTTGAACTCAGGACCATCAGAAGAGCAGTCAGTGCTCTTAACCGCTGAGCCATCTCTCCAGCCTTAAACTTTTTTAAGAAAACAAAATTATGCTTCTGGAGGGTTTTTAATCAGAAAGGTAAAAAAAGAAAACATGACGGCGGAGGGATTAAAGCACTACTCAGTATGTGAGACACAGAAACACTAGATATATAAGACAAATACCACAGTCTCTCTAGGGGCAAATATTCTAGTCCTCAATGGGAAGATGAACCTTTAAAATATTCCAGACAAACCTACTATGCATTTATATTGTTCCATTGTTTGTGAATTGGTGGTTACCATGCCTACCTTGTCTTGATTCTATGGTATCAACAATCTTGATTTAATAATTTGGTATTTTCAAATCAAATCTGCATGAACGATTATGTTTGTCTTTTTAAATTAACAATTTGGTATTCCTGTTTACACATCAGTCTTTTATGAGTATCTTTAGCATGTATCTGTATTACTAATATCAATCAACACTGAAGCATTTGGAATAGTGCATTTATAAACATGCAAAACTGAAGTTGAGTCGTCCATGGTAGCGCCTAGATATAATCCTAGCAGTAGCAGAGCATGGAAGTGGAGGTGGGAGGAGGAGAGGTCAGTGGCACCTCGGCTCCAAAATGGAACTGTCTCAGAAAAAAGAAAGTCCACGACTTCTTGCCAAGTAGTGCTCCTCTCCTAGCAATTCTCATGCTGCTCTAAGAGCCTGCCATTTCATAACAAGTACATTATAAACAACCATTACTAAGGAAGTTAGTGTTAGTGGAAATAGATAATTCGCTACAAGTTACACAGATGCTCTCTGATTTAAGATGGGATTACCAAGCCATAAACCCATTCTATAAACTGAAAATATCATTAGATTGAAAGCATGTTGGGGCTGGAGCCATGGCTCAGTGGTTAAGAGCACCAGCTGCCCTTCCAGAGGTCCTGAGTTCAATTCCCAGCAACCACATGGTGGCTCACAACTATCTGTAATGGGATCTGATGCCCTCTTCTGGTGTGTCTGATGACAGCTACAGTGTATTCACATAAAAATAAACAAATATGGTCTACAGAGTAAGTTCCAGGACAGCCAGGGTTCTACAGAGAAACCCTGTCTCAAAAATAAATTAAAAAAAAAGAAAAGCATGTTTAAATACACCTATGCTAAAAAGCAGCATAACTTAGCAATGCAGAACACTATTGAGAGAATTAGTTGTTTCCCTTCATCCTCACTGACTAGCAAAACAATATACTACATGTCACTAAACCAGGAAAAGATAAAAATTCATCATTTCTACTGAATGCATATTATTTTTGCATCCACCATCAAACCATCAGGGTAGTCTGTATCTGGCAACGTTGCATGTAATTAATCAGAGTTAATTTCTTGGACAAAAAAAAATAGTAACAAATTAGCCAGATGTGGTGGCACATACCTTTAATTCTAGCACTTGGGAGAAAGGGAGACAGATACCTGAGTTTGAGGCCAGCCTTGTCTACAAAGCAAGTTCCAAGGCAGCCAGGGCTACACAGAGAAACTCTGTCTTGAAAAAAATTAATTTCTTGAACTTTTTGTTTGAAAATCTACTAAAGGATCTGGATGTTTCCCCAGTTAAGATGACTGGCTGCTTTTCCAAAAGGACCTGGGTTTGATTTATAGAACCCACGTAGCAGCTCACAATCATCTATAACTCCAGTTCTGGGGGCTCCAATGCCCTGTTCTGGCCTCCACGAGCACCAGGTATGCATGCAGGCAATATATATAAGAAATATATGTATACTTATATAAAATAATATACAATTTGATATTAAATATATAAAATAACTTAAAACTACTAATTTTACTTATTTAAAAGTATTACAACAAAATTTATATTTCTAGAAATAATAACTTTTCTTTCCTTATGAAGTTAGTCTTATGCTAGAACTGGTAACAGCCAGTGCCCAGTTGATGGCATTTTTGCTTTGCTTTGGACTTGTATTTTGGGGACTTTATGTATGTGCCTGGGACTGGGACTGGGAATGGAATCCAAGTCATTGTGCATGCTAGGCAAAGCACTCCACCATGGAACTACACTCTCGTTCCTCTTTTCCTAGTTTTTTTTTTTTTTAATTTTGAGATAGAGTCTCACTAAATTGTCCAGGCTAGCCTTGAACTTTCTCTCATATTCCAGAGTATCTGGGTTCATAAGTGTATGGTATCAGACTTGGAGTAGTAGTTGTTGTTTGATTGCTTATAAGTTTTATTTTTTATTCTTTTGTGTTGTTGTTATTGTTGTTGTTTTGAGGCAGATCCTTACTCCATAGGCTGACCTGAAAATTCATTAAGCTCAGGCTGATCCTAAACATGACAGTCCTCCTGCTCAGTCTTCGAAGTAATCAGGCATCAACCACCACACATTCAGTGGTGTAGCACATACCTAGTATGTGTCATGCTCTCTCTCGCCCTCTCTCTTTCCCTCTCCCTCACCCCTCTTCTCTCTCTCTCTCTCTCTCTCTCTCTCTCTCTCTCTCTCTCTCACACACACACACACACACACACACACACAGTGTATCATCAGTTACCAAATTAGACTTGAAAGATTTGTTGCTTTCTTTGTTCTGTCCTTGCTCCCTCTGTCTGATATAGATAGAGGTTTCTGTGTATTACCACAGAAAATAAAAATAACAAAACATTGTTATATACAGTATAATAATTAAATGGATTCTATTATTCATTGTGGGTGTTTGTGCCCATGAGCACATCACAGTGCATATGTGGGCAGAGGGCAGCTTGTAAGAATCAGATCTCCCCTTCTACATTGGGATCTGGGAATCAAACTCATGTGGTTAGGCTTATCTTAAGCGTCTTTGCCTGTTGCACCATCTTGCTGGCCCAGGTCTCCTCTTGAAAAAAAAAAATCATTGCTATAACAACCCAGTGTCACAGAAGATATATTTCAAAATTATCCTCTTCAAAAATTAAAAATTGACCCAGGGGGTGGTGACTCAAACCTTTAATCTCAGCAGAGACAGGTAGCCCATTCTCTGAGTTTGAGGCCAGCCTGGTCTACAGAGGGAGTTCCAAGACAGCCAAGGTTACACAGAGAAACCCTCTCTTGGAAAACAAAAGTTGAAGTAATGATGAGTCATCCCTGTAAGCTCAACACTGGAGAGGTAGAAGGAGGAGTGACAGAAGGCTAGCCTGAGCTAAATGAGACTGTCTCAAAAATACAAAAAGTGAAAATGAAACAGGAACTTCCAGGCCAGATTGGGTGGTGTAGGTCTGTAATCCCAGCACTCAGAAGATGAACCTTTTCAAGTTCAAGGCCAGTCGAGGCAATATAGAGAGGGAATCTTTTTATTTTTCCTACTTGCTCTGGCCCCACTCGCTACAGCCCAAATATTTATTTATTATTATATGTAAGTACACTATCTTCATACACACCAGAAGAGTGTATCAGATCTCATTACAGATGGTTATGAGCCACCATGTGGTTGCTGGGATTTGAACTCAGGACCTCCAGAAGAGCAGTCAGTGCTCTTAACTGCTGAGCCATCTCTCCAGCCTTCTAATAAGGGTATCTTAACCAAGAAAAAAAAAGTATGTTTCATTTATTCATGTCATAAACAGTTATAAAGTATTTTATGCTTTTGATATACATGATCTCTGTCCTACAATTTGTAGATAAATATTCTCTGCATCTTATTTTACAAGAATCCAAGTGTCCACATAGGGCAGGACATAATTTCCAAGCCAATCATCATGTATTTTACTAAAAGTTGTAATAAGCATTAAATGTGTCACAGTTTGTGTTTGCCCATTTAGAATTTTCAAAGTGTTTTACAAAGTCATTATGATGCATGGCTCTAAAGTGCAACCCAGGGAAGTACTTCACAAGCAATGAGAATGGCACCCAAAACCCTTAACAGAGTGTAGGAAGGAAAGGTTTCCTTAGGAGATAGGGCACAAGTTTGAACATTGGAGAAGCTGCTTTTACTGTGAGGGAGAATTGGGCGACTGCCAGATCCTTGCTGGGCCTCCTGTCTCGCAGAATCTATAGCCTGTGAAGTCTCTTCTTAGGCTCATATTTCCCACAAACTGCCTCCCAGCTTTCTACTTTTGAGGCAGCTGCAGCCTGCCTTTCTGTCCCCTACTAGATCAAAACATACCTAAGAATCCCAACACCCCCCCACTCTGAAAAGTGGAAGGAAGAAAGTGCATTAGTATATCTTATCCAGATCTTCCTATACCAAGCAATGTATTCAATGTAAGTGAGATAAACAACTCCCACCTACAGTCTCAAACACAACTACATTTGGATACCTGAGAGAGTGCCTATCTATCAGAAGACTATCAGGGCTCAGCAAACAGCCAGGCTGGTGAAAAGTCAAACTTACTATGCCTCATTCACACCCCTGCTGTCTTCTATCATTGCCAAACATGAGGGTACCCAGTTTGACTTGTTGCGACTGTGAGCATGCTGCTCCCCTGCCCTCTTTTACTTAGAGGATTTCATACAATGCATTTTGATCATATTCACTCCCAAATCCTCCCTTACACTCTTCCCAGATTCATAACCCCCTCCCTTTCCACCCACCCCACCACTTTCCAGTCCTCTTTTTTTTTTTTTAATAATTAGTTAACTCTAATTTGTGCTGCCTGTACTCCTGTGGGTGTGGGGCCATCCACTGGAGCATGGTTGTTGTATCAGAGGTCACACCCATAAAGAAAACTTGCTCTTTCTTACCCAGAAACTATCAACTGTTAATAGGCCTCAGTCAGGGATGAATCAATTACAGATGCTGTGGGTTCCTGAATTCAGTAGTTCTGTCAGGTCCAGAAGACATGGTTTTGCTCCAGTCCTCCCCAACCTCTGCTTCTTAAAATCTTTCTGACCCCTCTTCCATTATGTTCAGTGAGCCCTTTAGAAAGGGGTCTAATATATATGTCCCATTTGTAGCTGAGCATACCATTGATGTGTGTTCTCTCCACAGACCAGTTATGAGTTTCTGTGTTAACCACTGTTCAGTGCACAAATAAACATCATGGATGAGGTCTAAAAGCTGCATTATAATATAGGTTAAAAATAAAAGGATTTGAGGGAGCAGTTTGTTACTCTGTCCATTTTGTAGGTTCACTTGTGGGGTTTGTGAGTTCCCCAACTGTTGTGGTTATCTAGAGGCACAGGCAGGTTCGACCTATGGGATGAACAAAGAATTGTATGTCCTGGAAAGATTTACTCAGGCAGGAAAGTGAAGGGACAACTGGAGAAGGGCCACTGGAAGAGAGTGACATTTAGAAATCTGAGAATGGGCTGGAGAGATGACTGTAGTTAAGAGCACTGACTGCTCTTCCAGAAGACCTCAGTTCAATTCCTAGCGATTCCCACATGGTGGTTCACATCTGTAATGGGATCTGACACCCTCTTCTGGAGGGTCTGAAGACAGCTACAGTGTACTTACATATAATAAATAAGTAAATATTTTTTTTAAAAAAATAGAAATCTGCCAAAAAAAAAAAAAAAAAGCCAGGCGTGGTGGCACACACCTTTAATCCCAGCACTCGGGAGGCAGAGGCAGGCGGATTTCTGAGTTCAAGGCCAGCCTGGTCTACAGAGTGAGTTCCAGGACAGCCAGGGCTACACAGAGAAACCCTGTCTCGAAAAACCAAACCAAACCAAAACAAAACAAAACAAAAAAACTAGAAATCTGAGAAGTGGAGGCAGCTTTTTTTTTTAAAGATTTGTTTATTTATTTATTATATATAAGTACAAAGTACACTGTAGCTGTCTTCAGACACTGCAGAAGAGGGAATCAGATTTCGTTACGGATGGTTATGAGCTACCATGTGGTTGCTGGGATTTGAACTCGGGACCTTTGGAAGAGCAATTGGCACTCTTAACCACTGAGCCATCTCACCAGCCCCCATGGAGGCAGCTTTAATCTCCTGAGGGGAGAGGGTGGGACAACCCTCAAAGCCAGAGGCAGCCTGCTTTCTCTTTTTTGTTGTTGTTATTGTTGTTGTTTTTGTTTTTGTTGTTGTTGTTGTTGTTGTTGTTGTTGTTTCGAGACAGGGTTTCTCTGTATAGCCCTGGCTGTCCTGGAACTCACTCTGTAGACCAGACTGACCTGCCTCTGCCTCCCGAGTGCTGGGATTAAAGGCGTGCGCCACCACCACCCAGCTAACATGATTTTTTTTTTTTAGTTTTTTTCAAGTCAGGGTTTCTCTGTGTAGCCCTGGCTGTCCTGGAACTCACTTCGTAACGTAGACCAGGCTGGCCTCGAACTCAGAAATTCGCCTGCCTCTGCCTCCCAAGTGCTGAGATTAAAGGTGTGAGCCACACGCACGACTGGCAGCCTGCTTTCTTACAGTACCCAGGACCACCAGACTAGTGGTGGCCCCACCCACAATGGAATGACCTTTCCCACATCAGTCACTAGTCAAGAAAATGCTTGTAGGCTTGCATACAGTCAATCTCAATGAGGTATTTTCTCAGTTGAGACTCTCTCCCCTCAGATGACTCTAGTTTATGTCATCTTGAGGTAAAACTAGCCAGCACATCAGATAAGGTAAACACCCTCGGAGTCTGGCTCTGGGTCTCTGTATCTGTCCCCATCTGCTGTAGGAGGAAGCTTCTCTGAGGATGACCAAATAAGGCACTGATCTATGAGTATAGCAGAATAGCATTAGGAGTCATTTCATCCCAGTTTTCTCCCTTTTTTAGAGCAGTAGTATTTGGCTTCACCCTAGGTCCCTGGCTATCTAGTCTCAGGTTCTTGGTCACCCAAGTGTCAGGAATGGGCTCCATCTCCTGTGCCTTAGGTGAAATCAGTTACTGCTTCTTTACTCCCACAAGTTCCGCACCATCATTGCTCTAGCATATCTTGCAGGCAGGACAGATTGTAGATCCAGGTTTTGGGTTGAATTGCCGTTTACAGAGTACTTTCCCACACCAAAGACACTAAAACATAGGCGTTCTATGTAGGCACCAGCTCCATTTCTCCATGTTCAAGGAGTTATGGTATGTTTTATCCTCAGCAATGGGGTCCCATTGTCAGATTTTCTAGAGCAACCAACTCATTGTCTTGGCAACAACCTGGGTTGTTTGGGGCTATCCATGGACACGCCCACCCCCTTATTCAATAACTCAATTGAATGCATCCCAGTGTTGGTTCAGAAGCTTCCTTTGGAGAAGGGGCTAGGAGGACGGTGAAGGGTTAACGTGCAGGAGATAAGGAAGTTTGGGGGAGCTCAACAGATGGCTCAAGTGGTTAAGAGCACTGGCTGCTGTCTCACCACCCATATGGCAGCTCACAATTGTCTGTAACTCCAGTTCCCCAGGACCTGACACCCTCACACAGACACACATGCAGGTAAAACACAAAACACCAATGCACATAAAATAAAAATAATTTTAAAAAAGAAGGAAGTTTGATTTAACATGACTCAGTGGCTGATGTTGGTTCAAACTTAAAGAGTCTAACCAGGAGTAATTCATTTTAGGCATTTTTTTTTTCAAGACAGGGTTTCTCTGTGTAGCCCTAGCTGTCCTGGAATTCATCCTGTAGACCAGGCTGACCTCTCTCAAATTTACAGAGATCTGCCTTCCTCTGCCTGTGGAGTCCTGGGATCAAAAACATGTACTATGGGCTGGAGATATGACTCAGCAGTTAAGAGCACTGACTGCTCTTCCAGAGGTCCTGAACCACATGGTGGCTCACAAACATCTTTAATGGGATCTGAATCCAGGCAGTGGTGGCCCATGCCTTTAATCCCAGCACTTGGGAGGCAGAGGTAGTGGGTTTCTGAGTTTGAGGCCAGCCTGGTCTATAAAGTGAGTTCCAGGACAGCCATGGCAATACAGAGAAAAAAAAGGGATCTGATGCCCTCTTCTGGTGTGTCTGAAGACAGCTACAGTGTACTCATAAAAATAAAAATAAATCTTAAAAAATATTAAAAAAAAAAAATGTACTACTACTGCCCTGTCATTTTAGGCATATTTAAGCAGTTTCTTTGTGATAGTTAACCCAATCCCATGTGCACAACAAAGCTTAAAACATTTAAAAATCTTAAAACCTTGAAAGTCTTAGCAAAGTACAAGACATATTTCATAAAGATTGGTTCCATAGATTAACCAGGAAAGCTGGCACAAGATAAAGAAGCACATGACCAGGGTCTGGGGGAGGCTAATGCTATAGATTGAGTGAGGCAAACAAGATACAGGCCCTGGGGACCCAGGGAGGTCGGCCATGCAGAGAGCACAAAGGTCACCAGGCTTCTGGGAAGAAAACAGGTTTTACAGCTCTCTCTTTGAAGAGACAACCCTCCGTGCTTAACATTCCTGGTTCCCTCTGCGTGCTTAACATTCCTGGTTTCCTAGTGCTTGTCTGTGAGCACAAGGACCTCCATGCCTCCTACAGAGGACTAAAGAAGACACTTCATATAATGCCTTGCTAGTTAAGAGGCAGGCGGATTTCTGAGTTCGAGGCCAGCCTGGTCTACAAAGTGAGTTCCAGGACAGCCAGGGCTATACAGAGAAACCCTGTCTCGAAAAACCAAAAAAAAAAAAAAAAGACATTTGTTCCTCTCCTTCCTTGTTCTCTCTTCCCCATTACTTCATTGCTCTGGGCTTTTCTTTCTTGTACGTGACTCCCAATTCTACCTTCACTGCCAGAAGCTTCGGTTAGGCTGGAGATTTGGCTATCACACAGAAGGCTCTGTGTTCAATGGTCAGTACCACATTATTTTTAAAGGTGCATACTGATACATTCCTGGAATGTATCAGCACTTGAGAGGTAGAGGCAGGAGGATTACAGGATTGATGCCAACAAAAAGATGTCACTAGTGTCCTAAATACAAAATATAAACATACATGCAGACATATATACCCAGAAACAACAAAATTCCACCAAACCTTTATAACTGAAAAAAAAAAAAAAGACACATGGGCATCTAATATTTTTAGACTATCTCAAGAACTAATGGCACTTTTTTTGTTTTTTTGTTTTTTTGTTTTTTGAGACAGGGTTTCTCTGTGTAGCCCTGGCTGTCCTGGAACTCACTCTGTAGACCAGGCTGACCTCCAACTCAGAAATCCACCCGCCTCTGCCTCCAAAGTGCTGGGATTAAAGGCGTGCGCCACCACTACCTGGCTGCTAATGGCATTTTTATTTGCCAATCTCCTTTAAATGAATTCTAAAACTTGGTTACCTCATGAACTTTAAAAAATTTTTTTCACGGTCATTCTCAACTACACAACTAGTTCTAGGCCAGTCTAGGCTATATGAGACCTGGTTTCAGAACAAACAAGCAAACAGTGAGCCCAGTTTGATCCCAGGCCTCACATGGTAGGCAGAGCTGACTCCTACATGTCCTGAGTCCCACTCACACATCACGCAGTGTGTGCCCTTGTACATACCTTCCACATGCCCCCATTTCTCTCCTCCCTAATGGTACTTGCCCTACACTTCTTACTCTCCAAAACTCTACCTCTTCAATTGAGATGCAAATCTCTAGATGGAAAATTCAATTCCTTCTATAAAGCTAGCAATATACATGTACCACAGCCACCTGTCCATACTGCTGAAATGAAAACTATCCCCCTTGCAGACTGGGTTGACTCTCTCCACTCCTAACAGCAGTCAGGGTTGGGTCTCATCAGTAGCATTCTTCAGCTCACTCATACTTCTCCTTTGTATTTTATTTTCTTTGCTTCTTTTGGAGCAGGGTTTGTCCATAGAATTCTGGCTGGCTTCAAACTCATGGAAACTCTCCTGCCTCTATCTTCCAAGGTCTGGGATTACATGTAACTGCCATTGTACATGTACCACTGCATCCTGTCTCTCTTCCATATTTTCTTTCTTTTTTCCATATTATTTTTATACTTTAAAATTCTTCACTTGTGGGTGTATGGGCATGTGGAAGGTACATATGAGGGCACACACTGCCATGGTGTGTGACTGGGGCTCAGAGGACAGGTAAGAGTCAGTTCTTCCTACCCATGAGGCCCTGGGATCAAACTCAGGTTACCAGGCTAGGCCACAGGCACCTTTACAGACTGAGCCATCTCACTGGTTCTTCGGTTTGTTTTTTAAATTCCTCTACTGGATTTTTTGTTTTGCATTTTTCAAAGAAAATTGTAGCTATTTCCACATTACAAACAAAGGTATAATGACAATAATAATGGCTCACATCTCTGGCTGGAGATGTGGCTTAGTAATACAGCACTTGCTTAAAATGTACAAAGCTGGGGCTGGTGAGATGGCTCAGCGGCTAAGAGCACCCGACTGCTCTTCCAAAGGTGATGAGTTCAAATTCCAGCAACCACATGGTGGCTCGCCCTCCTCTGGTGCGTCTGAAGTCAGCTACAGCGTGCTTATGAATAATAATAATAAACGAATCCTTGGACCAGAGAGAGTAAGTGGGACCGACCGGAGCGAGCTGGGCCGAACAGGGACAGACTGGAGCGAGCAGGGCTGGCCGAGCTAGTGAGCGGGGTCAGCCAGAGCAAGTGGGGCCGACCGGAGTGAGGGGGGGGGGAGACCAGAATGAGCAGGGTTGACCAGAAGGAGGAAAAAAATGTACAAAGCTCTGTATTTGTATGCTTCATGCTCCAAACCAAAAACCAAGCCAAACAGCTAATGTTTTTGTAGGAGCTGCCCTAAGTGAGGCACTATTTGTTCCAAGTTATTTCATGTATTAGCTCACTTAATCCACAGAGTAGATATTATCATTTTCACTTTGTGGGTACAGAAACATAAGACATGGAGGTTAAGAGACTTGGCTCAATTTTCTCCAGCAAGGAATTTCCAGAACCTGGCTTTGAACGCAAGTAGCTATAACTTGATTGTATGTAAATCATATTGACTATAACTTGATTATATGTAAATCATATTGAAAACGTACCCCCATTCTACCCATGCCCAGACTTGTAAAGCGTGGCTTTAATCCTACCAGTCTGGAGGCTGAAGCAGGTGGGTTATAAATTCTATGCCCACTTGGCTTACATAATGAGACCTTGTCTCAAAAAGAAAGAGAAACAAACAAAAACACATAAATGAGATCATGCCATACATACATATTATTTTCTTTTTTTTAAATTTTCTTTAAAGTTTTGAGATTATAATATAATTATATCATTTTCCCCTTACAGTTACTCCTTTCAAATTCTCTTGTGTTCCCTTTCTTTCTTTCTTTCTTTCTTTTTTTTTCTTGGTTTTTTGAAACAGGATTTCTCTGTGTAGCCCTGGTTATCCTGGAACTCACTTTGTAGACCAAGCTGGCCTCAAACTCAGAAACCCGCCTGCCTCTGCCTCCCAAGTGCTGGGATTAAAGGCGTGCACCACCACTGCCCGGCCCGTGTTCCCTTTCTTTTGCTTTAATTATACATGTGTGTGTGTGTGTGTGTTTGTGTGTGTGTATCTCATCAATATATAATGTACAAAGTGCTCATCTGTAGAAGATCACCTGTCTGTATGTATTTTGTATTTTCTGGGCTGAGCATTTAGTATTGGATAACTAATGGGTGCCCTCTTTCCTGGAGAACACTACTTGTCCTGGTCTCAGCCTTCCTTAGCTGCCTGTGATCCTATGTGTAGGGTTTCAGCCTCAGAAGATTTCCTCCCATCCACAGTAGCATGTCCTTTGTTGTTGTCCTTGTCCAGCTCAGGTTTAAGCAACCATGTTGGTAAGACTTCATGAGTATAGCTTCTGATAACTCTATGAAACAGAGTGTCACAGCAAACTCTGAGCTTCTCTGGCTCTTACAATCTTTCCTTCCCCTCTTTCCCAGTGATCCCTAAGCCTTAGGTATAGGAGTTGTGGTATAGATATATCAGTTGGGACTGGATTCTACAACTCAGACAAAAAAAATGAAGTTTTCAGGTAAATGAAGAAGCTAGAAACGATCATTGAGTGAACTAGAAAAACAAACATGTGTTTTCTCTCCTCTCAGGTTCCTAGCTCCTCATCTTCAGATGTGAGGCTACAACTTGTACAGATTAAAAACGAACCTGCAGGAAACAGGAAAGTAAAATGGGATCTTGGGGGTGGTGGCAATAGAGAGGGGAATAGCAGAATACAAGTGATTTGAAGGGGGGAATGGAAAATGGGAGGTGCTAATTAAGGAGGAAGTGGAAAAGAAACACAGAAGAAAGGAGACCATACAGTTAACAATCTGCCTTAAAAACGTGACACTCATGAGTCTGTGTAGTTTAAATAAAGGCCTTCTACCAAAACCCTAATAGCGGGTATGAGAAGGCTTTTTTTGAGTTGTTGGTCAGGGTTGCCAGTCAGACTTCCCAAACAATATAGTTTATTGTTATTTTGCTTTTTTCAGTCCGTGGTAAAACTCATCTTGGCGATTTCTTTTCGTGTCAGATAAAAGAAAGAGAAAACAAATGGATAAGATTTCATTGCTTTGGGTGGCTAGAGGGCATACCATAATATGTGTGAGACACTATTTAACCAGTTCTCCCACCTTCATTTTCTCCCTCCTCCTATTCCTCCTCCTCTTCTTCCTCCTCCCCCTCCTCTTCCTCCTCCTCTCCCCATTTCATTCCCTCTTTCTCTTCTTTCCCCTCTTCCCCCTCTTTCCCCACTTCATCTGGTCCTTATTTTGATTTGCTTGCTTGGTTGTTTTGAGATTAGGTCTATCATGTCTCATGCTGACCTTGAATTTACACTGTTGCCAACAGAGACCTTGAATTCTCACTATCTTCCTGCCTCCATCACCCACTGCTGAGATGGTGGACATGTACTGCCATATTCAGTTTACAGGCAGCTAGAGATTGAGCCAAAGGTTTGGAGCTGGTTGACCATTCTGCCAACTGTGCTAAACCCTAGCCATACCCAGTGCCCTTATATCAGCAGTTATTCAAGTCCCTCCAAGACTGGTAGTTGCAATAAAGCCACAAAACTCTAGCACTCCTGGAGTAGCCATTCAAATTCTGGGCTTAGAGCCCTGTGCTCTGACACTCACATTTCTTTTTTCTTTTTTTTTTTTTTTTTTTAAGATTTATTTTATTAGCCGGGCGTGGTGGCGCACGCCTTTAATCCCAGCACTCGGGAGGCAGAGGCAGGCGGATTTCTGAGTTCGAGGCCAGCCTGGTCTACAAAGTGAGTTCCAGGACAGCCAGAGCTACACAGAGAAACCCTGTCTCAAAAAACCAAAAAAAAAAAAAAAAAAAAAAGATTTATTTTATTTTATTATATGTAAGTACACTGTAGCTGTCTTCAGACACTCCAGAAGAGGGAGCCAGATCTCGTTACGGATGGTTGTGAGCCACCATGTGGTTGCTGGGATTTGAACTTATCACCTTCAGAAGAGCAGTCGGGTGCTCTTACCCGCTGAGCCATCTCAGCAGCCCCCAACACTCACATTTCTTTAGAAGTCCTCACCTATATCAACTGGAGCACCATTAGTGTATACACCACAGCCAATCCTATCCATAGAGGGGGAAAGTCAAGAAGAAACTTGTGTGTGGAAGTGAAAAGCACACTTGTTTTATAGCGGTTTTCTCCGTTCTCCAACTCTTATATTGTTCTTGATCCTGTTTCCAGGATTTCCCCTAAGCCTTGTGGAGGAAGGATGACAAGGATGATAAAGCCTTCCCATTAAGGCTGAGCATATATAGTCACTTCCTCTCAGCCCTTTAAAAAGAGAGAGAGCTCATGAATTTCAGAGGGGGGCAGGTGAGGTAGGGTGGAGAAGAAAGGGGGACTGGATGAGATACAAATATATTATATGCATGTATGAATATTAAATATTTCATTTAAAAAGAAGCTTTGCTGATCAACTTTGAAAGCAGCACAGGTCCATGGGTATAAACATAAATATTTAGCACCCATACATGGAGAAACTGCACTAATTGGATTCACTGGGAGATTTCAGAGAAAGAAGACATCAAGTTGGGATGTGAGACACTTGGGGGGCAGTCTGGGGGAAGAAAAAAGGGGGATAATGGGAGGTAAACATGATCCTAATTCATTGGTATACATACATATGTGAATTCTCAAATAATAAAAATCCCACACTTCTCTGAAGTTCTCCCTTCTGTTAACATCAGCCAAGAGGAGACCCATGCACCTAAAGTATTGTGTCAGAGCAGGACAACTATCAAACGTCATCAACCATTTTCCCTCGGAACAACAAGAGTCAGAGTGTTGTCCCAAACACTCTCTGCTCCCTATAGCCTCACCATCACTGGCTGTCTTGACTCAATCAGGGACCATTCTCCTTAGGACATCAGTATTATGGAAGTGGAACAGGGATTATTTGTGGAGAGAAANGAAGGTGATGAGTTCAAATCCCAGCAACCACATGGTGGCTTACAACCACCCGTAACAAGATCTGACACCCTCCTCTGGTGCGTCTGAAGTCAGCTACAGCGTACTTATGAAGAATAATAAGAAATGAATCCTTGGACCGGAGAGACCAACCGGAGCAAGCCAGGCTGTCCGGAGCGAGCGGAGCCGAACGGGGACAGCAGGAGCAAGCGGGGACGCCGGAGCTAGCAGGGCCGGAGCGAGTGGGGCCGAACGGGGATGGCCGGAACGAGCGGGGCCAAACCGGAGCAAGCAGAGCTGATCGGAGCGAGGCTGGCTGGAACAAGCGGAGGCTACGGGGGCGGCCGGGAGCAAGTGGGGCTGGCCAGAGCGAGCAGGGTCGAGCAGAGCAAGCGGGGTTGACTGGAACAAGGGAAAAAAAAGAGTAGAAAGAAAATAAAGAATGAGTAAAAAGAGCATTTGTCTCTGCCAGGCAGTGGTGGTGCATGCCTTTAATCCTAGCACTTGTGTGGCAGAGGCAGGAAGATTCAAGGCCAGCCTGGTCTACAGAGTGAGTTCCAGGACAGCCAGGGCTACACAGAGAAACCCTGTCTGGAAAACAAACAAACCAACCAAACAAGACAAAAAACAGAAGGGCTGTCTCCATTTAAGTTAGTCATCATAAGTATAAGCCCCAGACTCCAAAGCTACCCAACATGTAACCCACATTCATGTCCATTTGGCTCTGTACATCCTTCCCTCTGTCTCCATCTCCCAGGATTCCCTAATTACTGATTTTTTTCACTATATCTTCTGGGATTCATATCCATCATGTATAAAACCCATATTCTCAGTTTTTTTTCCCTGTGCTCCCTTCATCTTAGTCTTCAAGACCCCTGCATCCTTCCTGAAGTCAAGGCTTTCTCTGCAGCTTTCAAATTATGGTTGTTTTTTTCTCCCTTGGGAGGTAGGGCTTGGGGCAAAGGTTTCATTCTGTTCCTTACTAAAACTTACACAACATTCCTCAGTATCACATATGTTGATGGCATTTGGATATGGGACACTTAGAAGATATTAAGGGTCAGAAGAGGTCTTTAGAGCTGGTCCCTCATGATGTCTCAGTGGCTTTACAAAAGGAGGAAGGGAAGAACCAAGGTAGCAAGGTTAGTGTCTCACAGTGTAATGCTTTCTGCCAGATCATCACCCAACAGAAAGTCTCTCAGCAGATGATTGTATCCTGCTCTTGCACTTCCTGGACCATGGGCTAAATAAACCTCCTTTATCCACAAAGTGCACAGTTTATGGTATTTAATTATGGCAAGAGAAAATGGACTAAGGAACACCCAACCTTAACATCTACCCATTTTGTATAGGTCCAAATAGCTCAAAGTGCCTAGAGAGAAAGAGAACCATGCTGACTGACTTCATTTTAAATTCATAAATGCAAATCTTAAGTGGTCTCCTAATGCTTCCTGGTAGTCATGTTATATATCACTGGATTAGTGCTATACAATATAAATTTCTGCAGTGATGGAAATGTTCTATAATCTGCACCACCCAAAACAGTAGACACAAGTAAATAAACTACTGACATTTACTTTCAAACAATTAACTGGATTTTTGAAATTAATTCCTTAGTAATGTTAGTCACATTTTAAACTTAAAGTCACATCTGGCTAGTGGCTATGTGATTAGACAATGTATCTAAGACAAGCATCTGTACCCATAAGCTCTGTCTGTTCTCTTGTTGATATGTGTGTGTGTCTGAGTATTGTATGTATGTGTGTAGACACACACACATATCAGTGGTTCTCAAGAATGTTCATGAGGCTGATATCTGTCTTCATCCATTTGTGCTATTATAACCTAATATCTAGGGCATGGTAGTTTTAATGTGAGAGGAACTCACTTCTCTTTTATTTATCATAGATGGCTTGTTTATTGTTGATAAGTGGAAGTCCATTTGTTTACGCTAATAATTCCACAAACTGGTAAGTTTTAAAGAAAAGAGGTTTAATTTTTGAGGAAGACATTCAAGGTTATCCCTCTGGTCTCCAGACACATATGCATTGTTTGTATGTGGCATGTGCACATGTATGCATATGTGTCTGGAGACCACAGGATAACCTTAAATGTCTTCCTCAAAAATATCATCCATTTGATATCTCCTTCGAGATGGGTTCTTTCATTAGACTGAAGCTTACCAATTCTGCTCAATTGGATGGCTAGAGAGGCCTACAGATTGTCCTGTCTCCACTCATGGCATTGGGATTATGGGCTCATGCATCACTACACTCATACACAATTTTATGTCAGTTCTGAGGCTCAAAGTCAAGACTTCCTATTTGTGAAGGCAATTGCCGTATCAACTGAGCTGTCTACCTAGCCCCTGCTTTTGTCCTTCTAGGCTACTGAACTCATACTAGCCGTATTTGGAAGCAAGCACTTCCCTTTTGTTATTGCTAATTGTAGGTTTTAACTTCAGAGAAGCTTGAGGGTGGAGGAAGGACAGGACAGGTGGTAACAGAGGTCACCAACTGACTTTCATTTCTGAATGGAATTTGGTTTTTTAACATTCTGTATGCATAATAACAGATACCATTATGCTATTTTTATTTGGGTATGCAATGTATTTGGGGCATATTCGTCCTCCACTGCCCTCTCTTGTTCTACTCCCACTTGTGCTGAACCCCATCCTCTTCTCAGCAGGTTCCTCTACTTCCAGGTTTGGTTTTTATTTTTCTATTTTGCTTAGTAAACCAATGAGTTTAACTAATCTTATTTACAAGACCAAGATCATGGGGAAGGAGTTCTTTACAGGAACACAATCAACTTCCCAGTGGCTATGCCACTAAAGACAATCTCTCCCCTTTCTCCAGCAACCATTAACTGCTTATAGATCTCTGGGAGAGGGTTGGGCCTAGTGAGCTCCCTGCCACGGGTAACTGTTAACTATCTATAAATCCTTAGAAAGAGATGGAGCTTTGTGAGCCCCTTACCCCCATGAAGGAATGTTGAGAAACCCAGTCTTCTGTAGGTCTTATTCAGGTCATCACCTTTGCTGGGAGATAGGGTGTGGTGGCTATGTTCTGAGCAGAAGGTAGAGATCCACAGTTTCCTAGCCCTTCCTCTTTCTGGTTCTTAAATTGTTTCTTCCTCCTGAGACAGACCCCGAGCCTTGGAGGAGAGAATAGATGTCTCATTTAGGGCTGAGTAAAAGAAACTAATTATATGCAGGCATCTCTTGCTCTTTGTGGTTATTCATTCTGAGATTTTATTTTATCTCATTTTGGTCAAGCAATTTCTTCTTGTAGGTTGTTATTTACTTTTTGGTTTTTTGAAACAGGATCTCACTATGTGACTCTGGTTGTCCTGGAACTCTCTATATGTAGACTGGGCTGGCCTTGAACTCACACAGAGTCACACTCAGCTACTTCCCTAGGATTCAAGGGCTTCTTGCCAGTTTTACACTGGGTTCTTCATTCTCTCTTATCAATTTTATTGATATTTCTAGGTTGTTAACCCCCCTCTCTCTCCAAATCATTGAAATAAGGTTTTATCCTTTACCTCAGGCTTCCTGGAACTTACCGTGTGGCTCAGGCTGGACTCAAGCTCACAGAGTTCAACCTATCTCTGCTCTGAAGTGCTGGAACTAAAGGTGTGTGCTACCATGCCTGGTTCACTATCACCTTTTACACAGTTAAACTAATTATGTTACTGTCCTTTTCCCCTAGAGCCCTCTGGCCTTCTACTTGATTACACTGAGTCAGATTGTCTACTTCCTGGATACCATATCTTCCTCTTGTTTTTTTTTTTTTTTTTGGTTTTCGAGACAGGGTTTCTCTGTGTATCCCTGGCTGTCCTGGAACTCACTTTGTAGACCAGGCTGGCCTCGAACTCAGAAATCCGCCTGCCTCTGCCTCCCTGCTGGGATCAAAGGCATGCGCCACCATGCCCGGCTCATCTTGTTTTTTTTTTTTTTTCTTTCCCCAGACAGGGTTTCTCTGTGTATCCCTGGCTGTCCTGGAACTCACTCTGTAGACCAGGCTGGCCTCGAACTCAGAAATTCGACTGCCTCTGCCTCCCAAGTGCTGGGATTAAAGGCGTGCGCCTCCACGCCTGGCTCTTTCTTGTTTTAGTCTCTAAGTTTAGTGAAGTATGTCCTCTGGTTACTTCCTGAGAATGTGTGTTAGAGAATTCTGGATAAATACAGAAGTTTATATTGGAAATTACAGTTACTATGAATTTTAAGGCATGGATCCATTGTCTTTCCTCTTTACTGATTTTAGTTTTTTTTTTTGTTTTTTTGTTTTTGTTTTTATTTTTACAAGTTCAGTGTTGACTTTGCTCCAGCCTGATCTTTTGTATGAAAGCTTTTACCCCTTTCCACCTTTTAAAAGCATTTTAAAGGCTGTTACTTAACTCTATAATTCTGAAATCTAACAATGTTGTGACTTTATGGAAGTTCAGAAAGGAAAATTAATCTATGGGTAGACACATAGGAATTTAGAGAAAGTTTATTTGTTTTTTTTTTTTTTCCTTGTTCCGGTCAACCCTGCTCGCTCCCGCCGGCTCTGCTCGCTCCGGCCAGCCCCACTCGCTCCCGGCCGCCCCCATATGGCCCCCACTCGTTCCAGCCGGCCCCGGCTTGCTCTGATCGGCTCCGCTTGCTCCGGTTTGGCCCCGCTCGTTCCGGCCGTTCCCGTTCAGCCCCACTCGCTCCGGCCCCGCTAGCTCTGGCCGTCCCTGCTTGCTTTTGGCCGTCCCCGCTCGGCTCCGCTCACCAGACAGCCTCACTTGCTCCGGTTGGTCTCTCCAGTCCAAGGATTCATTTCTTATTATTCTTCATAAGTACGCTGTAGCTGACTTCAGACACACCAGAGGAGGGCGTCAGATCTTGTTACAGGTGGTTGTAAACCACCATGTGGTTGCTGGGATTTGAACTCATCACCTTCGGAAGAGCAGTCGGGTGCTCTAACCCGCTGAGCCATCTCACCAGCCCCTAGAGAAAGTTTAAAACTATGTCCATTTTGCAGAATAATAATAGTAGGTTCTCCTCTAGGATCTATGAGTTTCTTAATCATGGATTCTTGGCTAGATTTACAGTACCACAAATGTGTTTCCTTATGGAGTCCTGTTAAATCCAACCAGAAAGGACTTAGTTATTGTCATAACAACTGTGCTACTATTTCAACCATGGACATGGGCAAGATGCTTTTTTATTTAGTTATCAGTAGTTGTTCTTCTGAAATAATCTTGTAACCCAGAGAAGAATATTTAGTGTGTGTGTGTGTGTGTGTGTGTGTGTGTGTGTGTGTGTGTGATGTATGTGTATGTGGGTACACATGTGTGTGCATGTGTAAGCCAAGAGTCTATATGCTGTCTAGTTTTCCGTCAACATGGCACGAGCCAGAGGTATCTGGAAAGAGGAACCTCAAAAGAGAAAATGCCTCCATGTTGGTTGGCCTTGGGGGCCACTCCATGGGGAGTGGTTGAAGGTGGTGCGACACAGTGCCACCCTTAGTAAGGTGGTCCTGCGTTGTATAAAGAAGCCAGCTAAGCAAGTCAAGCAAGCCATTGAGGAGCAAGTCATTAAGCAGCATTCCTCCATGGCTTCTGCTTTGGGTTTCTGCTTTGACTTCCTGTTCTAATTCCCTCAGTGATAGATTGTTACCTGGAAGTATAAGGTGAAATAACACTTTATTCCCCAAGTTGCTTTTGGTCATAGTGTTTATCACAGCAATAGAAACCCTAAGAAGAAGTCTACCGCAGGTGTATCACTGGCTGCCTTGTTTTTGAGACAGAGTCTCTCTGACTCAGAATTCACCAATTAGACTGGGTCTCACTGTATAGCCCAGATTGGCCCAAACTTACAGAGATCTGCTTACCTTCAAGTTCTGGAGTTAGAGGTATGGACCATCACATCTGGCTTTTTAATGTATGTATGTATGCATGCATGAATGCATGTTTGCATCTCATTATGTAGTCCAGACTGGCCTGGACCTCACAGTGTTCCCTCTGCCTCAGTCTCCTCATTGTGGTGATTATAGGAATGTGTCACCATGCCAGGTTTTGGCCTCTTTTCAATTCAGCATTCTCTGCTACTTGTTATTTGTTTCCACATCTATACTATATTTAATTCATTGATTTTTATTAGCATAAATTAATTACATATTTGGTGGTTTGAATAAGAAATGTCCACCATAGGCTCAGGTGTTTGATTTGAACACTTGGTTCCCTGTTGATGGTGCTGTTTGGGGAATTTGTGGAACCTTTAGGAGGTACAGCCTTGCTGGAGGATATTTGTCACTGGGGAAGGCTTTTGGGATCATAGCTTCATCCCAGTCCCAGTTTGCTTTCTTTGACTTGAGTGTGAAGTTGAAGGTATGGTCATCAGCTTCTTGCTCCATCCCCTGCTATCATGCTTTGACAGCCCATTATGGACCCTCCTTCTGCAACCATAAGTCAAAAGCAAAATCTTCTTTCCATTGTTGTTGTTGTTCTTTTTGGTTTTGAGACAGGGTTTCTCTGTGTAGCCTTGGCTGTCCAGAAACTTACTCTGTACATCAGGTTAGCCTTGAACTCACATATCAACTACCTCTGCCTCCTGAGTTCCTGCCTTGAGTTCTTGCTCTGATTCCCTCAGTGACAGACTGTTACCTGAAAGTGTAAGGAGAAATAAACACTTTATCCCCCAATTTGCTTTTGGCCACAGTGTTTATCATAGCAATAGAAACCCTACTGGGACTAAAGGCCTGCACCACCAACACCCTGCCCATAAGGCACTTTTATTCATGGTATTTTACCACAAGAATGAAAAGTAATTGATATAAAATATTAATAGATTCCACTATGGTATTTTCATACATTACTATATAATATACTTTGATTGTGTCCACTCCCTTATCCCCTCTTCTTTCCTTCCCATTCCTACTGATCCCCTTTCTCTTTCCAACTAGCCATTCCGTCTTCTATGTTCATGTATTTTTTTGATTGTTTGGCTGGTTGGTTTTTGTTTTGTTTTGTTTTTGAGTCAGGATCTCACTATGTAGCTCTGGCTATTCTGGAACTCACAATATAGACCAGGGTAGCCTCAAACTCAGAGAGATCTGCCTGCTTTGGCCTGTTCCTCCTGGATGGTGGGATTAAAGGTGTGTGCCACTATGCCCAGCCTTATATCTTTTTGATGACTCAGACCTAAGAAGTTTAATGAGGATTGCTTACAAGGGCACGAGTGATAGGTTATTCGCAGGAGCATGAACAGCTTACAAATGGCTATACTGCTGAAGAAAACCTCTCTCCCCCTACACACTGTCAATGGCTACACAGGGAAAGATGAAAGGAACCTCATGTGAAAGATCCTGAGAAAATGTAACAGGTCTCAAAGACCCCAAAACTGGAAAGAGATTTCATTATTAGTAGATAGCCTTTACATAGCTGAACATAATAGTCTGAACATTTCTTGAACCTGTGTACTTGCCCCCCTACTGTTTTCTGAATGCATGTGTTTGCCAACTGCTACAGCTCACTGCCAAGTGTTTGTGGGTT
>LR749493.1:389143-439859 GCA_902729485.2 Mus minutoides | reverse complement strand
ACCTCATGTGATTTGCAGCAAGCCTGGTCTTCTGTGAGTTCTTGGGGGATTCGCCAATATCCCGTGACTTGAGTGGAGGTCTCCCTACGGGGGTCCTTTCACATGAACCCTTCTCCAATATTCACTTACTTGCTTTTTAGTCTATTTTAAAACTTTTGAGCCGGGCATGGTGGCGCACGCCTTTAATCCCAGCACTCGGGAGGCAGAGGCAGGCGGATTTCTGAGTTCGAGGCCAGCCTGGTCTACAAAGTGAGTTCCAGGACAGCCAGGGCTATACAGAGAAACCCTGTCTCGAAAAACCAAAAAAAAAAAAACAAAAAAAAAAACAAAAAAAAACCCACCCTAGCTAATCTTATTCTGTCACCTAACTTTATAAACAGCGCTTTAATTAAAGAGTTGTCTCCTAGTTTCATGGAAGGTAGAGTTTATGTTCCAGTCTTCCTAATTTCCATTTATTTATGTTTATTAATTTGTTTTCTAAACTGGATTTCACTATGTAGTCTAGCTGCAAGTCAAAGGCAATCAATCAGAAGTGTCATCCTCCAAATACTAGAATAATAAGCATAAACCACTATGGGGAACTTTTTCCTTATGGTTTTGGGTGTGTTTTTTGTATTTCACTATTCTGTTACAATTTGTATTGGGAGGGATAGGTATCAGTTCATAGCCTTGAGTACACCAAGTAATTGTCCTAATATTGAGCCATAACTCCAGTTTCAATTTTTTTTTTTTTTTTTTTTGGTTTTTCGAGACAGGGTTTCTCTGTATAGCCCTGGCTGTCCTGGAACTCACTTTGTAGACCAGGCTGGCCTCGAACTCAGAAATCCGCCTGTCTCTGCCTCCCAAGTGCTGGGATTAAAGGCGTGCGCCACCACGCCCGGCTTCCAGTTTCAATTTTAACGTAAAACAAACAATGCTCTGGGTACAGTGTGAACAGAAAGGATGTGTTTGTTTGTTTGTTTGTTTGTTTGATTGATTGATTGATTGATTGATTTAATTTTTCAAGACAGGGTTTCTCTGTGTAGTCCTGGCTGTGCTGGACTTGCCTTGTAGTCTCTAAAAGCCAAAAACCAAACCAAACAACAAACAGCATGCTGTTAAACCTAGTTGCAACTTCACGGGATAGAGAGCCAGACTAGAGATAAAACTTTGCATTTTTCTAAATCAGAACAGAGAAGTCCTTTTCTCTTGTGTTTGAATTTCTTTTGTTCGTTTTGAAAGGAGGTGCTGTGTAGTCCCCCTGTGTAGCCAAGGCTGACCTTGAACTGCAGCTCCTCTGCTCTGCTTCCCACATTCTGGCATGTATAATCACAGCAGCTTTTTTCTTCAGCTTCTGATCTGTGAATTTAAGACCTAAAGGCAGATAGAAACCCAGTTGTATCTACCATAAAGGACTACTAGAGAATAAAGCTATATAGAGAGAAGCTGAGATGAGAAATAAAGAGAGGGGGTGAGAAACAAGATAGTACTTGAGTTCCTGGCTCTAGCTAGGGTTGAGGTTTGCCCTGTCTGGATATAGAAACAAATCAACTTCATTTGTTTTTTAAACTTAGACAAATTGGGGTCCTGACACTTGACAAAACAGTCTCAACAAGTTAGTTAGATGAGATCTACAAGTTAGACATGTGATAAAAAGAATCTCATGACTTTCTCCTCCCACTTTAAAAAATATATATGGAAACATTTTACATGCTCCACTAGTAGATAAGCTGGAGGGCCCTAGACTCCTGTTCGTGGAAGTCTGAGACTTCCATCTATGTCTTCCTCCATTTTAGCGCTCTTTGGAGACTCTGTCGGAGTCTGATTCCTCTCCTCTAGCCTAGTGTTGTGTCAATAGAGACCTAGTAGGGAGTGAAAACTTTTATTACTCTTCCAATGGTAACAGAGGCCACCCCTCATCTCATCTGTCAGTTTAGGAACTTTGTGAAATCACAGAACAGTGACCTCTTAGTATCTTGGAGATATTCCTGTTGGAGAGATTTTGGGAATATATCAAATTATCACATTGTGCTGAGAGTTTTTACATTTGCTGGTTTGGTTTGGTTTGGTTTTTGAGACAAGGATTATATGTAGCTGATGTAGTATATACAGTCTGGCCTCAAACTCAAGAGCCTTGGGCAACAGCCTCGGTAGACTGCCTCCGGCATCAACCTTCCTGTGCATGCTGGGATAAAGCCTCAAACGGCAACAGCCTCGGTAGACTGCCTCCGGCATCAACCTTCCTGTGCATGCTGGGATAAAGCCTCAAACGGCAAGATAACGATAACCAGCTTCGTTTTGATTGGCTATGACATCACCCAAGCCCCTTGTTGGTCCGTAATGTGGTTCTGTAGGATTGATCAGATCTGCTGTCAATTATCTGAAAGGCAGTACATTTGGTGGGCGGGGTTAGAACTAGACTTGGACATTATCAGTCTGGTCCGGTCGTTGTCGAGGACAGACGTCTTCTAGAAGGTCTCTGATTCACAAGGTGCGAGAGCTTCAGCGGACGAATATTAGAATAAGAGTTTTGTTGATCCTCCAGTGACTGTAAGTTAAAAGACCTCCTGAAAGACAGAAAAATGTTTTCTTTAGAAATTAGAAAGGTGGGCCAGGTTTAGGGACTCTAAGTGGATCCTAACTTTGAGGTAACTCTAGTCTCACTTGGTACTAAATGTCATCAAATGTTTAAAGGGGTGTGTGTGTGTGTGTGTGTTAGAAGGCAGTCTTCTCGGTGATGTGAAGAAGTTAGGGCAAAACTCGTTAGAATTGGTTAACACAGAAAGACCCTCAAGTACAGCTACGTGGTGGTATAGTCAAAAGAATCTTGTGGAAGCTTGTGGGACTGGAAAAAGGCCGCCATTCAGGAAAGTAGTTTTGATTTCGGTGTTTCCGTAAAACCCAAATGGGAGAATCTGAGTTTGGATTCTTGTTCCCTAAACTCTTCCTCTGAGAAAGTGGAGACACGAGGATCCCTGGAGCTTCCTAGCCAGCTGGTTGTCTAGCCTAATAAGTGGGTTCCAAGTCAGTGCGTGACCCTGTCACAACAGGAAAGAACACACTGGGACCTCCCTGAATCTCTCTCTCTGCCCTCCATTTATTCCTGACCCGCCATTTCCATGGCCTCCCCCCTCCTTTTTCCAACCATTCCCTGTGCTCTCATCCTCCCCACCCCTCCAACTCAACCCTTTCCCTCCCTCACCTCTTCTTTTGACCTCTCTATCTCATCACCTGGATACCTACAGCTCTCCTGGCCTAATCTTCCTTCTCCTCCCCTTCTCTCTTCTCTCCTCATCTCTGCTCTTTACGCATTGCCCATCCCTGTCCCAGCCCCTCCTTCCTGTCTGCTCCTTGTCACACTGCTGCTCTCTCCCCACCCTCTCCCTACCTCCTCCTCCTCCTCCCTTTCCCTTCCTCTCTTCTTATTCCTTCCACTCCCTCTTCAACTTCGCCCTTCTCCCTACCCTCCCTCAGTCCTCCAACTCCCTCATCCCCATCCCCCTCCTCCCTGCCCTCCTTCATTCCCACTGCCAACCTTCACTCCCATCTACTCCCTCCCCTCCCCCTCCCTCTCCCTCCCCCTCCTCCTTTCCGCTCCTCCCACCAACTTTCTCCTTGCACGACCTTCATTGCTATCCTCTTCCACTGCCCATTATTCTCTCGGCCTTGCCTCCAATCTCGGAGCTCCCTCATTGCAATCCTTTATTTTCCTTCCTGCCCTTCTCCAATCCACCTCTTCCCTCAACCCCTCCTCTCTTTACTCCTCCTAGTCCTCCTCTTCCCTTACCCTCCTCCCCCTCTCCTTTCCTTATACTCCTTCCTCCCTAAATCTCTCTTTTCTCAACTTTTTTGTGTTTTTTCGAGACAAGGTTTCTCTGTGTAGTCCTGGCTTTCCTGGAACTCACTCTGTAGACCAGGCAGGCCTCAAACTCCGAGATCCGCCTGCCTCTGCCTCCCGAGTGCTGGGACACGCCCGGCTCTCACCCTTTTTTTTTTTTTTTTTTGGTTTTTCAAGACAGGGTTTCTCTGTATAGCCCTGGCTGTCCTGGAACTCACTTTGTAGACCAGGCTGGCCTCGAACTCAGAAATTCGCCTGCCTCTGCCTCCCGAGTGCTGGGATTAAAGGCGTGCGCCACCACGCCCGGCACACCCTTTTTTTTTTTTTTTAAACTGAACTAAACATTTTATTAACTGTTATCCATAAACATATAATAGCTTTCCACCTACTCAGGCCTTCAGTTTATTTCAGTAATATTATGAAGTTTTCAGCATACAAAGCATTCACTTTCCTGTTTGTTTATTCCTAAATATTTTGTTTCTTTATTTTTAATTATTTATAAATAATAAGTAATTAAAAGATATATTATTTATACCTTTATTATTGATATTAAAATTTTTCTTTTCAGACAACTTGTCATTTGTACATACAAATGCTGCTAATTTGAATGATGGTTATATATCTTACAATTTGTATTAATATTAAACCAAAAATATTTCTAGTTAAAAAAGAAAGAAATGGGTCCTGTAATATGTCAACAGCTACAAAATCACAAGCCTAGTTTTAAATGTTCAACACATTAACACTCTTTATTAGTAAGCCTCTTTATTAACACTCTTTATTAACAGTCTTTATTGGTAATCTTTCTGGAATATTGATGGAATAAGGAAAAGATTATATTAAATGAGGGAACCCATTTCCAGAAAGAAAAATGGTCCATGTTTTCACATCTTCTTTTCCTAGTTCCCAGAACTTCAGATCTGAGTATAAAACATGGAAGAACAGATAGTGGAGAGTTTACTTAACAAGATTAGGCACCATCCTTTTGCTGTAAGGAATGAGCTACCAAGCATAATTGGATACCTAGGGTTTTATTTGCATTGGGACTTTCTCACCCTTCTTAATACCCTAATCCCTACCCTTCTCCCTCACCCTCCTTAATTTTCCTCAGTACACTCCTCCCTCACCTTCCTCCTTAATTCTCTCCCTCCATCAGTCTCCCTCTTCCTTTACACTCCTCCTTAGTCTCTTCTTCCCTCTTCCCTCAATCCCCCTCCCTCTCCTCTTCCCTCAATGTCCCCTTCCTTAATCCCCCTCCTCCCTACTCTCCTCCTTAATCCCCCTTCTCCCTATCCTCCCTCAATCTGCCTCCTCCCTAACTTCCCTCAATCTCCCTCCTTAGTCCCCATCTTCCCTTCCCTCCTCCTTCCCTCACACTCCTCTCACCTTTGTTCTTCACCCTCTCTCCCTCTTCTCTTTCCATCCCCTCTCCCTCCCTCTCATCATCCTCCTTCACCTACCTCTTCTCTGCTTTCTCCCAGTCTTCCTTTTTTCCTTCTCCTTCTCCTTTTCCTTAGTCTTCCTCTTCCCTCGCTCCCATGCTTCCTGTTCTTTACTCTTTTCTTCCTACCCTCTTTCCCTCTCCGCCTTCCCTTGCCTTCTCAGTAGTCCCACACCCTCTATATTTCTCACTGCATCCTCCCTTCCTTTCTTCATCTCCCTCCTATCCTCTTGTTCATTCTATCACAGGGAAACATAATTGTCAGACTGGCAATATGAAGACCCTAGAAATAGATCATTTGAGGGGTGTCATTTAATTTTAAGTTACTTTATTTATTTTTAGCATTCCAGTCAGGAGGGGCTCAAAGCACTGCAATTTAAAATAGCATGTTAGATTTGGGCTTCTAATTTCAGATAGTTAAAAATCAAACATGTTTTATTCTTCAAATTAGCTTTAAATGGACAAACTTAAATAGATGAATAGTAATGTAGGAGTCCCTGGGGTTCATCCCCAACATTTAAGAAAAAGCAATAAAAGGGAGAGCATGATTAGTCCATCCAAACTTTGAGGATTTTCTTAACTGCCTTACCAAGTGAGTTTTCTATTTTTTCACAGCCAGCAAAAAGAGGATGTCACGTTCAACTAGGTCTAGAGAAAGAAGAGAGAATGACACCAACTCAGAAGATAACAGTGAGTGAACTAGCAAAATCTAGTCAAAGCTACATGATGTACCCATGTGTCTAAATAGTGAGTGAATGATTAAGATAACAGAAGAGGGCTGGTGAGATGGCTCAGCGGGTAAGAGCACCCGACTGCTCTTCTGAAGGTGATAAGTTCAAATCCCAGCAACCACATGGTGGCTCACAACCATCCGTAACGAGATCTGGCTCCCTCTTCTGGAGTGTCTGAAGACAGCTACAGTGTACTCACATATAATAAATAAAATAAATCTTAAAAAAAAAAAAGATAACAGAAGAGCATTTCTCCAGAGGAACCTGGAATCATGGGAGGACAGTCGAGAGGACACTTCTGTTCTAGTTATTTTATACTGAGAGTTAACTCACATAACATTTTGGAACTTTAAAGTTCAATGAAATTTTGTGTTGGTAAGGGTGTGGGCCAATCAGCGATTCTCAGAAGATGGAGTCATATTTTGACATATATCTGAAGGGTTTTATGATAATCTCTCACAAATTCAAATATATTTTCACTTGACCAGATTCAATTGCAAATATCTGTGGAATGTTCATTATAGACTGTTTTAGTTTTTGTTCAATGTTGAAAACAATATATGCTTAGATAAACTGCTCTTCTCCAGGTTAAATATAACATTAATTATTTTCAGACAGGGCTTGTTCCATCTCAGGCTGGCCTCAACGCTCACTATCCTCCTACCTCTGCTTCTTAAATACTGTGTTTACTTTCCTAAAGTTTTAGGTGTTTAGTATGGATATACACAACCCTTAAAATGATCTATCCCTAATACAAAAAAAAAAAAAATAAACCCTCAGCATGCTTTAAATCACAAATACAGCCATAGAGAATATGCAAAGGAGTGAGTATGGACATGACCCTACAATTTTTTTTTTTTTTTGGTTTTTCGAGACAGGGTTTCTCTATATAGCCCTGGCTGTCCTGGAACTCACTCTGGAGACCAGGCTGGCCTCGAACTCAGAAATCCGCCTGCCTCTGCTGGGATTAAAGGTGAGCGCCACCACGCCCAGCTATCCTACAATATTTTATTTACACAGACAGGCAGAGAGCTGGAGTTGGCCTCTTGATCATAGTTTTCCTAAAGTTGGTTTTGTTGATCTCAATTCCTGACATTAATAGCCCAGCATTCTGGTTTTTTCAGGCCCTCTTATTTTCGATGTTTTATCCTTTTCCTGCTTTGTGGTTCTCAGCTTGATTCCTAAACCACTGGACTCAAGGAAGGACACAGCTTCAACAGCAAGTAGGATTTATGACCAATAGTTACTGCTAATGGACCCACGAGTTGCTTAGCAGACTGGTGACAGAGGTGTTGCCTTGCTTTTCCCTCTTTAGCTCTGTAGAATCTAGTTAGGATGGAAAGCTGTGTCCTAGTAACTTCTCATTGTCTGGCCCTGCTGTATTCTGTGTCCCGTGGGATTTAAGTGTGTTCCCTATATTCTTCCTTGTCTGTTTCGGCTTCTTTTCATTCATCCTTGCTCTCTAGCTGCTAGGTTTTAAGTTTCTCGTCTTTGACTCCTTTTTCCACTTCCTCTCACCAGTCTCTTTCTCTCTCTCAGGCATGGCTAGATGTCTCTAGCACAGGACCTTTTCATTACTGTCCAGGAGTAACTGGCCCCCTCGCCCACTAGGCCAATGGAGAACAGTTTGAGAGCAAGGGTTGTTTTTGTGAATTCTGTGACCATATCCTAATAGGTTCTCAGGCATGGTTTGTTTAGCATTTACCTTGATTTTTCCAGGAGGTGGAAGAGGAGCTGGAGCTGATTTCTATCTCCCTCTGGTTGAAGGTCCAACCAGGGAATCAGCAGATTCTCTGGAAGCAAATGCCACTCTCCAGCTGATAGGTCTATTTCTAGCTATAGTCAAATCTTCACAAGGGCCTGAACTGCATGAGACCGTGCTTTGTATGTTAGTCAGTGTTCTCATCGTGACAACACATACACACACTCTCACACGGACACTCACACACACAGACACACACAGACACACACACACTCACACACACACACACACGGACACACACACTCACATATTCACACACACACACACACACAAAAGCAGCTTGGTTCAGTCTGAGGTATAGTCCACCAGGCCAGAGCATTTCTTTTGTGCTACTAGGGAAGAAACCTAGGGCTTCATACATGCTAGGCAAGTGTTCTACCAGCCCATCTTAAAAAACAACAACAAAAACAAAAAACAAAACAAGCCTCCTGGGCCAGGTGTGGTGGCACACGCCTTTAACCCCAGCACTTGGGAGGCAGAGGCAGGCGGATTTCTGAGTTCAAGGCCAGCCTGGTCTACAAAGTGAGTTCCAGGACAGCCAGAGCTATACAGAGAAACCCTGTCTCAAAAAACCAAAAAAAAAAAAAAAAAAAAAAAAAAAAAAAAAAAAAAAAAAAAAAAAAACCCACAAAAACAAAAACAAAACAAACAAACAAACAAAAACAAAACCCAAACAAACCTCCCCAGGCAATCCTTTTGCGAAGTCAGAGGGAATAGCTGATTTCAATTTAAACTGGCCTTGCTTGTGAGACAAAAACACTGAACCCATTATAAGAGCAACATTAAAGTAGGGCATGGGGAATTGTGAGAATCATTGATGAAGTGAGCAGAAGTACAAATGAGGGAGGATTAACCTGTGGTTGGTCCTATCCCCAACATCAAATCCTCAGAGAGAATGGCCTGCTTCTTTCACTTCCTAAATCTACATTTCTAGTGGTCCTCAGCCATGACTGATGCAGTCTCTGAGTTGAGTGTCTAAAGGTTCAAATGTTTGAAGTGCACAGTGCTTTGTTTTGTTTTTATGATATTTATCATCTCAAGAGATTTATCTGAATAGTAGATTGTGGTGATTATTTCTATTTTCTTTTATTATTGGTTTTTTGAGACAAGGTTTCTCTGTGTCATAGCCTTATCTGTCCCAGAACTCATTTTGTATACCAGACTGGCCTCTTAACTCACAGAGTTCCACCTGTCTCTGCCTCTGGAGTTGGGACTAAAGTCATGCCCTACCACGATTGGCTTTGTGCTTTTGATTCTTAATGGTTCTAGCTTTATTATTATTATTATTATTATTATTATTATTATTATTATTATTATTATTTGTTTTTCTCGAGACAGGGTTTTTTCTGTATTAGCCCTGTCTGTCCTGGAACTCACTTTGTAGACCAGGCTGGCCTCGAACTCAGAAATCTGCCTGCCTCTGTCTCCGAAGTGCTGGGATTAAAGGCATGCACCACCACGCCCTGCTTTTTTTGTTTTGGTTTGGGTTTTTTGGTTTTTTTAGCTTTATTTTAGGACAGGGTATCACATAGTCTAAGCTGACTTGGAATTTTTTATATTGCTGAAGCTGGCTGTGGACTTCCTGATCCTTCTGCCTCTGGTTTCCAAATGCTGGAGCTCCAAGTGTTCCTTCATCTCTACACTATGTTTCTTGAACTGGAGGCCTGTTTAGCCTAGACTGGCCTCAATCCACAAGATCCTCCTGCAATTTGGGGTAGAAATTTATATTTGAATGTTCATTATCACAAAACATCAATTTTAAGATGTGTACTCTTCTATCTCACAGAGTTTTTATCCAGCTGTCTTGCAGAAGGTGTTAACTAACACACAAGCTCTTGAACTTTATAGGATAACAAGGTGTCTACCAAGCTGTTATGGGACAGCATACAAACATTTAGCATGAGACCTTGGTTACAATCCCTATCATTCAGCTTGACTCTCAAATTCTTCAGCCAGAAACTTGAAAGTACAAGATATGACATCAATGCAACTCACCATAGTAATCCCTAACTTTAAACACTTTTCTGTATCTCACATATTCTTAATGCTTGCTTCAGGGACATTCAGCTTTCTCCAGAACAGGAAACCTATTTTCAAGGACAATCCCACATGCTGTGTAACAAAACTAGAACTGTCTGTGTGATAGCAAAATCTGCTATGATTTGTCTGATGAGGGTCTAAAACCCAAGTACCCTGGAGAACCTCTATAATCAAAAGAGGGAGCCAGCCAGGTATGATGGCTCACATCTATAATCCCAGCTCCAGGAGGCAGAGGCTGCCTAATGGCTGTGAATTCAAGACTAGCCTGGGTTACAAAGTGAGACCATCTCATTTCACAAAAAACAACAAACCTAATGAAAAACCAACAAAATTGTGTGTGTGTGTATAATTACATAACATACTACACATCTTTTTTTTTTCAAGATATATTTATTATATGTAAGTACACTGTAGCTGTCTTCAGATACCCCAGAAGAGGGCATCAGATCTCATTGCGGATGGTTATGAGCTACCATGTGGTTGCTGGGACTTGAACTCAGGACCATCAGAAGAGCAGTCAGTGCTCTTAACCACTGAGCCATCTCTCCAGCCCCTATACTACACATCTTGACTACAGTGAGTTCAGTGAATTCAACCTTAAAATGTGTTTTAGGGGGATGGAGAGATGGCCCACAGAATTCTGAGCACTTAAGTTAGATTCCTAGTATCTACACGAAGGCTCTACATGTAACTACAGTTCCAGGGGATTTGATGCCCTCTCCTAACATCAGCACGCTCTTGCATACATGTGGTACACATACATACACTCAGGTGCACATACATACTGATAAATATTCTTTTAAAAACACATTTGGGCCGGGCGTGGTGGCGCACGCCTTTAATCCCAGCACTCGGGAGGCAGAGGCAGGTGGATTTCTGAGTTCGAGAACAGCCTGGTCTACAGAGTGAGTTCCAGGACAGCCAGGGCTATTCAGAGAAACCCTGTCTCGAAAGACCAAAAAAACAAACAAACAAACCAAACACATTTGGGGGTACCAAACCATGTTATTCAGAGTCCTGCAAGTAGGGAGGAGCTGTAAAGAGCCACAGGGTAGATCTTCTTGGTTTCCTCATAACTAAAAACAAAATGGAGCTGGTGAGATGGCTCAGCTGGTAAGAACACCCGACTGCTCTTCCGAAGGTGATGAGTTCAAATCCCAGCAACCACCCATAATGAGATCTGATGCCCTCCTCTGGTGTGTCTGAAGTCAGCTACAGCGTACTTATGAAGAATAATAATAAAAGGAATCCTTGGACCGGAGAGACCAACCAGAGCGAGCGGGCCCGACCTGAGCGAGCGGGGCTGGCCGGAAAGCAGGGCTGTCTGGAGCGAGCAGGGCTGAACGGGGGGCGGCCAGAGCGAGCAGGGAAGGCCGGAGCGAGTGGGGTTGACGGGAACAAGGGAAAAAAATGTAGGACTTCATATTAATGCCTGCAATATATATGTCCCTGGCTAGCTGTGTAGACCAGGCAAATTCATAGAGATCCAGCTGTCTCTGCCTCCTGAAAGCTTCAATTAAAAAGCGTGTGCCAGCCGGGCGTGGTGGCGCACGCCTTTAATCTCAGCACTCGGGAGGCAGAGGCAGGTGAATTTCTGAGTTTGAGGCCACCCTGGTCTACAGAGTGAGTTCCAGGACAGCCAGGGCTATACAGAGAAACCTTGTCTCGAAAAACTAAAAAAAAAAAAATTAAAATTCCATATTCTTATTAAAATATGCTAACTATATGACGGTTGCCCTGGCACAAAATTAGGTTATGTCAAAAGAAAGATTTTTATTAGTCATTTTAAGGAAAAGGTTATTTTTGCCATAAAACACAGGAAAAATTCTTGGAGAATTTCCACATGTAAGTTGGCTTGGAAGCCTCAGGCAGAAGTGAAACACCGGAAGTTCAAATCTGGCCTAAGAGCCCCTGTTGACAGCTCCTAGGGGTGGGGTCCTAGGATTCCTCACCTCCCTTGAATTCCTGCTGGTAGTTTAACTTTTGGGGGGGGTGACCTTCAGCAAACACTGCAGAATGTAATGAAATGCAAATTCTTCCCCCCTCCCCCAGTCACCTCTCGGGCCTACTGTTTTTCTTCTTTCCTGGTTGTTTTTCTTCTTCCTGGCCCTGTAGCCTAAATTCCTTAGAGATTTTTGGCATGAGGTCAACAACTAGCACTAAGGTGTGGAATAGTTTTTGTTTTTTGAGATAGGGTCTCTTTAGCCTATTCTGGCTTTGAATTCAAGGCAATCCTCCTGACTCAGCTTCTTAAATGCTGGGATTACAAATTTGAGCCAAGGTGTCCAGTTTAAAATGGCAACTTTCCAGGAAAATTTGCATGTTAAGGCTTTTTGGGACACAAAGGAGTATTCGCTAGAAATGTGGTATATTTGCAGCCTTTTTACTTGTTTACCACACAAGGCTGTTCCTACTCCAGCCACAAGGCTGTCAGTTCTCGGAGTAGGAAAGCCTAGCTTGCTTACCTTGCTGTCTGCCGCTTCCTACGTTGCAGACTTCAAAGTTTGGTGTAACAAACATTGTTTTTATAGGGTCTTGTTTTATAGCCTGGGCTGGTCTTGAACTCAAACTGGCAATCCTGTCTCTCCTTCCAAAATACTGGGTTTCCAAGCATGTAGAACCACACTAAGGTCCAAGACACTTTTGAAGCTTTATTTTCCATACTACCAACCAGACATCCTATCTTCTAGTCTCTCTACACATTGCACTTTACATAATTAGATAAAAACCTTTCATAGCTAAGGACAATCCTTTCTCTCCCCACTCTCCTCCCAGTTTTTGAGGATATACATTGTGTTTATCTTGTTTTGACTCCCTCATTTGTGCTTTTCTCCATGGTCATTTCTAGGTGTAAACAAGAATATTAGGTTAATTTGTTTTGAGGGATTTTTAACCTTTCAGAGGTCGTTATCTGGGGTAGTAGCTAGCATGTGTACTCTTTCCACACAAGCTGTTTACCGTGCCTACAGTTACAATGAGCATTATATTGGCACTGTAGTTTTGAGTTTGTCTCTCCTGAGAATGCCCTAAGATTATTTTGTTGTTGTTGTTTTTGAGTGTGTGCAGGCCCAGCCTGGCCTCAAACTAGCTCTACTCCAGCCTTGGCCTCCAGAGCACTGGAATGACAGGTATTTGCCAGTGATGCCTAAAAACTGTCCAGCAGGTTAAGTAAAAAAAACAAAAACAAAACAAACAAAAAAGCCCAGAGACTGTTTACAGAGTTTATTGCTGGTAATTTAACTAAATTCCGAGGTTTTTTTTTTTTTTTTCTTATCAATAATGTTATTTAAATTTGAGTCTCATGGAACATACTGGTAGGGACCAACAGACTTTTGCCACTAGTGTCTCTAAACTTGGTAAATGAACTGAGTCTGAGCTTTGGTTTACAGATTACTGACTTGATAGGGTGGAAGGCGGGGGTGAACCCTGAAATTGTGCTGGATGGGGCTACAAAGCCTTCGAATGTACCTTTACTCTTTCCAGTAATCTTTCGAAAATGCTCTCGGTAGGAAGGTTAACAGCATGTCCAGCTGTTCTTATGGAGGCAATCAAGATGCGGGCCCTGTGGGATGTTGTGTTACAGAGAAAAATGAGAGGTTGTGTTGCTGTACTGAGTAAAAAACTTTCCTCCTAGCTAAGCCCTCTCCGCACCCTGATCATAGTGATAGTCCGCTCTAGCAGTGGGCAAGCTTAAGTTTTCCCCTTACTTCAGCTTCCTCCCGTGGCCTTGCAACTCCTTAGCCCTTCATCTCGGGAAAGTTTCCCTTCTACTTACTTTTCTTCCCACCCTCTTCTTTTCCCCAGATAGCTTACCCCGCCCCTAGCACGCACCACCTACTCTGCCTCACCGGAGGCTTCCCGCTTCTTCTCCCGCCCCCGCCTCAACCCTATCTGCCCGCCCTCCGCAGGTTCGGAAACCTCCAATCAAGAGCGCCGAAGGTGTCGCCAAGGTCGGCCCCGCCCTCCCTATCCACCTCTTTTACCCCCCATGTTGCCTCCCCCACTCCCCCCACCTCAAGTCCGGCGGACCCGGGGGCTTCAGGATCTGGGAGCTATGAAAAGTGTCTGCCCAGGCACTTCCGGTAAGAGCGATGTGGCGCGAATCTCCCCGCGGGACCCTTAAGGATCGGGTGGCCGACGGTGAGGGAGCCCGGTGGGGAGGGTGCCGGCAGGGAAGGGGTGCGGGAACCGGAGCCCTAGGGAGCTGCCCGGAGTGAGCGTTCAGGGCGCTACCAGCCGCCCCACGGTGAGTCGGCGCCCCCGCCTCCCAGGCCGCTCGGGTCCTCCTCTCCACCCCCCACTCCGCGAGGGTGACGCCGCCTCTCCACGGGCGCCGCGTGACCGGAAGTGTCGCCATCTTTAGCCCCTTGTGCTATTGACAATAACAAGCCTTGGCTCGCTCCCCCTCCCCCTCCAGCCCTGCAGCTCCCCTCCCAGCGAGAGGGAGGAAAGGAGGAGGAGCTGCCAGCTTCACTGGCTCCCTCTACCCAGTCGAGCCCGCAGAAAGTGGGGAAGAGGGGACGAAAGCAGGGGAGGGGGGACGGCAGGGCTGTTTACCTGTCTGCCTCCTTCGCCTCCCCCACCCTCGTTCTGTTCACTGCCAGTGTCAGCCTATCCGCCTTCCCAAGCCCTCCCATTCCCCCGGTGTGCCCCCCCCCCCACTTTCCTCCTCGTCCTCTGTGCTTCTCCTCTTCCTTCCCTTCCCCCTCTAACATTGCCACCTCTCCTACAAGCAGGCAGGCACATAAACGTAGGCTTTTGATGCTCCTCTGCCTGTTGACCCCGCTATTTTCATGTTTCCAACAGGTTTTTCTTCCCCCAATCCCTCTGCTGCTTCTGCTGCTGCTCAGGAGGTCAGAGCTGCCACTGATGGTAATACCAGCACCACTCCGCCCACCTCTGCCAAGAAGAGAAAGTTAAACAGCAGTAGCAGCAGCAGCAGCAGCAGTACCAGTAGTAACGAGAGAGAAGACTTTGATTCCACCTCTTCCTCTTCCACCCCACCACAACCCAGAGATTCGGCGTCCCCTTCAACCTCGTCCTTCTGCCTCGGGGTTCCAGTGGCCACTTCTAGCCACGTACCTATACAGAAGAAGCTGCGGTTTGAAGACCTGGAGTTTGTAGGGATTGATACGAAAATGGCTGAGGAATCTTCCTCCTCATCTTCCTCATCTTCGCCAACTGCTGCAACCTCACAGCAACAGCAGCAGCAGCAGCAACTTAAAACTAAAAGTATATTAGTTTCTTCTGTGGCTTCAGTGCACCATGCAAACGGCCTGGCTAAATCTTCTACCACGGTCTCTAGCTTTGCTAACAGCAAGCCCGGCTCAGCTAAGAAGTTAGTGATCAAGAACTTTAAAGGTAACCAAGGCCAAAATCCATAATCACCTACTAAGAATTTTACACTTGAGCAGTCACGTGCGTGCTATTTATGTTAATGTATTGAACAGTATAGAGGTCGCCTAATGTTTTATGCGTAATCAATGAGTAGAAGGGAGGTCCTATTTGGTGGAGGGTTCTTTTCTTTCCCGATGTGTTTGTGTCCTTCCTGTGAAGCTTACTCTTTGAGTGTTTCCATACAATGTTTCTGAGGTCTGTCTCACCCATTCTATCTGATCTGCTGTTCCTTCCCACATTGACAGGATGGTTGATAGAGATTTTACTTGTGAGAAACTTGTCTTCTAATGAGATCCATTTCAGGTGCATAGTGAGTCTTGGCACTACCGAGATTCTTGTTTTTATAGGCCACATACTCCAATCCCTAAAAATGTAGGTAGCAAGGGTGACAGTTTCATTTTTAAATGAGATTTATGGTTAGGTTTTAAGTGTAGAGTACTGTATTTGTGAAACTAGCAGAGTTTGGTGAAACATCTTTTGGGATTCTGCAATCCTTCCCAAAGGTAAGGTCTGAAATTCAAAACTGCCGTGTATATACACCAAAGTAGTGACTATCACTAGTCTAAAGATAGAAACAGTTAACTCCATCTTTCCTCACTAAAATGGGCTCTCAAGTATTGACCTGCAGATATTAGAAACTTTGTGCATACTGTTGTTTGAGATTACTGATTGGTAGTTTGATATATGCATCAATGAAAATAGAAACTCAGCATTTAAAATGTATTTTGAGTTAAGTTTTTATCTGTTAAATGTGTTTCTGTTTTCCTGATTTATTTTTTTCACCCTCCTCAGCTTGCGCAGGTAATTAGATGCTAAAATGTATTCAAGATGGGGAAGTGAATGAATGAACTTA
Source organism: Mus minutoides (assembly GCA_902729485.2). NCBI lineage: Eukaryota > Metazoa > Chordata > Mammalia > Rodentia > Muridae > Mus > Mus minutoides. The sequence continues at coordinate 423,818 of LR749493.1, read as the reverse complement.
AGGCCTTGTTAGCTAAGTATTAGCTTGTGATTGAAATGTTGGTGTGAAAAAGAGCAATGTGCTACTTGTCTCAAGCAGGGGGTTATAGTATTGTTTATTTTTTTTAAAAACCAACATGCTGGTTTGTTTTGTTTTGTTTTAAAGATTTATTTTATTATATATAAGTACACTGTATCTGTCTTCAGATACCCCAGAAGAGAGGGTATCAGATCTCATTACAGATGGTTGTAAGCCACCATGTGGTTGCTGGGATTTGAACTCAGGAACTTTAGAAGAGCAGTCAGTGCTCTTAACCACTGAGCCATCTCTCCAGCCCCAGTATTGTTTATTTTTAACCCTTTTTTATATGACCCTATTTTCATCCTCATGCTCTCAAGAGTCTTAAATTCTTTCTGATTTATTAGTAGAACTTTCTAAAGTGAATATGAACTGTATTTATACATTTATTCTTTTGAAGATAACCAAAGTAATAGGGAAGGGATTTTTTTTTTTTTAAGAAATGAGCTGTGATCCTAATTTCATTTGCAAATTGATTTCAGAGACTTTCTTCTGAAGGCATTAGGGCCTTTGAAATCTTTAATTTGTTTCACTTATTGCTCATGAATGAAGTTAAAAGTCTCCATTAAAATGTCTTTGCATTCTGAAAATGCTGCATAGGTTCTGGAGTCACTTAGGTGTTACTTCGGTTTTGTTTTGTTTAAAATTTGATTCTGTTCCTTTAAAGTTAAGAAGTGTTGTGATTTTGTGATTGCTGCATACATTAGGGAGTTAAGCAGACCTGAATCGGAATCCCAGCTTTGCCATTGACTAGTTATGGTGACCTTGGGCAAGCTTAGCAAATGAGTTAAGGCTAACTTTCTTCAGCTGTAAAGTTGGGGTTGCTAAGATTCCCTGCGAATATGTTATTGTTGAGACAATTTCTATAAAGTTTCTAAAATACTTTTCATATAGTGTGTACTCAATATTTTAAATCTTCCCTATAAGATTCATGTCAGCTTCTGTTTTACATGTGATAAAACAAGATCAGAACTGCTATTTTTATCTGTCATTCTCAAATTTTTATATTTGAAGCAGTAACAATCAATAGGAGAAAAAAATACCTTCAATTTTCATAGGTGAGTCAAAATAACAGTATTTGGCGCCTTAAACTTTGTGTATACTGAACTTCTAAATGCCACAGTTTAATGTTGAGGTATTCAAAGGATCCTAACATAGCAGGACTGTTCTATTTTATACTTCTTTGCTTACTATATCCTTAATATTTTTCTCATTTTGTTTGCATATTATTTAGATAAGCCTAAATTACCAGAAAACTATACGGATGAGACATGGCAAAAGCTAAAAGAAGCAGTGGAAGCCATTCAGAATAGTACTTCAATTAAGTACAATTTAGAAGAACTCTACCAGGTATGTATTAGTATGTAAAACCACACTTTACTAACATAAGCTAAGATGGAATGCATTTGTATTTTCCTTTCTTTTAAAGATTTATTTTGTGTGTGTGTGTGTGTGTGTGTGTGTGTGTGTGTGTGCATGCACGTGTGCACACACAGTGTGCAAAACATGTGTGCCCTTGGAGACCAGGGATTAGGTTCCTTCTAAGCAGGAACTATAGGCTCTCTGACATGGGTGCTGGGAATCAAATTTGGGAAGAGTTCTCTTAACTGTCCCCTGTATTTTAACGTCCTCAAATACATTCTTTAGTAGACTTTTTGATCACTTACTAGTTAAATGGTATCTTCTTTTTTATGATCATAGCACACAGTATTATTTCAACTGGGGATACATAATTGGACAGCTCTGATAAGGCCTTATTAACATGTTTTTTCCTGTGGGATGTCATTTCTGTTGTGGCAGTTCTTTAGCTTTGTTACTTACACATATATAGGAAAGGCCTCAAGACATGCAGCTCTTTACATTCCTGCATCCTTTCTTCTGCCTTAATTTTTTAAAAATTATGTTTATTTGTTCTGTGTATATACGGGTGGGCAAGCCATGTGTGGAGGTCAGAGGACAATTTATGGGAATCAGTTCTTTCTTTCCACCTTATGGGTTCCAGGGATTGAACACAAGTTATTAGGCTTGATGGTAAGTGCCTTTACCTGCTGACCATCTCCCTCTTGTAAATAATTTTAAAAAATTGCATGTGTGGTTATGAAAGAAAGAGGAGAGAAGAATGTGTGTGTGTGTGTGTGTGTGTGTGTGTGTGTGTGTTACAGCACACATGTGAAAGTCAGGTGGCAGCTTGCAGAAATAGGCCTCTTTTCCACCATGTATGTCAGGTGCAGGATCAGACTCAGGTTGTCTTGTTTGGTGCTAAGCACCTTTTACTAATTCGTTAGTCTTGTTGGCCCTGCCTCATTCCTTTTCTTTTTTTAATTTAAAAGCATCTGTACAAAGGAAGCTTTTTTTTTTTAAGATTTATTTATTTAGTTTATGTATGTGAGTACACTGTTGCTGTCTTCAGACACCCCAGAAGAGGGCATCAGATCTCACTACAGATGGTTGTGAGCCACGAAGTGGTTGCTGGGAATTGAACTCAGGGACCTCTGGAAGAGCAGTTAGTGCTCTTCCACAGAGCCGTCTCTCCAGCATGATTCAATTTTTTTCGAGACAGGGTTTCTCTGTGTAGTCTGGCTGTCCTGGACCTCACTTTGTAGACCAGGCTGGCCTCGAACTCAGAAATTCGCCTGCCTCTGCCTCCCGAGTGCTGGGATTAAAGGCGTGTGCCACCACACCCGGCTTATGACTCATTTTTTATTTTATTTTATTTTATTTATTTATTTATTTATTTTTTGGTTTTTCAAGACAGGGTTTCTCTGTATAGCCCTGGAGGAGGTCCTGGAACTCACTTTGTAGACCAGGCTGGCCTGGAACTCAGAAATCCGCCTGCCTCTGCCTCCCGAGTGCTGGGATTAAAGGTGTGCGCCACCACACCGGGCTAGATGAAGAAATATCTTTTTTGTTGTTGTTTTGTTTTTCAAGACAGGGTTTCTCTGTATAGCTCTAGCTGTCCTGGAACTCACTTTGTAAACCAGGCTGGCCTCGAACTCAGAAATCTGCCTGCCTCTGCCTCCCAAGTGCTGGGATTAAAGGCGTGAGCTACCACGCCCGGTTTATGACTCGTTTTTAATAGTAGTTTTGCACTTATTGTCTTGAGCTTCTTCTGTCTCCTGGTCTACAGGATGCCCATTACTCCAGAAATGAGCAATAGCTGTAGCCCAATACCTTAGTCTGAAATTCATGTTTGTTTTTCCTGAATTAAAAGTGTTTTGTTAGCGGGGAATGGTGGTGCACGCCTTTAATCCCAGCACTTGGGAGGCAGAGGCAGGCGGATTTCTGAGTTCGAGTCCAGCCTGGTCTACAAAGTGAGTTCCAGGACAGCTAGGGCTATACAGAGAAACCCTGTCTCGAAAAAACAAAACAAAAAAAAAAAAAAAAAAAAAAAAAAAAAAAAAAAAAAAAAAAAAAAAAAAAAAGAAGAGAAAAAGTGTTTTGTTGAAATGTTACGGATAATGCCAAGAGCAGTTACTCATTTAGACTTACTATTACCAAGAGAGTTTTCCTTACTGTGGTTTTAACACAGCTAATTCAAGAAGTTGTTTTCCCTACAGCATTAGCCATTTGGTATTTAAAAATACTTCTGATTAGAAATTGTTGGTTCGATATATTAACATGTGTAGTTTTTGTGTTTTTAGTTGTATAGTGAGTTTATGACCAAAATCTGGAATCTGAGTTAGAAGGACACATTTGGTATTTAATTTTGACTATTGCTGCTATTTTTTTTTTTAAGATTTATTTATTGTTGTATGTAAGTACTCTGTAGCTGTCTTCAGACACACCAGAAGAGGGTGTCAGATCTCATTACAGATGGTTGTGAGCCACCATGTGGTTGCTGGGATTTGAACTCAGGGCCTTCGGAAGAGCAGTCAGTGCTCATACCTGTTGAGCTATCTCTCCAGTCCCATATTGCTGCTATTCTAATCTTTGGCAAACAAACACTATCAGCTTTAGTTTCCTCCTCTATAAAACAGGCAAACTAGTACCTGCCTTTCTTACCTTGCTAGGTTGCTAATAAAGAATGGAATAAGATGTTTGTAAAACAAAACAAACTCCTTAATGAAGCACTAGGATACATAAATTAAGATGATGTTAGTATTAGTCAACATTTTTTTACAAACCATAGTCTAGCTCTTTTTATCTGTAATACATCAAATAGAGATTCCTGGTTTCTTTCTGTTGCTGGGGAAATGAAATGAGTCAGTGTAGGCAGCGCACCACAGGATTCAGGTGCTGCTGCAGTATACATGTCAGCTGGGAGTAATCCTAAGCTAGTCCTATGGGTCAGTCAGTCCGCCTCATTTGGTTCTTTGGATCCAGTATAGGCGTGCTTCCTGAATAGTAAAACAACAAAAGTGGAAAGAAGAAATTGGAGTAAGAAAGGTCTTAAAAGACTCCATGAGGTCTGCACACATACTGTGCATGATAGATAACCTACAAAGCAGATCCATTTTCTAGTACGTTTAATAACTGCTGAAACTCTTAGAAGTATTCGTTCTTATCTCCACTCCTAAGCAGGAAAGTGAGTCTCAGGATTTAACCCACCCCAAATTACTGGTTGAACAGGGAAGGACAAACTAAGATGTTTGATTCTTCCTTTAGATTTTCCTTCCACGGCTGTTCTACTTCACTAATGACAAACACCACAGCACCTTAAGTACCCATTGTACACCAGTGTTCAGAGCAGCTAAATTGTCTTACTTTAGGAAAAAAGAACCATGGCAACAGCTGCTCTGTGTTTCCATTTGTGTGTGTAGTCTTTATTTGGGTGTGCTAGTGCATAGCCTGTGTAATTGTGGTATTTGTATATTTCAAATTCATACCATACTGATTGTAGCTATTAAGGAGCCCTATTTATTTACCTTAAGTATTTTCTCTGAGTTTTTGATTTGAAGATATCTTCCTTGCCATATTGATTGTGTTACTTCCTTTCATGTTTAAAGAATATATGGAAGTTGTTTGTGTGTAGTTTTGCATTCTTGTACTTAAGGTGTACTTACTGTTGTTGAGCCGTATTTCTTTGTCCTAAAGTCACAAGCGTCTAGTTATTTATTATACTGGGACCTGCCTGTAATCTCAGCACGTTAGAGGCTGAAGAGGCAGAATATAGGGAGACCTTGTTTCAAAACACCTCAAAAAGATAAAGTCACAAGTGTCTGTATTTTTCATAACACCTTGCTGCTTTTGTAAGCACATTTTAATGTTTTATGTAAGCACATTTTAATGTTTTTATTTATTTAATTAATGTATGTATGTATTTATTTTATTTACTGGAGCTGTCTTCAGACACACCAGAAGAGGGCAACAGATCCCATTACAGATGGTTGTGAGCCACCGTGTGGTTGCTGGGAAATGAACTCAGGACCTCAGGAAGAGCAGTCGGTGCTCTTAACCACTGAGCCATCTCTCCAGCCCCTATTTTATGTTTTCTAATTGTTTTGTAAATGTTCCTTGATCTATCTCAAAAAGATTATTTTGCGATAAATTTAATTTCTAAAAAATATCATGGCGCTGTTGCCATTGTGTTTTCAGTAAGCACATATTGTCTTTATTTATTAGATTTTTTTTTGAGACAGGGTTCCTTTATATAACCCTGGATGTCCTGGAATTTAGTATTATATTATAATTAGAGTAGGTTGGCCTCAACTTCACAGACATCTATCTGTTTTTACCTCCCCAGTGCTGGGATTAAAGGTATGTATGTACCACCACACTCTGCTGTCTTTTTATTTTTTAAGTTTATTTTTATTTTATTTCTGAGATGGAGTCTCATTGTATATATCTAGCTATCCTCGAACTCATGTAGAGCAGACTGGCCTTACCGCGATCCACCTGCCTCTGCCTTCCTACTGTCTTTTTAAAACGGTACTTTAAATGATAATTGTTCCTGAGTTTTAAAATTTTCTTTCTTAAGAACCTTGATCTTTGAGAGTGAGGGGATGCATCTCTCAGTACATAGGGTATGCATCTCTCAGTACATAGGGTATGCATCTCTCAGTACATAGGGTATGCATCTCTCAGTACATAGATGATCATCAGTTGTAAAATGTGATTGCTTAAGCAGTCTGTTATAGCAGAACACTTCAAATTCTAGCAGTTTTGATAACTAGCTATTAGTGTCTCAATTTAACTGCTCTTACCTGCTCATGTTTATTTTGTTTTGTTTTAGGATTTGTTTTAATTATAATTTGCATTTATGTAAATATTAATTTATATTTATATATAACATGTAGAATTATATAACTATAATTGAATATATTTGAGTATTTTGTCTGCATGTTTATTTGTATATTATATATGTACCCCTTGGAACTGTAATTACAGATAGTAGTTAGTGTCTTCTGAGTGCTCCAAATGGAACCTGGGTCCTCTGCAAGAATAAGAAGGACATCAGCCCTGTTTTGATTTTTAAAATTTGATTTTTTGAGATACTCAGGTTGGCATAGAACTCTCATGGTCTTAAACTCATGAAAGTCTTGTTTCAATGTAGGAATTGCAGGCATGAGCACCTCACCTGACTTAACCCTACTGGTGACTTAAAAGATCATATTCTGTTACATATTTCTTTTTCTTTGAATGAATCATTAGTCACCTTGAATGAATCACTAATCATTTTTAAGATGTGTGGGCACAAAATAAAGGTCCTTGATAACTTTTTATCTTATTGAAGCATTGTTTGCTACATGGTGTTGTGTGAGAAAACTTTTCCTGGGGAGCTGCAATCTACTCACCCTAGATAAGGAAGCCACAATAGAATAAAGGATAGGAAATTGAGCTTGGTGAACCAGTGAGTTTTATTGGGGTTACTTACAGAAGTGTGTGGATGAGGGGTTACTTACAGGAGCAGAAATGTCTCAAAGACAGCTGTATCACTAAAGCCTGGGTGACAGAGCTCACAAAGCTGGGAGCCTGGAAGAACTAACTGCACAACCTGCAGGCTGCACAACAGGTTGGAGCATGTCCTTTCCAGGTGCCTCTCAGTTGCTCCAAACCCCTTCCAGGAAGTTAGCTGCTATCAGTCTTTGTAGTTCAATTTGTCTGAGAGACTTTGCAGCTCAGCTTCCTTCAGTCTCAGGGGTTTTCAACGTTTACTGTGCACTCTGTCAGAGAGGGGCCTAGTAAACTGGGTCAGTTTCAGAGACTTCCTGAAGTCCTTTTTCCAGGATGGAATGGAGGAAACTCAATAATGCAAAAACAATATAAAACAATTTTATGATTGATTTCTTTTGCACAGTCATTAGTGTTTTGTTTTATGTATAATATATTGTCTTACCCTTTTTTTAACTAGATGTAAAACAAGATAATTAGATTTGATTGCTATATGTTACTGAATTTTTACAGTTCTTTTGTTGTGAGGGAGGATCTTGCACTGTATAGCCCAGGCTGTCCTTCAGAGTTGATTGTTTCTGTCTCTTCTCCTGAATGTTGGCCTTACAAGAATATGTTACCATACATGGTTTCTTTCTTTCTTATTTATTTATCTATCTATCTATCTATCTATCTATCTATCTATTTATTTATTTATTTATTTATTTTGGTTTTTCAGGACAGGGTTTCTCTGTATAGCCCTGGCTGTCCTGGAATTCACTTTGTAGACTAGGCTAGCCTCGAACTCAGAAATCCGCCTGCCTTTGCCTCCAGAGTGCTGGGATTAAAGGTGTGTGCCATCATACCTTACTGGTTTCTTCTTTTTTAATGTTTAGAGCTGGCCAGGAACTCAGTATGTGGCCTAGAGTTCATAGGGATTCACCTGCCTTACTCCATATCCTCACCAGCATGAGCTGTCACTTGTTTTATTGAACTTGGCCAGGATGGTGTGCCACCACAGCAACCAGGTCTCTTTTATAAATCTATTATTTATTTAATAGATATGTGTATGATGGGGAAGAAGCCACATGCCATAGAGGTTAGAGGACACATTTATCAGTTCATCAATGGAGCTTCTGTCTTCAGGCCTGGCAAGTGCCTTTTCTCCCCAAATCACCTCAGCAGCCAGTTGTTTTCCTTTCTTTAAATATTAAAGTTTGAGAAATGAGTTGGATAGTGGTGATGCACACCTTTAATACCAGTACTTGGGGCTTGGGGTATGCAGAGACAGGTGGATATCTGTGAGTTTGAGGGCAACCTAGACTACAGAGTTCCAGGACAGTCAGGGCTACACAAAAAAACCTTAAACAAACAAACAAGTTCTAAAAATAATACCTAGTTTTAATAAGCCTATGACAAAAGTTCAACACATTGTGGTAATTTTTATTTTTCTTACTGTTTTTGTTGATTTTCATTCCTCTGTGTGTGTGTGTGTGTGTGTGTGTGTGTGTGTGTGTATTGTATATTTTCAAACAAGTTGTTAGGGAGGGTTTTGTGCTTTTGATGTGGTGTGTGGGTTTTGGGGGGTTAAGGCCTGGGATTTGGGGGAGTAAGGGTTAAAAGCTTGCTAAATGTTTGTATTTTATGCCTGACTACCTTCAAAAGCTGTAAGAGCCTGCGTTTACACCCTGTCTTTTAGGTTGCTAGGTTGTGAATTCAGGACCTCTTGCATGCTAAGTAAACAGTGTGTCGCTGAGCTGTACTAGTCCGAGCCCATTGAAAACGTTCTCTCCTGTTGCTAGCTAAGCATAGATGAGGCTATATGGAAAGTGCAGCTTCGCTTGCTTTCTTAGTATTCTTCTCATTAGGACTATCCATTTCTCTCTGGGTCTTTGGTAGACTTGGAGACTTTTCCTAACTTCCCTCTCCTAAAGGCTGTGGTAGGGAACTTTATCTCTGATTATGACTGTAAAAACACTTAACTCACACTATAGTTTTCTGATCATATTTTTCATTCTAGTATGCAGGTTATAATGTAATATCACATATACACACTTTAAATCTCAAAGTATTAAAAAAATAACTTATGACTATGTGATCACTCTGTCATTAAGCAAAATCAGACTATACACATACAAAGCAAGAGTATTGATTTACTGACAAGTCAGTGAGCTGTGATGGGTCCGAGCATTAGGCCAATCTGACAATGAATGGAGTTATCGTATTTGGAAGAAGTGGTACCCAGTTGAATAGTAATAAAAAATGTGCTATCTTGTGGGAGAAGATAATAAATGTGTCAAGAACTGTTTTATGAGATAAAGGAGAACACAGAAAAGGAAGTACGATAAATAGGATTTATTGAAGAATAAGAAGTAGGGAAAGGCTCAGTGGTTTTAAGAGCGCCAACTGCTCTTCTGAAGGTCCTGAGTTCAAATCCCAGCAGCCACATGGTGGCTCACAACCATCTGTAACAAAATCTGATGCCCTCTTGAGTGTCTGAAGACAGCTACAATGTACTTACATATAATAAATAAATCTTAAAAAAAAAAAAAAAAAGAAGTAGGGAAACTGGGGGCTGGAGAGATGGTTCATCGGTTAAGAGCACTGACTGCTGTTCTAAAGATCCTGAGTTCAAATCCCAGCAACCACATGGTGGCTCACAGCCATCCATAATGAGATCTGACTCCCGCTTCTGATATGTCCGAGGACAGCTACAGTGTGTTTATGTATAATAATAAATCTTTCAAAAACAAAGAAATAGGGAAAGTTTTTTTAAAAAGTGTGTATTAGGTCATTGACAACCTAAGCAGGAAATGCTTGAGAAAAATGAGTCAGCCACTCAAAGAACAGGATACAGTAAAAAGAAGTGCCATAAAGGGAGGAAGCAACTCTGTCTAGGATCAGTATGAATTGAGGAACATATGCACCCTCAGGCATTGGTGACCTAACCCCAGGTTACATGGACTATGAGTCGTTCTCAGGGATGACTTGATTTTCCTATTTCTCCATAGCTGTTAAATCTGATGGGTCTCTTCTCTCCTTTTGAGGATGTTTTCCTCCAGTGGAATAAGGAGATTCCTTTTTAAGCTTTATTATTTTTGTTTGTTTTAAAAAATGTGATCACAGGACTCGCATTCTAGCAATGTGACTTTGAGCTACATGTTGACAAAATTCCACTCAGACCAACAGGTTTGGACTCCCTCAGTCCTTATTAATAGGATTTTTTTCTTCCATTGTGGTGAGAGCGGAATCTTGGTATTCCGTGTCCGCACCTGTTGCTTTAAACTTAAAAGGTTTTTGATACACACAATAAGAAACACAAAATCTGAACTTGTTAAGGTTTGAGGATAAATTCAAGTACTCTAATGAAGGAAAACTATGTTGGTTTTGTTGTTGTGCAGAGTATGGATTTTGGGGCTTCAAGCTGATTAAGCAAGTATTCTCCCACTAAGCCCAATTTGCAATCCCTATATTCAACTATTTATAAACTGAAAAATTGGAGAAAATGTCATGGTACTTAATTATATCATACTGATTTAAATACTGCTAGCAATAATTTCCACTTTATTGTATTCGGGAATATCCAAGGAACTATAAGTTTTAATTGAATTACAGTAGTTGTTTCCGGCCCATCTTATACATACAAAACAGGTGAAATTATTTTTAAATTTAATGTCATTCTGCTTATGAAAATTATTTGTAACAAGAAAGCTTTTGTATGTAGTAGTTGCTCTGAATTGGATATCCTCACGGGGAAGAACTTCACATGATTCCCTTCAGCCTTTACCTTTAGTATAGCCAGCATAAACATACAAATGTGGACTTAGTTTGTTTTTCACCTACAGTGCTCTATTTTTTCATGTTTCTCTCTCTCTCTCTCTCTCTCTCTCTCTCTCTCTCTCTCTCTCTCTGTGTGTGTGTGTGTGTGTGTGTGTGTGTGTGTGTGTGTGTTTGACTAAAGTTTTCTAGGCTAGCCCAAATCTTATAATGCTCCTGTTTCAGCATCCTGGGTTGATGCCCTACTTTTGTTTTTTAAAATTGACAAATACTTTATTTTCAATGAGCTGATACAGTGTATAACAAAATAATGATTTCATGTGATAAGACCCCCTACCCCAACTCCATCCTGTCCTAACAAATTACCTGTTCATCTTGCAGGCTGTAGAAAATCTTTGTTCTTATAAGATTTCTGCAAATTTGTATAAGCAGCTGAGGCAGATCTGTGAAGATCACATCAAAGCACAGATTCATCAGTTCAGAGAATATCCTTTTCAAAAGAAAATGTCACATTTACTTATGTATGTATTTTATGTATGTTCTACTTGTATGACTGCATGAGAGAAGATGGCATCCGAGAGAAGAGGGTAGTATTCTCCATTGCAGATGGTTGTGAGCCACTATATGGTTGCTAGAAATTTAACCAAGGACCTCTGGAAGAACAGCCAGTACTCTTAACTGCTGAGCCATCTCTCCAGCCCCTCAAAACAAAGTATCTTAGTTTTTCTCATTACCTCTCACTACTTAGCTCAGTTTGAAATGGAATGCCTGTGCTGGTAGATTTATTTTTGTTCTGTTATTTCTAAAGGAAAGAACAAAATTTTGAAACTTTTCAATGTGAGAGTCAAAATCTATAAGTATGGTATTAAGTAAAAATTTCCTGTCATTAACCTGTCCTGGCAGATTTCCATTTGAGGGAAATCTCAAATAGAAAACATAATGCTCACTTATGTTTAAGAGTACTTTTAAAGGTAGGTTAAGGGGGATCAAATTTGGTTCTGCAGTTTAAAAGAAAAGAATTATGTTTATAATTTGTATTTAATATCAATATATAGGATATTCTATATTTAAGACAACTATGTTTTTATATTACACATATAAAACATTTTAAAATCTCCTTAACATCTGCTCATGGATTCATTGGATAGTGTTCTTTTTCTCAAAAAGATTGATAGATGCTGGCAAAACCACTGCAGGCAAATGGTAAGTCGGCAATACTTCATTTCAGAAACATTCAGATGGTAGAATGTTTTGATAGCTTTTTTGGAGGAATTGGGATATAGCTTAGTGATAAAGCCTGGAATATATTCTTTATATTAATGCAAATAGAAATCTTGAAATCCACTTTCCACCTCCTAAATACCATGGGTACACATTTAAGATAGCTTTACCCCCCTAGCCCTGCTGCTAAGGAAGACTGTACCTTGGAGTCCCTCTTTTTTTTTTTTTTCTGAGATAAGATCACATTGTGTTCAGGCTAGCCCGAAATTCAAGATCTTTCTGTCTTACTTAGCCTCTTGAGTTATGGGATTATAGGCATGAACCCCATACCTACCTCAAGGTTTTTTTTTTTCCAGTTAAGTAGCAAAGATATCAGAGGACCATCTTAATTCTCTGTTCTTTAGAAACCACAAGGATTAATAGAATAGTTTAAAGAGAACTATATGGGACATCTCAGGTACATGTATTCATTTGTATGTTGGATCCTAGTAGTCTATTTAATGTCAGTTCTTCTAAATTCTCATTTTATTAAGAGATAATACTGAAGATTCAAATTTACAAAAATTGCTTGATTTTTTTTTTCTTTTTATTTGACAGATAATGATCAGGAGCATTTTTTTGTTTCTGGATAGAACTTATGTTCTTCAGAATTCAATGCTACCCTCCATTTGGTAAGGATGCCAGAAGATTATTATGAAAAACTTTGTTACATATCATAGTCTTAATTTTATTATAACAAAAGAGAACAAACTGTACTCAAAATATCCCCCTAAAAATTCCCATTTGGATCCTAGCATTTGGGGGGGGGTTGTTTTGTTTTGCCTACTCTAATACAGCACATAGCTAACTCTCCCTTATAGTGTATGAAGACATTTCTTCATTAGGTATGAAGATTTTAAAGTTTACTCTAGAATTTCTGTGCCTCAATCTTAGAGCTGCTGATCACTAATGTTTTGGTCTTTTATTTTTCTTGTTACTTTATACTAAAAGTCTTGTTTGTTTATGAAAGTAAGATAGCATAATGTCTTGGTCCTTCAGCAGGTGCTTAGCATACTTTGATAATGGGGAGGGGAATTGAGAGAGTAGTAGAGGCACAGAGAAGAGGGGAAGAGAGGAAGAAGAGGAGGAGGGGGGAGGAGGAAGAGGAGAAGAGAAGTTAAGTAGAGGCCGCACATGGAGAGAGAGGGGAGAAGGGGAAGGGGGGAAAGGGGGGAAGGGACAGAATGGGAGCAAGAAGGCAAGAACAAGAGCCTGATTTTAGAGTTTTGAAGCCATTTATGAATGACCAAATAAGCTGCTCAATGCCAGTATAGTGGAAAGTATTTTGTCTTTGAACTAATTTTATTTCTGATTTCACTAAAAGGAAATAAGACACTAAAACCTAGTTATGGAAGAAGCCAGGAATTCAGCTTCAGTTCTCATTTAAGACAAAATAGGTTCCTATATGCTTTAATAAGGTTATTCAAAATGAAATGTGGATTTTATCTTTTTTATAATTATTACTTCAAAGTCTGAGGACCCACACATTGATAGATAAGTCAGCCTGTGCACATGTGGTATTGCCAATTCAGGTGACACTCTTTTGTTTTTAATTTTAGGGACATGGGATTAGAGTTATTTAGAGCTCATATTATAAGTGATCAAAAAGTACAGTCAAAAACAATTGATGGCATCCTTCTCTTGATTGAGAGAGAGCGGAATGGTGAAGCAATTGATAGAAGTTTACTTCGAAGCCTTTTAAGTATGCTGTCTGATTTGCAAGTAAGTTGCACTTATCACTCACTGTGCTACTACCTACAAATCTGATTACTGTTCATAGTTTGTCTGAAATCCATGGAGTGTTCAAATAGAGTTCTGATGCAAGTCATTCAGTAAATAGTTAATGAATAAGCAAATACTTTTGTTTTTGTTTTCCCTTTCTAGATTTACCAAGATTCTTTTGAACAGCAATTTTTGCAAGAAACTAATCGGCTTTACGCAGCCGAAGGTCAGAAGTTAATGCAAGAAAGAGAGGTATTTTAAAATGCTTAATGAATCCACTGTCTTTTACAATAGACTTTCCATTGTAGAACACAAACTTCCCTTTGTATTTATATTCCCGACATGCTAATGCTCTTCTCTTACTTAGGTGCTCCTTTCTCTTCTCTCTCCTTAAAGGCCAGAATTCTGGATCATAAACTCTCCCTCTAATCTCACATATGCTTCTACCCTGTCACATTTGATGGGGCTCTTCCCTGGATCTTTTGGACTTGACATTTTCTGAATGATTTAAGGGGAGGAAAACAATAATATAAAAAACTATCTTTGTAGGTTCCTGAGTATCTTCATCATGTTAATAAACGCCTAGAAGAAGAAGCTGACAGACTTATTACTTACTTAGATCAGACCACCCAGTAAGTATTACATGCTTAGCCTAATAGTCTTAAAACTATTGATAAAACACTTTAGGCATCTTAAACTTGTGGTAATTTTCAGGTGTGATTTAGTCTTTAGCAGTTGTTTTTATAATGTGAACTTCAAGTTATTATCTTCCCTGGCTAATTAGATTTAATCAAGGATTTGATTATTGGTTTGGTGTATGTTTAGTGTGTAATTTTAAAATAGTATTAGAGGTTGATGGGATCTTGAAAACTTGGTGTTTTTGAGTCAGAGTTTCACTAAAACCCAACTTGCCCTGGAACTCATGGTCCTCCATGCAGGCACCCAAGTTCTGGGATTATAGGCATGCATCACCATGCCCAGCTTTTAAAATCCTTAGACTGATTAAAATTCAGGAAGTGGGTATTCAGAGAGAAACTGCTTCTGTACTTTCTAAATCTCAGCAACCAAGTGGTTTAATTAAGCAGTGTAGATAGCTATTTCACCTTCTTATTAAAAAGCAAGAAAACTTGGAAAAAATACTAGGCTTAGCAAGACCATGGAGATCATTACTTTGAGCAAATTCTGAAATACATTATTTTTCTTCTTTTAGGCGTAATGTAAAATATTTTGACACATGGCTTAGGAATGGCAAAATTAATGCAAAATCACTTTTTTGCTTTGTTCTTTCTAGAAGTTCTAAATTTTCAAGGTCAAATCTCAGTTCTGTTTTTTCCCTCTTTCAGGAAGTCACTAATTGCTTCTGTTGAAAAACAACTTCTAGGTGAACACTTATCAGCAATTCTTCAGAAAGGTAACTTGTAATTTGTAAATACAAGCTTACTAGGGCTGGAGAAGTGGCTCAGTACTTAAGTACTTGTTGCTTTTGCAGAGGGCTCAAGTTTAATTACCAGCACCCACATGGTGGAGGCTCACAACCGTTAGCAATTATAGTTTCAGGGGGTGTAATACTTTTCTTCTATCCTCTATATACACCAAGCATACACCACACATACAGTGCACATATATTCAGGAAAAACATTAATGCATGCATGCTGCTGCTGCTGTTGTTTTATTCTTAGCATGTAGAGCCAAGAACTTCTAAACATTAATGATATTAATATATTAGTATAATCTGAATTTTACTCACGTAAATTCTCGTTATAGTTCAGACCAGTATCACAATAGAAATTTCAACTTAACATTTTATTGAAATGCATGGCAATTTTATTTACTTTCTGACTCTCATATTTTAATACCAAAATATTTCAAACCAGGTTTAAATAGCCTCCTTGATGAAAACCGAATTGAAGATTTGTCTCTCCTGTATCAGCTCTTCAGTAGAGTTCAGAATGGAGTTCAGGTTCTCTTACAGCAGTGGATTGAGTATATCAAGGTATTAACAGTTTGCTTGTTGACTTTTCTCTTGACTG
Organism: Mus minutoides; assembly: GCA_902729485.2. Classification (NCBI taxonomy): domain Eukaryota; kingdom Metazoa; phylum Chordata; class Mammalia; order Rodentia; family Muridae; genus Mus; species Mus minutoides. The sequence goes on along the minus strand of LR749493.1, from coordinate 408,162 downwards.
TTTCGTAATTGACGTACCAAGAGGATCAGAAAGCATTTCTTATTAGATGGGATTTTTTTTTTTAAAGTGAAAAAAATTGAGATGTGAGAATGGTGGGCTGTGTGGCATATCAGCAATCAAACTTGAATGATACTTGATGGGATTTCTAGCTCTAAGACTTAAACCAGGGAATATGGGAAGTTGTTTGAGTTCTGAAGCTATTTGGTTAAGATAAAGTGTAGGATCTGTTCTTACAAGTTTGAACCATAAGTCCTTCCTTCTCCTTCCCTCAACCTCCCTCCCTGACCATATTGCTACTTATTTATTTATTTATTTATTTATTTATTTATTTATTTAGGTTTTTTTCAAGATAGGGTTTCTCTGTGTAGCCCTGGCTGTCTTGGAACTCACTCTGTAGACCAGGCTGGCCTCGAACTCAGAAATCTGCCTGCCTCTGCCTCCCAAGTGCTGGGATCAAAGGCGTGCGCCACCACTGCCTGGCCACATTGCTATTTTTTAAAGTACAGATCTGACTTCTTTAACAACAAAAGAAAAGCTCCTATAGTCTTAATAGGTTATCGTATATCCGGTGATAGCTTGTTATTTTTGCCTGTTATTATTATCTGTTTCAGTTTTTCATTTCCTTCAGAGACAGCTGTACCTTTTATGATTATTAAGTACATGTGCCAACTTAGAATATGACTTGGTGAATATTTTCCCTGTAGATAGATCAATTACTATAAAATTGCACCATTTTCGTTTTCAGGCTTTTGGAAGTACCATTGTTATTAATCCTGAAAAAGATAAAACTATGGTTCAAGAATTATTGGACTTTAAAGATAAAGTTGATCATATAATTGATACCTGCTTTCTGAAAAATGAAAAATTTATCAATGCCATGAAAGAAGCATTTGAAACATTCATTAATAAAAGACCAAATAAGCCTGCTGAACTGATAGGTATGTTTCACATCCTTTTCTGGGTGTGTAATGTTCTTTTATTGATAAACTCTGAGGTAATACCATATTGTACCCATTCCTGGTTTGTTAGATGTAGTTTAGCCAGTAATACTAAGCCTGAGAAGTGTCTCTAAGGATCTGGATGTGAGGAAGAGTCTGTCAAGCTCAACAGCATCTCAGTCTTTATGTCGGGCAGGGTATAAACTCTGTGAGGTACAACACTGGACCCCATTTACTTTTAGTGAGTAAGCTTGACTCTGCGAGCTTGTTGTGATTTAGACATGGGAGGGCATGCTGTTGTCTAAAAGTTTCAAGTTATAGGTATAGGAAAAGGGCAACATGAAATTCCAATGCAAATGAATCAAAAGTCTAGGATGAAACTAAATCTAAGTATACAGGTGTGTTGCAGAGTTTCTCAAGTAAGGTTCTCACACATGCACTCATGACGTTAGTATATGTGCCCTAGAAAACTAGGTCATCTGAAAGGATGGAGTTGGATTTGGTTAAAGTCTAATTTTATTTAAATTTAAACATTTTATAAATTGTGCCTTCTCTGTTTCTGATTTATTCAAATACAAAAGTAATGTTTAAGAATACTGACCATTTGTGTAAAATAGAAACTTTAGAGAGTACCTGTGTTTTCTGGTGACTTTGTTTACACAGGGCTACTTGGAGCCTCCACCATGTGCTGTCTCTATCTCATCTTAAGTTTTTTTTCCGTTTTCTCTTCTCCTTTTTTTTAACTCTGAAAGTGAGGGTTTGAACCCAGAGACCTGCACATGGTAGGCAGAAACTCTACTACGATGCTCTATACATAGCCTTTCCATATCATACTGGAAAGTATATTCAGTCTGGAGTCCGATTTAATTTGTTTAGGTTGTAGTACTTATTAACCCTGTGACATTGACACGGTGACTTGATCTCCCTTTAGTTGGAGGCCATAAAATGCATGTACATATAGCGGAAACACTGAAAGAGTTGGTATTTTATAGTCCTGTTTGGTTATGTATAGTGGTCAGTACCTTTCAGACACCTGTGGTCACTATAGTTTTTCTCCATTTTAGCTAAGTATGTGGATTCAAAACTTCGTGCAGGCAACAAAGAAGCTACAGATGAAGAGCTTGAGAAAATGTTGGATAAAATAATGATTATATTTAGATTTATCTATGGTAAGTGTTGATTACTGCTTTCACGTTGTTCTTTTAAAATAAAGCACTCGGAGCCAGGCATAGCGATAGCGACCTGAAATACAGAATTCAGGAGGCTGAGGCAGTATTGCTGTGTAGATCACATAGTATCAGCCCAGCTAGGGCAACATAGCAAGGCCCTGTGTCAAAACAAACAGAAAACAAAGAAAGCACTCCTATAGGAAATAAAATCTTTTATATAACCTGGAGAGACTTTGAGAACTTCATGTTCTATTTTATTTATTGCATATTTTAGATCATTAAGAACAGTTGAGGAATGTAACTAAATTGCCTTGTATTTTGACCTTTACTAAGAACCTGGGATTTTACTGCTTATTTTAATCTCTTTGAGTTTTGGTGCTAATAGAACCAGTGTAGTAGGTTTTTTGTTTTTGTTTTTCTTTTTTTTCCCCTGAGAAATAGTTAATACAATCTTAATTTTTTTTTATAGTAAAGAACTTTTGAAATGTTTGGCACAGACATGGACCTCCAGTGTTCTTGAGTTTAATAAACTTGGATAAAATGTATAAAATTAAATAACTTGTGTTGTAATAAGCTTTTTTTTTTTTGGTTTTTCGAGACAGGGTTTCTCTGTATAGCCCTGTCTGTCCTGGAGCTCACTTTGTAGACCAGGCTGGCCTCGAACTCAGAAATCCGCCTGCCTCTGCCTCCCGAGTGCTGGGATTACAGGCGTGCGCCACCACGCCCAGCTTGTAATAAGCTTTTTAAAGCCATTTTCTTAACAGGCATATCATGGATGTTATCTTTTTTATTTAATACAGGTAAAGATGTTTTTGAGGCCTTCTATAAGAAAGATTTAGCCAAACGCCTATTAGTTGGCAAGAGTGCATCAGTAGATGCTGAAAAATCAATGCTGTCCAAACTGAAACACGGTATGTTTGCCATTCTTTTTTTAATATCTTTTTTATAATATTTGAGGGAATTATGGCTTAATTATACTCTTCATTGATTGCTGCTTTGGTTCATCATTTCATATACACATGAAAACATAAATTGAAGGGGTGAGGAGGATGGCTCAGAGGGGAAGAGGCACAAACATGCAGACCTGAGTTTGATGCCTAACACCCATGTAAAAAAAATCCTGTGTATATGTATGACTCCAGTGGCTAGGGGTAGGGTAGAGTAGGGACCAGGAGGATCTTTGAGGATTCCTGGACACCAGCCTAGCTAGCTCTGGGCTCAATGATAGATCCTATTTCAAAGGCCTAAGATCCATTCTGGTAGAGCAGTACAGCCAGTGACCTCCATACCTGTGTACACTTACCCCAACACAAACACACATTAAGTGAGTATGACGGTCCTAGCCTCTTACTGATAGCCACAATTATTGGCTTGTTTTAAAGATAAAGAATTATTCTTTTGTTTATTAGTATAAAAATTCACAACTATCCTATACCTGGATTAAAGAGTTTACCTCTGAATTACTAGGGCACGCTGAGAGGTAAGATTTTTCTTTTCATTCTTTTCTCTTTCTTTCTTTCTTTCTTTCTTTCTTTCTTTCTTTCTTTCTTTCTTTCTTTCTTTCTTTCTTTCTTTCTTTCTTTCTTTCTTTCTTTTATCAAGACAGGGTTTCTCTGTATAGCCCTGGCTGTCTTGGAACTTACTCTGTAGACCAGGCTGGCCTCGAACTCAGAAATCCACCTGCCTCTGCCTCCCGAGTGCTGAGATTAAAGGCGCGCTGAGATTAAAGGGGTGTGCCACCACCGCCCAGCTCTTTTCATTCTTTTTTTTTTTTTTTTTTTTTTTTTTTTTTTTTTTTTTTTTTTTTTTTTTTTTTTTTTTTTTTTTTTTTTTTTTTTTTTTTTTTTTTTTTTTTTTTTTTTTTTTTTTTTTTTTTTTTTTTTTTTTTTTTTTTTTTTTTTTTTTTTTTTTTTTTTTTTTTTTTTTTTTTTTATTTATTTTTTTTTCTTTTCATTCTTATAAGTGGTTACAGATCATATTTTATACCCACATAAAGTTTTGTATTTTATTTTCTGATTTAAAGTTTTTGTTTGTTGTATTACCTTGAAATATAAATATGTAAACATCTTTAACAGAATGTGGAGCTGCTTTTACCAGCAAGCTTGAAGGAATGTTCAAAGACATGGAGCTTTCTAAAGACATCATGATTCAGTTTAAACAGGTAAAAAGCTTGTTAAACTCTTACTTAATCCCTTAAACTTAAGGATACTTAAGTTAATGTCCTTGAAACAGTTTGTATTGAAGAAGGATAAATAGAAGCCCATATATATATATATAAAATACTTCATGGCAACCTAAACATTAGTATAGTATAGGAAAAAGATCATCAATGAATTTTAAGTATATTTAGCCTACTTCAGGATTTAGTCATAATTAATACCCAGAATAAGACAAAAACATAAGTAAAATGTTTTAGACTAAAGTTAGTATTCGAAGAATTATACTTAGATAATAAGAGTGGGGCTTTTCTAATCAGTTGGAGGCTTTGCATGTTCAGAGCTTGTAATGGGGAGAGAGGTGAGGTGATCAAGGACAGGGGTGGTATATGCTGTCTCAGTTGACATATGGGGTGAGAATTTGGATCTATAGTTTTGAGGATCTAAATAGGAGGTTGTTTTAAAGTATTGTAAAAACATAAGCAACCAGATGTAGTTTGTGTAACTAGTCCCAGCTGCTGGGAATGCTGAAATAATATGTAGGCAATATAAGTGAGACCCTGTCTCAAACAGCAGTGGCAGTAATGACTAGGCAATAGTGATGGCAAATTAGATTTTACTCCTCAAGGGTTCAGTAATGACTTCTTGACTACCAAATTGAAGGTGGTCAATGGAACCGAAAGACTCAAAGTTCAGAATTAGTAGGATCATGGATCTTATAGTAGCCACAGAATGGGATTTATTTGCCTTGCCCTTTCCCCTTCTTTTCCTTTCCACCTTCAGGTCACCACCTTCAAACAGGGAATGGAGCATTTGAAAAACCAGAGACTTGGGATGGCTGGTGGGGTGAGGAATGGGAGTTACTACAAAGTGTTTCAGTCCATGTAGGATCTCTGAACGTGGGGATTAAAGGTGGCATTGAGGGGAAAATGGAGAAGAGATGTTACAACAGCCATTGTGTGTGAGAGGTTGAGTGGTTAATACCGAGGATGTTTTCATGGGATTTTTGTATGTTACTCTATCAAAATGAAGGCCACCTGGTAGCCTTCATTTCAAGTCTTAATAATTGTTTATTTGTAGGATGGTCAGTATCTACATATATTTTTAGAAAAAGGAAATTGTTAATTTAGTCATTATTATGGTATGATGTATATACTTTCATAATCTTGGTGTATGTATTGATCTTATAGTATATGCAGAACCAGAATGTACCTGGCAGTATTGAATTAACTGTTAATATCCTGACAATGGGTTACTGGCCAACATATGTGCCTATGGAAGTCCATTTGCCACCAGAGGTAAGATAAATTGTTTCAGAACTAAGCTATAAACATAGAAATCACATTTTTCCTGCTTTTCATTTGAAAATATGTGACTTTTAAAGGCTTATGGCAAATATAACATCAAAATGAGTGTTAAAATTTTATTTTTACTTCATTTTTCAACTAGATTTCTAAGTTGAGTGCTATTTTTTTTCTAATTATTCTGTTTCTTAGCTTATAGCCTCTTAGTCTTTCCTGCTGTGAAAAAAATCTTGCCCATATTCCACCTGAAGGCAGGATTGGTAGATGTAATTGATGGATGCATGTGTATCCCTTCATGCCTTGGAAACTGTCCTACTCAGGGCCAAAACCTAGAATGTTGGAATAAAGAAAGATACTAAGCCGGGCGTGGTGGCGCACGCCTTTAATCCCAGCACTCGGGAGGCAGAGGCAGGCGGATTTCTGAGTTCGAGGCCAGCCTGGTCTACAAAGTGAGTTCCAGGACAGCCAGGGCTATACAGAGAAACCCTGTCTCGAAAAACCAAAAAAAAAAAAAAAAAAAAAAAAGAAAGATACTGAGAGTCCATAGAAAGAATCATGGGTGCCCAGTGAGTAGATTTCCCTCAATAAGGGAGGAATATGGTGACGAGGAAGAGAAAGGGCAAAGCTTCAACTTTATAAAAGGCTTACATTTAGCAGATGGTAAAAAGAGGAACATGTAAAAGAAATGTTGGCAGAAGCAGCAGTCAGAGAAGGGAGTCAGTATAGTATAGAAGCCAGAGTCACCAGAGTGAAGGAAGGGTTAAATACCAGGGCAGAGAAGATCAAAGAGTGTAAAGCTCACCAAGCACCGTTACATGGGTAGTTAGATTTTAACCTTACCTTAAAGGGGTTGATACCTACTGGAGGTAGTCAAGAAAACTATCAAAAGCTATTCCAGAAGGGGTTAAAGTATTGAGGGGGGTCATTGAGGTGGCCCGGGGTGAAGGCACTTGCCACCAAGCTTGACCTCCTAGTTCAACCCCCTGAACCCACATAGTGGAAAGAGGGTAACTGACTCCTGAAAGTTGTCCTCTGATCTTCATTAGCACATGATGGCATGCACACCCACTGCATTCATTCAATAAGTAGTTTTAAAAGAAAATAGTGTTAAAGATAGCATTGCATATGCAGCTTAAACACTTATTTTATTTGCTTTAGATGGTAAAGCTTCAGGAAATTTTCAAGACATTTTACTTAGGCAAGCACAGTGGTAGGAAACTCCAGTGGCAGTCAACCTTGGGACACTGTGTGCTAAAAGCTGAATTTAAAGAGGTAAGTGAATTTTTCTAAATCTTTAGTTCTATCTTCATCTTTAATATGTTTTATCCCTTGGTTTGAAGGTTCAAGTTGCTGTTTTATAAGTGTGTCCTTGACACCGGTGTAGCAACAGTGATTGCTAATTACAGCTTTGTGTATATTTTAAGATGGTTACCTTTCAAGTTGAGTTAGCCCTTGTCTAAAATTAAAAGCTCTCCCCTGTCTTTCTCTTTCCCTGTGGATGCAGTATTCATACTGTGTTATTGGAAATCGTGTGGCTAGAAGCTAGAGAACAGAATGAGAGATACAGACAAACCAGTATCCATTGGGAAAAATCTGCATCTGTTCATGAATGATCTGAAGCAAGACAAAAATATTTTAAAGTGGGGCATAGTGACACACAGAACTGTAATCCTACCACTTGGAAGATAGAGGCAGGAAGGAGTTCATATTGGAAGTCTAGCTTGAGCTGTGGGAAACCCTGCTTAGAGAGTGCATTCAGAATAGCAATTTCTTGCTGCTTATGGTAAATGTCTATAATGATCCATAGGGCTGACTTATTTTCATTACTTTGTTCTGTTTTAATAAGGATTATAGAAGACATATTAATAGGCCAAATAATCCTTCATCCCATTTTCTGTAGACTCATACCTAAATCTTACACTACACATCATACTGCCATCTAATGCAGCACTTTGAATAATGTTAGTCATCTAGTGTTAGTCATCTGGGCTTAACTCTCTAATTAAAAATTGTTTTCCTATAGGAGATATTTACTTGATTTATATTTCATGTGTTTTAAAAAAACAGGCAAAAAAAAAAAAAAAACCCAAACACACACACACCAAAACTCTGCTTTTTCTCCAACAGGGCAAAAAAGAACTTCAGGTCTCTCTTTTTCAAACCCTGGTGCTGCTAATGTTTAATGAAGGAGAAGAGTTCAGTTTAGAAGAGATCAAGCATGCTACTGGGATAGGTTTGTATTGTATTTGTCCAGTTGCAAGCAGTTGTAGTTCTCTAGTCTGTGATCAGAGCTCTGAACATAAAAGGAAATGATCCTCTCCTCTGTACTTTAAAAAAATGATTCATTTCTTTGTATATAGCCTGTGTGTGTATACGTGTGCAGGGATCTGTGGGAACTTGAGTTAGGTGTTTGTGAGTTACCGTGTTAGGTGCTGGGAACTGACCTCTACTCCTGAAAGACCAGACACTACTCTTGAATGGTGAGATGTCTCTCCAGCCCCCTCCTCTGAATCGGCATTGATAGAACTAGCCACCTGGAATGTGAGAAGGTTCTATTGTAGAAGCTAGGAAGAAAATTCTGATATAAACTCCTAAAAGTGGCTTCTGGTAGGATGTTTCCAACAGCAGTGGAATTACTAGAGATGCAGCACAGTGAAGGAGAATGAAGCCTTAGAAGATGATTCTAGGCTTCTCCTAGGATTAGGTTAGGAGTACGTACCATCATTAGCAATGGAGCAGAAGGTTAATGGAGAATATCAACAAACTCAAGCGATAGGAAAACAGCCAAGCTGAGTGTCTTAGTGATTGACTTGAGAGAAAGGAAATGTTTTGGTAGTTGTCTGCATGGATGATAATATATGCTTTTAGAACACAAGTAGGAAAAAAAATGTTACTGGATAGCACAAAGAGCAGGTATTGGTAACAGTGGGAAACACACAGCAGTTTTGTTAGAGTGACATTGAATGTGGTTCTCATGCTACTAAGCTACAATCAAATGATTAAGCACTATTTCTTCTTCAGAGGATGGAGAATTAAGAAGAACACTGCAGTCACTAGCCTGTGGCAAAGCTAGAGTTCTGGCTAAAAATCCTAAGGGCAAAGATATCGAAGATGGTGACAAATTCATTTGTAATGACGATTTCAAACACAAACTATTCAGGATAAAGATCAATCAAATCCAGATGAAAGAAACGGTAAACCTTTTGCTTTCTCCTAGTCCTACAATATTGGGTTAAATGTGTTTATAGTAGAAATTTACAGATTAAAAAGTTATGTTATGCTTGTTTTAGCTACACATACGTTTGTGTACCGCATCAGGGCTGGGACTCACATGTAAGAAGGGGGCATTTGATCCATTGCAGCTGAAGTTACAAATGATTGTGAACAGCCACATGGATGCTTGGAATCATGTCTTCTTTAGCTGCTAAGCCATCTTTCCAGCTTCAAAATTTAGTTTATTTTCTCAATGCTACCATTTCATGTAACATTTTCTGTGCCTGTATCTGGCCTAATGTATTTCAGTATTTGATGATAAATTTCTTTTTGTCAAAAAGTAAACATAATATGGTTCATAGTCAACATAGTTATTCAGTTGTGTTTTGTTTTGCTTGCATTGCTAGGGATGGGAATGCAGGACCCTGTGTCTTCTTCCATTTAGTTACTTCCTTATCCTGTCAGTGTTGATTGGTTGTGTTTTTCTTAGTACTTTGATTTTCCTACGTGTAGTGTTCTTGCTCCTATTCAGTCCCTCTGTCCTGTCCCACCATCACTTGCTGGTGTCCTTTCTCCCAAATTGTTGTCTTGCTTTAACATGTCTGTCTCTTGCATGAGCACACATGCATACATAATGCATACATAATGCATATATATTTAAACCTAGATTTTACTTATGAGAGAAGTTGAGTTATTTTGCATTTTCCTTTCTCTTTCAGTGCTCATTTCTACTTTAATGTCATGTGTGTGTGTGTATGTGTGTGTGTATTTAAATCTGGATTCCACGTGTCAAAATGTGGTATTTGACTGGCTTATTTTGCTTAACAGGATCTCCGTTATCATTCATTATCTTACAGATTACATCAATTTATTCCTTACAGCTGAATAAACTTCTGTAGTAATCATTCATCTATTGATGGATATCTAGAATGGTTGTATACCTTTATTTCTTTTTTTAAATAAGAGTCTCGCCGGGCATGGTGGCGCACGCCTTTAATCCCAGCACTCGGGAGGCAGAGGCAGGCGGATTTCTGAGTTCGAGGCCAGCCTGGTCTACAAAGTGAGTTCCAGGATAGCCAGGGCTGTACAGAGAAACCCTGTCTCAAAAAACAAAACAAAAAAAAAAATCTAAAAAGAGTCTCATTCCTGTAATCTCAGTGATAGAAAATGGAAGTCAAAGTAAAGTAGATCCTTGGAGGCTAATGGACCAGGTAGCCTAGGCTATAGGACAAAGTTCCAAGCTGATAAGAGAGACCCAGACTCAAACAGAAAATGAAAGAAAGGTACCTGAGCTCCAATGCTCAAGGTTGTCCTCTCATGTCCCCAACCACACCCATATAATAGGCACACACACACATCAAAAGAAATCAACAGAATGCTAAGTAGTATATAATCTTGAACATACCTAAATCTTAATCTCTATGATTTTTTTCCTTAAAGTGACTTCATGGGGGATGGAGAGATGGCTTAGCAAGATTAAGAGCAGTGCCTCCTGTTCCAGAGAAACCAGGTTCCCAGTACCCACACAGCAGCTCACAACTAATTATAACTTCAGTTCTAGAAGATCTTTTACACTAATAGAGACATATATGCAAGCAAAAGACTGGTGAACGAGAAATAGAAATAAACATTTTTAAAAAGAATTTATGGAGCTGGGCGTGGTGGTGCACGCCTTTAATCCCAGCATTTGGGAGGCAGAGGCAGGCGGATTTCTGAGTTCAAGGCCAGCCTGGTCTACAGAGTGAGTTCCAGGACAGCCAGGGCTATACAGAGAAACCCTGTCTCGAAAAACAACAACAACAACAACAACAACAACAAAAATAAATAAATAAAATAAAATAAAGAATTTATGGAAGTAAATTTTTGGATCCATGAGCATAAACATTTTAAATTTTAGGGAAGGCAAGGCCAGTCGACAACCTCTAGTGTTATTCCTTTTGAGCTATCTACCTTGTTTCTTTATATGGTCTCTTACTTGCCTAGAACTCACTAATTGGGCTGGCAGGATATTCATCAGGTACTAGGGATCTTGTTTTTACATGAGTTCACAAAAATCTAAATTTAAAAAATACATCCTCATGTTTGTAGGGAAAGCACTTGACCAACTGACTCTACTTCCAAGTGCTCAAAGGTGGTATTTTTCTCTTCTGTATTGCATTACTTTATTGGTATAGAGCAGTAGTGACAACAGAAAGGAGCTATGCTTGTTAGGTTTATTTCTCTTGTTTAGATAAGTCAGGTTCTTTAGAACAGTAACATTGTTATGTTCCTAATATACAGTTTGTGTTCCTAATTAAGTCTAACTGTATTTGAAAACTTGTTTTAGGTTGAAGAACAAGCAAGCACTACAGAAAGAGTATTTCAAGATAGACAGTACCAAATTGATGCTGCGATCGTCCGAATTATGAAGATGAGAAAAACACTTAGCCACAATCTTCTTGTTTCAGAAGTCTACAATCAGCTAAAATTTCCAGTTAAAGTAGGTATTTCTGTGTCTCCACACTGAATGTATTATAGGTGAAAGGAAATACATTTAATTTTTAGACACTAATCTTGCAAATATAGATGAAAGTCTTAAAGCCATTTGGAACAACATGTATTCATTTTCTATATTTGTACACGTGATTTACAAGAGAACTTTGTTTAGCAAAATTGAGAACTAGTTTACAAAAGCCACTCCCTGTACTTGAAAGTTTAGTGAGTAAATGTGACTTTGAAATTTTTATTTTTAAAGATTTGTTTATTTAAGTACACTGTAGCTGTCCTCAGAGACCCCAGAAGAGGGCATCAGAACCCATTACAGATGGTTGTGAGCCACCATGTGGTCTGGTTGCTGGAATTTGAACTCAGGACCTCTGGAAGAGCAGTCTTAACGACTGAGCCATCTCTCCAACCCGACTTTGAAATTTTAGAAGTTACTTATTATGTATCTTTTGAATCTTTTCCAGGGACACCTTGGCATTTGACAGATTTGAGTATTAGACTGAGTTATATCTTAAACTTGGTTACCTATATGAATGTTTACTAAAATCTGTTACAGAGGCTTCTGGCTATATCTTGATGTTAAAGCACTTTTTGTTTCTTTTAAAATGTCTAGCAGTGGTTCTAGTAAACTCGAATTGGTCAATATGGACATGGCTCAATACAAATGTTCCAATAGCAAAGGTGCCTAGACAGTGTGGTGGTGTACTAGACTATTGTTCAAATTTTAAAATATTTTAAAACGTCTGTGATAAACATTTGACAGAGGTTGCCTAGAATCCTGGCTCTTAGGATTCCTGGCAGCTTTGGACTTTGATAAGTCACTTAATTTTTCTGAGCTTGTTCTGAATTGATAAATATACATACCTCCTAGTATTATTACTTTTATTATTAATCATTTTATTCTATTCGTTTATATTTTAAATGATATCCCCCGTTGGAGTTTCCCCTTCACAGACCCCCCCCCCATTGCATCCCTTCTAGTATTATTTTGAGGCTTATTGAGATCGGAAGTATAAAACACTTGGTAATGGGGGATTTGAGGTGTTACTTGTACTGTTTTGTTTTGGTTTTTTTTTGGGGGGGGGGTTGGTGTTTGGTTTGGTTTGGTTTTTTTGAGACAGGGTTTCTCTGCATAGCCCTGGCTGTCCTGGAACTCGCTTTGTAGACCAGGCTGGCCTTGAACTCAGAAATCCTCCTGCCTCTGCCTTCCCAAGTGCTGGGATTAAAGGAGTGCGCTACCACGCCCGGCTTTGTAGTAGCTGTTATTTCCACTACCTTATTTCCACTATTACAAGGTAGGCTGCTTCTTCAAACTTGAAACTGCTTCCTCGTTACCATACCTGCACACATGCTCACCTAATCATTTTAACTATGGCAAGATTGCTTACTAATGCTAGAACATCAGAAATAACTAGACTTTGATCATAACTGAAACCAACTTGATACGTAAACCTGGGGCTATTAAATGGAAGTTTACTTCCTTTTTTCCAGTTTGGTTTGGTTTGGCTTTGAGATCGGGTCTTACTGTGTTCTACAACTGGCTTCAAAGTCAGTCCTTCATTTTTATCTATTCTGTATCTGTGAATACAACAAACCAAAGGTTGAAAACACTCTTAAAGAATGCAGTAGCTGACTCAGAAAAAGAGGAAGGCAGATCCTTTGTGAATTGTAGGTCAACCTGGTCTACATAGTGAGTTCCAGGACAGCCAGGACTACAAAGATGCCCATGAGCTTGCTCCCTCTCCACCCCCCAACACACTCCAAACAGATGCATTCACTGTATGTAGGGACATGTACTCTTAGCTACCAGCTGAGGGAGCAGTATTACTTGAGCTTCTTATCTTAGCAAAAACTTGCATCTGTATTGAATATTCAATTTCTTTTCCTTTTTATCTCAGGTATTGTAAGTGATGTAGAGATACTTGTTTATGTCAGGGTCACTCATTCAAGAGATAAGTGTAATTACCAATGCAAGACTATTTATTAAAAGATTGTATTTCTAATTGTGTGTCTCTGTGGGGGCATTTCCATGTGTGGACAGTTCTATTTAGTTCTACCTTGAGCTGGAGGTACAGGCACTTGTGAACCACCTGGCATTGGTGTAGGAGCTGGACTTCAAGAGTAGTACACGCTAAGAAGCCCTGAACCATCTCTTCAGCACTGAGACTTTGTTGGTGTTGTTTGTGACAAGGTCTAATACATTCCAGGCTGGCCTTCAGTTCTCTTTGTATTTGAGTCTGAATATAGACATGTTTGACCATGCCCAGTTCTAAATGAATTCATAATGAAATTTTAACTACAAGATTCACAGGTCCAAATCACTTAATTAAAGAAATTAAAATTCATAGTAAACCAGAAACACACAGAGGTGAATTAATGTGATACTTTCCCAAATTTCCTGTAATTGTGTAAATGTGTGGTATTGGGGAGTAGAACCTAGGCCCCTTCCATATGCTAGGCAAGTACTGTACCGCCTGGTAAAATCCCTAATTGCCCCAACCATTTTTGTCTTTTGCCAACTTTCATAAACTCACTATTGCCATTCCTCAAGCTACCCAAGTAGCAAGGATTATGTAGGCTTATGCCAGTATGTCTAGTATTTTATATAGGTCATATAGTAATTTCTTTTACAAATTTTAATTCATGTGTTAATTGTTTATTTCCTTAATTTCGGGTTTGTTGTGACAGTCTTCTTGTGTACTCCAAGCAGGTCTTACTCTGAACCCTCTTGTCTCTGGCCTCTCACTTGCTGGGATTCTAGACGTACGCTACAATGCTCCAGCTACATTTAATTTAAGTTTATTTAATTTAGAGACAGGACTTGTCATGCGCTCTGGCTGTCCTGGAACTCACTATGTAGACCAGATTAGCCTCAAACTCGGAGATCTGCCTGCCTCTGTGCAGTCACTTCTGGCCTTTGTTCTCTTTTTTAACGGGATGTTGGTAGATGGACTTAAGCTGATGCTTCTGAATTTTGCATTGAAAATGTGCTTTCTCTTACAGCCTGCTGATCTTAAGAAGAGAATAGAATCCCTCATTGACCGGGACTACATGGAAAGAGATAAAGAAAACCCAAATCAGTACAACTATATTGCATAGAATGTTGGCCTTGGAACTTGTTGTCATAACGCTGTAGCCAATTGATAAACTAACTTGTTGAATCTCGTGTTATTTGACTTCTTTTATACTTCTGATGACCAAATGAAGCAGTGTAATGGGAATAGTTGCGTGGACTTTTCTCAGTGGTTAACATACCCATTTTAAAGAGTAATACTTAACTTTTAAGAAGAATGTTGTTGAACTCTATGCATGTTATTTAGTATGATGTGCAGAAAACTCTTTAAGAAAGTACCTGGGTCTTCATGATTCCTTTTGGAACTGGGGAAGAGATCCCTCTGGCCATTAACAGGGGGAGGGTGATTCTTATACACCATCAATAAAGCAAAAGGTTTATTTGCCTAAAAGTCATTTAAAGATACTTAAACTGCATGCAAATTTTATTTACTGTACAGAGTTCTGGATGTATTTATCAAATAGAAAAACCACCCTTCACTTGGTTGTTTACCCATTTTGTGGTTTCCCTTGAAAAGAAAAGTAAGTTTTCATTGTTGTTGGCATTCTGTTACACTGAAGGGGAAAGAATCTTATTTGGAAACAAGTTTTTCAAGTAGGGTGACAGTTCCTTCCATCATACCTTATATATTCACATCCTAAAGGTTTCCCCTTAGGACTCTGGGATGTGTACATAAAACTTAGCCCCAAATTCACTGTGCTGATTAACAGGAACTTATTAAAATAGAAAAATTGCTGATCATCTTGTACAAGAACATAGTAAGAGGGGAAAACCCAGGTCTTTTTATTAAAACTGAATACAGTATGAAAATCACAGGAGACCAAAATCAACAAATCAGTTTTATAAATTGCAGGAGTAAAAGTTTACCAGTTGCTTTTCATTACGTTTCAGTCGTTACATGTTTGGGTCGTGTTGTCTTTAATTTTGGTGGATTGTCAATTGTCAGAGGTTTCCGAAGATTTGCATTCCAGTTTTTTTCTACTAAATGATTTTTTTTTTTACTGTCATGCTCCTCCTGACTTGGAGAAACTCAACATATGATTCTCCCTTGTCTTCCTTACACACTCCCTATTGAAAACTTCAAGTTCTGTATTTCTTTTTTTTTTTTTTAATTGCTTGAATTTCAGAGTTCTTTATAGCCATTGGACACTTGCTTTTCAGGGAAGTGTCTCCAAATTGGTCGCACACAGAAAATAACAAAAGTATTGTTTTTCAAATTCAAACTGTGAGTAAAAAGACTTTTCTTCCATCACCAGAGGGTTCTGCTTTGCTTCCTGGTTTCTCTTTCCATGAAGGAAATTGATTATGGCAGAGAAGCAGACTGTTTTTGTGTTTTCTTTTAAATTAGATCTTCTTCAATGCTTTCTCCACTAGCATATATCTTTGTCTTTATGGAGCATTTAGGCATACTTTCAGCTCAGAAGACTTGGGCGCTCTTATGTCTGCTATTGTTTTCTTGAATTCTCAAAGACCTGTGGCTAGCTATCTGTATTTTTTAAGTTGCCTGTTTCTCTCTAATGCATCAACTTGCACACTGTTTGACTATGTATAGTATCTTTCTGAGCAGCTATTTCGTATATTTTTTTCCAGCTCCTCCCTGATTTCCTTACAGGAGCTCTTCTGACAAGGAATGTGGCTTATGTTTACTGGATCATCAACATCAGTGTTGTAATTCATCCCTGTGTTGGTCTCTGGGATATGGAGACTATTACACCACTCACTAGTTACTCTTTAAATAATTTGTAGTAGGTTTGTTCCTACTAGGACGCTCTTGATACCACCTTCATTATCTTGAAAGTGGGTGCCTGTCCTGAAGTTCTTAATTCTTTGAAAACTTGACGGTGTTTCAGCTGAAAAACTAGCCCGACTACTAGGGGAAACCGTTTATGAAACTGACAGTGATGGCAGACTCCATTGGGTTGTTAGGAGGTTCACTTGTTCTGTATCGGCTGAGTTTTTGTGCTCTTCCCTGTGTATGTGTGGTGGTTCTATTTTTCTCCAATAAAACTTTTATTTTAAAAAAATGTTTCCGGGGAAGATATTTAAACTTGAAATATTGTGAAAAAATTGTAAAGTAGAATGAATACATAAAATCTTCCTAATAACTTCCTTAATTCACATTTGACGGTTCATAGTTGATTATTTTTATACTTCTCTTTGTTATTTTACTGGTAGTTTTGAGATACTGTGGAGGAGGTTATGGTAAAAAGACAGTACATTTTACAGTATTCTCAAAGTAGACAATTAGTTCCACTTTAGAAAAATCGAGGGCATGTGTAAATATTTTTCATTCAAACTTTGAAAGTCAGCAATTTCATGTCAGTATAGAAGTAGTTTAGATTGAAGTTTGAAGAAAAAGAAGACATGCTTGTTGTGCTAGATAGTGTGAGTTGTTCTGTTCTGAACAAAATCCTGTCACCGATGTTATTTTCTAATTCAGTTCCTGAGTCTGCTGAATGGTGACGCTTTGCCATATACTTGACATCTTTGCTACTGTGTGTGTCTGTGTGTGTGTGTGTGTTTGTACAGGAGAGGAAATCAGTTTATTCTATGTAGCCATCAATATCTAAGGATTTACAAGTTTATGTTCTAATATCCATAAGTCTTTGATCTCTTTGCAACTGTGTCTTGCTGTGTAGCCCAAGCTGTCTATAAATTTGTGATCTTCCTGCCTTGGGCTCTAAGTACTGTGTACTTACACTGTTTGACTGTATAGTATTTAGAGTTAACTTTCCAGTTCTTTCTGAGCAGCTATTTCATATAATTTTTCCAGATTATAGCTGTGTACCACCTTCTCTTGTCTCACACATCTTTTTTGTTTTAGATTTATTTATTCATTCATTCATTCATTTAATGTAAGTACACTGTAACTGTCTTCAGACACACCAGAAGAGAGCATCCAATCTCACTACAGATGTTTGTGAGCCACTATCATATGGTTGCTTCGGAAGAGCAGTCAGTGCTCTTAACCACTGAGCCATCTCTCCAGCCCCTCACACATTTTTTTTTGTTTGTTTTGAGACAGGGTTTCTCTGTGTAGTCCTGGCTGTCCTGGAACTCACTCTGTAGATCAGGCTGGCCTCGAACTTAGAAATCCACCTGCATCTGCCTTCCAAGTGCTGGGATTAAACGTGTGTGCCACCACTGCTCGGCCCCTCACATATCTTTAATTGTATGATTTTTGTCTTTTAATGACCACCCTGTATAATTTTACACATGACAAAAAGATACATACTTCATTTTTTCATTCATATAAAATTGCCAAAACAAATAACTTATAAAGAAGAAAGACCCTTGGGCTGGTGAGATGGCTCAGGGGGTTAGAGCACCCGACTGCTCTTCCGAAGGTGATGAGTTCAAATCCCAGCAACCACATGGTGGCTTACAACCACCCATAACAAGATCTGATGCCCTCCTCTGGTGCGTCTGAAGTCAGCTACAGCATACTTATGAAGAATAATAAAATGAATCTTGGACCGGAGAGACCAACCGGAGCGAGCGAGGCTGTCCAGAGCTAGCGGAGCAGAACGGGACAGCCGGAGCTAGCTGGGCTGGAGTGAGTGGGGCTGAACTGGGATGGCCGGAACGAGCGGGGCCGGCTGGAACAAGGGGGGGGGGGGCGTAAGGGGGCGGCCGGGAGCAAGTGGGGCTGGCCGGAGCGAGCGGAGTTGACCAGAACAAGGGAAAAAAGTTAAAAAAAAAAAAAAAAAAGACCCAAGGATACTGGGACTTTATATAGCTGCCCCCCCCCCTTTTTGGATATTTTATTTAAATTTCAAATGTTATCCCCTTTCTGGGTCTCCCTTCCATAAACCCCCTATCCATAAGTGTACTTTTAAAAGTGTCCTTTTTAATGCTTCACTGAAGATTTTTTTTAGAGTTACTTTTTATTTTATGAGTATACTGCAACTATCTTCAGACAAACTACAAGAGTGCATCAGATCCCATTATAGGTAGTTGTGAAGCACCATATGGTTGCTGGGAATTGATCTCAGGACCTCTAGAAGAGCCGTCAGTGCTCTTAACCGCTGAGCCATCTTTCCAGCCTGGATTTTTTTAAATTTCTTTTTGTCAGTTGTTTACAAAAATCTTGCTTTAGGTCAAGCAAGATTTGGTGGCTTATGCCACTAATCCCAGTCCTTGGAAGGCAGAGGAAGGTGGATGGATCTGTCAGTTTCAGGCCAGCCAGGGCTGCATAATGAGGCCCTATCAGAGAAACAGCAATAAAACACAAAACCCCTGTTTCACATTGACATAGTGATCTGGTTCAAATCATACACTTGTTCAATTATTTTTTCTTCCTGCTATTAAAGTGTTCTTCTGAATGGACACGTTATATACTTTAATAGTTAATATTTAAGAGTATTTTCTAGCACAGTAGAAGACCCAATTCATTTTATAAAACCTTATTTGCTATAGAATACAAGAATGTAGCCGGGCGTGGTGGCGCATGCCTTTAATCCCAGCACTTGGGAGGCAGAGGCAGGCGGATTTCTGAGTTCGAGGCCAGCCTGGTCTACAGAGTGAGTTCTAGGACAGCCAAAGCTACACAGAGAAACCTTGTCTCGCAAAAACCAAAAAAAAAAAAAAAAAAAAAAAAAAAAAAAAAAAAAAAAAAAAAAAAAAAAAAAAAAAAAAAAAAAAAAAAAAAAAAAAAAAAAAAAAAAAAAAAAAAAAAAAAA
>LR749493.1:240812-389043 GCA_902729485.2 Mus minutoides | reverse complement strand
TTTTTAATTTTCTATTGTGGTAAAACACATAAAAATTTACCATTTGAACCATGTAAAACTACCCAATTGAGACATTCAGTGTGTTCACAGTGCTATGCAGTTATTTGTAGTTCAAAACATTCCCAGCACCTGGTATTGGGCAGTTATTTCTGGTCATGCTCTACCCAGCCCCTGGAAACCACTGACCTGGATTTGTCTATCCTAGATATTGCACATCACTGGAATCATGACTTATGTTGGATTTCTTTCTTAGCATGATGTTTTTCAAGGTTCATTCATGTACATGCCAGGTCCTTGTTTTCTTTTTTTTTTTTTTTTTTTAAGATTTATTTATTTATTATTTGTAAGTACACTGTAGCTGTCTTCAGACACTCCAGAAGGTGTCAGACCTCATTACAGATGGTTGTGAGCCACCATGTGGTTGCTGGGATTTGAACTCGGGACCTTCGGAAGAGCAGTCGGTGCTCTTACCCGCTGAGCCATCTCACCAGCCCCCCTTGTTTTCTTTTATAACTGAATTATATGTGTGTGTTTACCAAAAGTAGTTAAGCGTATGGGTTTTCACTTTTCCTTGTTTCAGAATCTTTTGAGGATCCACAGAATGAAACTGCTGAGTTACATGGTGATTCTGTACTACACAAAAGAATCTTCAAACTACGCTGCTGCCGGTAGCACCTAAGAGTTAGGGTTTGTCTGTGTCCTCAGTAATGTGTGGTGTTTTTATTGTTTGTTATGGCTATTCAAATGGGTAGGAAGTAGGATCATGACAGTTTGTGGGTTTATTTCTTTAATTATTTTGCGTATCATCTTGTTTGCCATTTGTACCTTTTCTCCTTGATGTCTCCACACTGGCCATTTTTACATAGGATTCCTTGTCTTTTGTTATAGAATGATAAGAATTCTTCATATGTCTTATCAAACAGAATAGTCTTTCCATGTAACCTTTGCACAAAAGTTTCATTTTTTAAAATATTTATTTGTGCATGCACATGTACCATTGCACACATGTGGAGGTCAGAGGCAACTTGTTCTCTCCTTTAACCTTGTAGATCCCAGGGGTTGGACTCACGAAGTCACGCTTGGCAAGTGCCTTTAACCTGGAAGCCATCTCACTGATGCAGAAGTATTTTAGGAACTATAGTTAACTTTTTTTTTTTCTTTTGTTGCTTGTACTTTGGGTATTTTGAAGAAATTCTTGGCAAATCCTCATTCCCTCGTGTTTTAGATTTACTTACTCTTAAGAGCTTAATCTAGTTTTGTTGTCCTTTGAGTTAAATGTTCTGTGTGGTATAAGGCAAGTGTTCTTTATTCTTCTGTCTAGTGATACTAAGTTGTCCCACCACTTTACTTTGTTAAGAGATAGTTTCCTCTTAAATGGCATTACCATTTGTAGCCCCGAGACAATAGTTTCTCTGCATAGCCCTGGCGGTCATGGAACTCCCTCTGCCTCCAGAGTGCTGGATTTAAAGATGTGTGCTACCACCACCCAGCTTATTTTATTTTTTAATTTTTTTAAAAAGATGTATTTATTATTATATCTAAGTACACTGTAGCTGTCTTCAGATGCACCAGAAGAGGGCATCAGATGTCATTACAGATGGTTGTGAGCTTTTATTTGTTTTGTTTTGTTTTTTTTGTTTTTCAAGACAGGGTTTCTCTGTGTAGCCCTGGCTACCCTGGAACTCACTTTGTAGACCAGGCTGGCCTCGAACTCAGAAATCCGCCTGCCTCTGCCTCCCTCTGTGTAAACTTTTAACAGGAGCTTTTCCATTTAAGTCTAATGACTTAATGACTACAAGATGTATATATTTAGGTCTTTTAAATTTTTAGTTAGATTTGCACTTTTCACGTAAAGTTTTTTTTTGGGGGGGGGGCAGGGAGGTTTTGAGACAGGGTATCTCTGTATAGCTCTGGCTGTAGACCAGGCTAGCCTCGAACTCAGAAATTCGCCTGCCTCTGCCTCCCAAGTGCTGGGATTAAAGGTGTGTGCCACCACTGCCTGGCTCATGTAAAGTTTTGTATTAGTCCCTAAACATACCTAAATATAATACTCTAATGCTCTTATTAAATTGTCTTCTAAATTTATTTACACATGTATTTCCAGACTATATAATTACCTACCATCAGTGGTTTTCAACCTTCCTAATACTGGAACCAGTTAATACAGTTCCTCATGCTGTGGTGATCCCTAACCACAAAATTATATTCATTGCTACTTCATAACTAATCTCCGACCATTATGAATTATAATTTAAACATCTGATATGCAAGATGTTTGATATGTGGTGCACAGGTTGAGAACTGCTGACAAGTGATTTTTTTTTTTTACCTGATAGTTTTGTATCCTCAATTTTGCATTGATTTGTTGATGTGTATCTATTTTGGTGGGTTTTATTTATAGCATCTTAAATTACTAGTTTAGGTACCTTTTCTCTCTTGCCTGGTGTGTGAGCCTAGTGTGTATACTGGAGCATCTAATACAACTTGGAAATTTTGGGGGAGTTTGATAAATACCCATTATGAGAATGGGAAGTTTCATGCCTAGTTTGGAGAGTTTGATTTTTGTGCTCACTGGCATGTATATGTGTTACCTGTCAAAGAAGGACATTGAATTCCCTGGAACTGGAGTTACAGTTGTGAGCCACCATGTGTTTGCTAGTAACTGAACCTGGGTTCGTCAGCAAGAACAGCCAATTTTTACCACTGAGCCATCTCTAGCTCCTGAAGTTTGATTTTTAATCATTGAGCCATATGATACTTTATCAGCTGGCTTTCTGTATTACTTGAGGCAGTTGTGGTATTTTCTATCATGATGTTAATGTGTACTACATTGAACTCTTTTACATATGTTTCAGTAGGTGTGTAGCTTAGACGACAACTTACAGGAGTCATTTTTCTTCTTCTTCAGAGATGTTGAACTCCACCAGCTTTGCACCTTTGTCTGCTAAGCGCCTGTATGTAGTATGCTTACTATATTTTAATTACCAGGTAATACTAGCTTTATAATACAGCTACTCTTTACTCATCTAGCATTTGGAAGACAGAGAAGATTTGACCTTTAAATATTAATAAGTATCCCAGTACTAGGGAGGCAGAGGCAGGCGGATTTCTGAATTTGAGGCCAGCCTGGTCTACAAAGTGAGTTCCAGGACAGCCAGGGCTACACAGAGAAACCCTGTCTCAAAAAAAAATTAATAAGTATTAATAGAATTCTTTGCGAAGCTGTCTGACTTTTGTTTTGGTGTAGGCTTTTGGTTAGTGATTCAACTTATTTTTTCTTTTTGACTCTTTACACAGACTCCACAGAGCTAACCTGGAACTGTCTTTCTAGCCTAATTTCAAACTTGAGGCTGTTCAGCCTCAGCCTCCCTGTTGAGTGGTGAGGCTGCATAAATGAGTTACTTTCTTTGCTTCAACTTCTTGTGCATATTTATATTAAAAGGTTGTAAACAACTTTTAAATTTATATGTGTGTGCCCAGGGATGTACATGCAACATTTTGCATGTGGATAGCTTGTAGAAGTCAGTTCTCTCCAACTATAGATTCTGGAATTATATATTTTGGTACCAAGATCCTTTGCATTTTCTGTCGTATTAATTTTTCATTTGTTATCTCATATCTTTGTCCTCTGTTTAATTTGCTCCTATTTTTGTGAATGTGTGTGTATGTGATATATGTGTTCTTGTGTGTATCCTTGTGTGTGCACGCACACATGTGCACTCACACATGGAAAAAAGAAGTCAGTGATGGGTATTTTCCTTTGTTGATCTCCGTCTCACTGCACCTGGAGCTCACCCGTTCAGCAATACTGTCTGGCCAGCAAGCTTCAGAGCGCCTCCTGACTCTGCCTGTATGACCCTGGGGTTGTATGCATTCTCTGCCCCATCTTGCTTTCCACATGGGTTTGGGGTTTACAGTCAGACACAGGTGCTCATGCCTGGCCACTATGCAGGTTTCTGACTGTATTGTCTCCCCACCTCACCCACATTGTTTTCGTTCTTATATAAAGCTATCTCATTGATTTGCAATCTTTTTGTAGTATAAGTGGTACGTGTGTAGAGGTCAGAGGATGACTTGCAAAAATGAGTTTTCTCCACTAAGTGGATCCTGGGGGTCTAGAGCTCAGGTTATCAGTCTTGGCAGGCTAACATCTTTGTCTTCTGAGCCCTCCTGCTTGCCTTAATTCCTAAGTTTACCTTGTTTTAATGGAAGGAAATTATATTTGATTTCATTCTTTGTATTCTTTGTATTCTTTTGTTGTTGTTGTTTTTATTTCATTCTTTGTCAACTTAAAACTTGTATGGCCTAACCAGTGATCTAGCCCAGAAAATGTTCTGAGGAGAGCATACATGCTGATTTGGGTGGGGTGTTCTGGTATGTCTGGGAAGGCAAGTAGGTTTGAATCATTTACATTCACAGTTTCCCTGTTCATCTTCAATCTGTAGGACATTGAAGTATTTTGAAAGCTTCATCTGCAGTTGTCCACTGTTTCCCCTTCGTTCTAGCAGTTGTGGCTTCATGTGCTCCGTTCTTTGAAAGGATGAATTCCACCTAGTACTGGTGTTCCTTGTGTCATGTATATAGAGTTTTCCTCACATATTTTTATCTGAAGTTGCTAGAAATATCCTCTGGTTTTATAGTTTATATGTCTCTGCACCAACCCTTTTCATTATGTTTGTGTCTGTAGAGAGGCTATAGTTAGATAATATTTTTAAAATCCATTTCCCCAGCCTCTACTTTTTCAAATTAGAGAGTTAAATTCTTTCTTTCATCTAAAAAATTACTGATAAGAGGACTTCTTCCACCTTTCTATTTTCTATATCTCTTTTGTTCATTGACTTTAGTAGTGTCATTTGTGTATCTGTGCATACATATGCAGACATATAATAGATTCTGAGTGCTGTAGAAATCAATACTGGATGTTTACATTATGCATCTGTTTTTCAGTTGAATGTATAGTTTAAATCTTAAAACATCTAGAGGTAGCATATAAGGTAATTATTCTTTAAAGGAGATAAGAATATGGTTTATTCTGAGCCAAGTATGAATGACTGTGGCCCAGGAATATGAATTCAAGTTACTCAAGGGATTTTTTTCCACTTTGGAAAGAAGAAATTATGTGACCTTTTGTAGTCACTGAACAACAACAACAAAATGTTAAGTCGATCCACTTACTGAGTCCACAGATGGGGCATCCAGTAGGTGGGCTACACAGCTGTAGCAGGGAAGCTCCTTTCTTCTCTCTCTCTTAAGACGGTTTCTCTGGAACTCACTCTGTAAATCAGGCTGGCCTCGAACTCAGAAATCCGCCTGCCTCTGCCACCCGAGTGCTGGGATTGAAGGTGTGTGCCACACTGCCTGGTGGGAAGTCTCTCTCTCTCTCTCTCTCTCTCTCTCTCTCTCTCTCTCTCTCTCTCTCTTTCTTGTTTTTTTTTTTGTTTTTTTTTTTTTTTTTCGAGACAGGGTTTCTCTGTATAGCCCTGGCTGTCCTGGAACTCACTTTGTAGAACAGGCTGGCCTCGAACTCAGAAATCCACCTGCCTCAGCCTCTGAGTGCTGGGATTAAAGGCCACCACGCCTGGCGGGAAGTCTCTTTTTTGATAGATTTCAGATGTCACATGATTTTAAACTTTAGGGTTGGTAGAAATGAGAGTTCATTGTGCATAATAACACATTCCAAGAGTCAATTAAAGGGGCTAAAGGGCTGGGGAGATGGCTCAGCAAAGTGCTTGCCTTGCAAACATGAGCCCTAATCCGTTCAGAAAGCTGGGTATGGTGGTGTGCTCCCAGCACTGGGAAGATAAAGAGGTAGGTACCAGGGGCCTGGGGGCCAGCTACCCTTAACCTACTTGATGAACTAACTCTATTCTAGTGAGAAACTGTCTCATTAACTTGCATGGCACTTGAAGAAAAACAGCTAAGGTTGACCTGGCTTCCCCATGTATGTGGGCATGTGTCCAATGCATTGTGAACACAAAAGTGAACTGAAGGTAGTCCAAGATAATGTTAGCTCTCAATGATCATCTTATACCTCTCCATGGTCTTGCAGGAAATTCAACACAGCCATTTACCAAGGCATTCCCGCCCCACTTCCAGTGTTACAGCTTTTGGGTTAAATCAACAGTATCATTTAATGAGGATTGCAAAAGAAAGCCACATTAACACATTTGGGTTACTTCCTATATTTTCTGTTTGTTTTGCTTTAAAACAAGTAGAACTAATAATTTTGAAAGTACCAGTCAGGGGCAGAAAATATAAGAAAAATATATACATATAACACACAGATGCAGAGATCTGACAGGTTTCATCTCAAATTTAGCTAGGTCTCCGGGGCTATAAATCAAGCTGCACTAGTTTAGAAAAAATAGCTGAATCTTAAAATTGTTTCTACATACAGAAGCTCATATACTTAATGCCTTTTATCTACATTTGTAAGACAAATTACTTGTTCAGTTTTAGGAAAAAAATGCCCTTCTGATGAATATTATTTCTTACCTGCAAGGAGTTTGGAATCTGAGGTGGTATGTGTTGCCAGTCATAAGTCTTACTGAAGGATGAAGACTCATTTTGGGAGTGACCAAGGAGCTCTAACAGCTGCCTGAATATCTCCAAACTCAGGTGGATAGCATGCTGTCTAGTTCTGATTTGTTGGTTCTTTGTGAGCAACAGAGTCACAAGTTTAAGTGACCGAGGAGTTATAACTGGGAGGAAAATGCTTTGGGACAAGTAAACAAGGGGATGGAGGAGATATTGGAGATTTGGAGGGGAGTAGATGGGGATTCCGAGTTACAGAGAGGAGAAGCAGAAGCAGGGTAAAGGAAAAGCTCTCCTGGGAATTTGAGTTTGGAGAGAGCTCAGGTTTCCTGAAGAGTTACTGGTGTCTGAAATCACATTATACAAGGGTGCCCACAAAAAGTGGCAGTGTTGACACAACATATGGTCTATAGTAGTTCAAAACGTGTTTGGAGGCTGGGGATGCACAGATTTCCCTGAGTTTGATCCCTACTGTGGAGGGAGGTTTCAGTTGCTATGTTCTAATGAGAGGGACACTCAGAGCACAAAGTTAATAGACATTGTAGGTCACACCTGCAGTAATGATGTGGATGAGGCAAAGATTGGGGAGTTAAGGCCAACCTGAGCTACAAAGTGAGACCCTGTCTCAAAGCCACACCACCAACAGTAGTTAACTTTGAAAACTAGCTATACCTGTCAACTGGCTCACTATAAACCAGTATTTCAGAATGCAAGAGGAATCTCCACAGAGGGTGCACAAACTTCTCTGGGTACTTTTCAAAGATAGCCAAAGGAAAGAAGCTTGGAGATTATAGTCAATAGCTAGCTGAAAGTGGTTAGGACTCAGATTGCTGACCAGCCTTTCAGTTAGCTGTGTTTACCCAAGCCTGATCCTCTGTGCTCTGATAGAAAACCACATAAACTCAGCACACAATGAGAAAAGGAAGACTTTCTGGGTGGGGATGATCAATTCCTCCCAAACCAAGGAATTCACTTACATTTTTTCTGCTACTCTAAACTCTGGAATGAAGAAGCAAGATGTTCTTGATGCCTTAAAAAAAAAAAAAAAAAAAAAAAAAAGAGACAAAACCAGGGTCTCACTGTAGCTCTGGCTGTCCTGGAACTCACTTTGTAGACCAGACTAGCCTCAAATACACAGAGATCCATCTGCTTACCCAAACCAAGTGCTGGAATTAAAGGTGTGTGCCACCAAGCCTAGCTGCTTTTGCCTTTTGAAAGAAGCATAGTAGGCAGAGATAGGAGTGGACAATGTTTGACATTAATTTTGACACCTGCTGGTATTGCCAGGACTCTGGCAACCTGTGGAGTAAATGGGATGTCCCAGAGATGCCATTGTCGTCACCCAAAACTGTAGACTGGGTCTTCTTATGCAGTCCTTGTGACCTGAAATGAAGCTCACTATGTAAACCAGGCCAGACTGCAACTTGTGATCTTCCCCTTTCTGTCTGGGAATACAGAGCTTACTCTTCATAGCTCACAATTGCATGGATCCCTGTAATAAACAGCTGATTGGCAAGAGAACCTAAGAAATAGAGTGTGTGCCTGCTGCATACTCTGGGAAATATGGGGAACTTTCGCCTCCCTTTGTGTTCACTTGATTTGCTCTGAGAATACTATCTGATACATTTCTAGAATACTCAATAATTCATATATTCCTGTTATCTTAAAAAATAAGACTTAATTAACTTTATTTTTCTTATTTAAAATAAAAAAATCAGCCGGGTGTGGTGGTGCACGCCTTTAATCCCAGCACTTGGGAGGCAGAGGCAGGCAGATCTCTGAGTTCGAGGCCAGCCTGGTCTACAAAGTGAGTTCCAGGACAGCCAAGGGTACAAAGAGAAACCCTGTCTCGAAAAACAAACAAAACAAAACAAAACAAAACAAACAAAAAAACCCCAAAAAATCATTACTGCAGGTGTAACCCATGTGGGAAAAAAAATCCCATGTGGTAGCCACAGCTGGAATCAGGGTCCCCCAAATTGAGACTTTGGTATGGGTTTTCACAAGATGGTCAGTGAATACCTGGTAAGGAACCTTAGTCAACCCAGCTCCAGAGGTGGAGGGTCAAGTAGTTATAGATTTCAGAAATGGCATCAAAGTTGACTATACTAGTCAGGGTTCTCTAGAGGAATATATATATAATAGAATAAATATATTCTAACACATATTCATTTTATATATAGATTTTATAAAGGGGGTTTATTATAATATATTCATTCTATATAAAAATTTATAGATTTATTAGAATTTATAGTCTGGTCCAGCTAGTCCAACAATGACTGTGTAGGTAGACATTCTTCCTTTTCAAAGTTATTTTCTTTTTAAAAAAGATTTATTTATTATCATGTGTAAGTACACTGTAGCTGTCTTCAAACACTCCAGAAGAGGGTGTCAGAGCTTGTTATGGATGGTTGTGAGCTACCATGTGGTTTTGAACTCGGGACCTTCGGAAGAGCAGTCAGTGTTCTTAACCGATGAGCCACCTCTCCAGCCCCTCAAAATTATTTTCACAAACTAACCTTTTTTAAACTCTTGGGATGTTGCCAAGGCTAGCCTCCTGTGGTCACACCTTACAGTTTATCTTGTAACCTTATAAGTGCTGGAATTACAGGTATGTTCTACCAAGCCTATTGGTCAGGAACTTTATACATTATGTGCCTGTTAATATATAGATAAAACCTTTCTCATGCTTTAATTTTGGTTTTGTTGTATAGACAGGCTCTCTGTAGCTTAGATTGGCCTTGAGCAATCTTGTCTAAGTGTCTTTGACTGCTAGGATTGTAGTTATAAACCACCATGTTTGATTTTGTGGTGTGTGTGGGGGGGTGTGTTTTTTCTTCATGTATGTCTATGTACCATGTACATGCTTCATGTCTGAAGGGACCAGTAGACAGCTTCAAGATTCCCTGGAACTGGAGTTATAGGTAGTTGTTAGTCATTATGTAGTTGCTGGGAATTAAACTCAAGCCTTCTGGAAGAACAGCCAATGCTTTAAACTGCTGAGCCATCTTTCTGGCTACAATAATATTTCTTTATCTATTTGAAACAAATAAGGCACTCAAGTTGGAACTAATATAAATATCAAAGTGACTTGATTTTAGGTACCCAAGTTTTTTTATTGATTAAACTCCCACATTAGTGTAACATGTATGTATGCATGCATGTGCACATGTGTGTTAAGTGTGTGTGTCCTTATCCATTGATGTATATCAGGCACAATAGCATGATAGCATATACCTGTAATCCCAGCACTTGGGAGATAGAGGAGGACCAGGAATTATGAGGCCAGTCTCGTCTAAATAGTATTTGAGGCCAGCCTGGGCTCTGTGAAATACTGCTTCAGAAAATCAAAAGGTTTTGTACTGTTTTGAGACAAGGTCCTTCTCTGTAGCCCAGGCTGACTTGGGACTGACTATGTACTGCAGACTGGTCTCCAACTCACGATAACCCTTCTCTTAGCCTTCTGAGAGCTGGCTTTGTATGTGTGGACCACTATGTCTGGCTCTGTTTTTGAACTGTTCTTGAACATTTTGCAGATAGTAAGTTGTATTGAGCACAAAGACATTCATTGTTTTGGTCGGTTTTTGCTTTCCAATTATTGCCATGTGATTACATTGTAAAAGCATTTTATAACTTAATTTCTATTCAGTTCTTTCTGGTGTTTAGCATTATACGTAAAAAGGCAACATAGAATGTCTGGATTCTAAGCAGATGACACAAGAGAGAAAGCTCACACAATCTTAGGAGTCTTCTGTCCATGACTTGAGCAGCAATTTAGGCTATCTATGGAGCTACTATTTTTCAGGCTTCTCCCTGATTCAGCTTTAAGTAAAGGAGACTATAAATCAGAAAGGTACCATGTCAACAGTGATAGTTTTCAAAAATATTAAATTATTATAATTTACAAGGTGTTTGGAAATCTCAAGTATCTTACTTAACCAGCATGTTTTCATATTTGGTCACTTTAAGAGAAAAGTAGCTATAAAAGGTCAATTTTAAAAACAAAATGCATTTGTATACATGTATACATGCATACATGTGTTTGTGAGTGAAAGCCCGCACGTGCGTGTGTGTGTGTGTGTGTGTGTGTGTGTGTGTGTGTGCGCACATGCACACACCAAAAGAGGTTGTTTGGTGTCTTTCTGTCCCTTTGAGGGAGAGTCTTGCAGTAGGGTGGGGGCACAGATCACAGAGTGCTAAATGGGAGCTTGAGTAATTATAGAATCATTCTTTGCTTTACTTGTGCATGTAAAATTGCAGAATTGGACCCCCAAAATGAATTTCCAACATTTTAAGGATTATCCTAAAAGAATTGTAAGCTGTACAACATTCAAATAAGCAGAGTTAAAATACAAAGGCATAGTTGTAACCAAAAGCCCTCATTCAAAAAAAAATCAGAAAATCCACAGATTGGGATATGAAATCCATAGTGCACACAACTACACAGAATCAACATTCAGGAAATACAAGTGTTCTGTAAGTCAAGAAGAAAGATATAGATAACTCATAAATTAGCAAAGTAATAGTAGCCGATACAGAAGAGGAAACCAAGTAAGGTACGAAGTCTGGCTGAAATCAGAGGAGTGCAAAGGAAAACATGGCACATGCCGCAGGGTGCAAAATTTGCAAAGCCCATGTGCATTAGAGCTCAGCTATAGTGCTATCCATCTGCAGCAGGATAGAGATTGAAGTGACTAGTTTCACTATTGTTGTGCTGTAGTTAATTTTAAATCTAGTAGTGGAGAGCAGGAGAGATGGTCCAGTGATAAAAGCATGTCTCAGGGTTTCTATTGCTGTGGTGAAACACCATGATGAAAAAACCTTGGGGAGGAAAGGGTTCATTCAGCTTACACTTCCATATCACTGCTCATCATGGAAGGGAGTCGGGACAGGAACTCACACAGGGCAGGATCCCTGGAGACAGAAAGTGATGCAGAGGCCATGGAGGGATGCTGCTTACTGGCTTGCTCCCCATGGCTTCCTCATAGAACCCAGGACCACCAGCCCAGGGATCCCAACACCCACACTGGACTGGGCCCTCCTCTATCAATCGCTTACTACAAAAATGACCTACAGGCTTGCCTACAGATCAATTTTTTATTTTTTTAATTTATTATATGTAAGTACACTGTAGCTGTCTCCAGACACCTCAGAAGAGGGCATCAGATCTCATTATGGATGGTTGTGAGCCACCATGTGGTTGCTAGGATTTGAACTCAGGAACTCTGGAAGAGCAGCCGGTGCTCTTAACCGCTGAGCCACCTCTCCAGCCCATCCTACAGCCCAATCTTTTTTTTTTTTTTTAAGATTTATTTATTTATTATATGTAAGTACACTGTAGCTGTCTTCAGACACTCCAGAAGAGGGCATCAGATTTCTTTACGGATGGTTGTAAGCCACCATGTGGTTGCTGGGATTTGAACTCGGGACCTTTGGAAGAGCAGTTGGGTGCTCTTACCCGCTGAGCAATCTCACCTGCCCCCTACAGCCCAATCTTATGGAGGCATTTTCTTTAGGTTCCCTCCTCTCAGATGACTTCAGTTTGTATCATGTTGACATAAAATTATCCAGTGCAGCACTCGTTCTTGCATAGGACCCAGGTTCAGTTCCCAGCACCCACAATGGTGGCACACAACCATCTCCAACTGCCATCCCAGAGGATCTAATGCCTTTTTCTGTCCTCTTTGGGAGCAACACATGCACACAGTGCACATACATATATGCAGGCAAAACTTCATACACATAATACACATAAAATAATAAATCTTAAAAATGGTAATATGTTGCAAAATGTAAATGTATATGATAGGTTTTTTTTTTTAATTCCTGTATAAATAGGGTCAAGGGCTACATGATTAGAGTAATTCACTGAGTTGGTTGCTGTGTTTAAGGATGTGGCTCTCCAAAAGTATCCTGTCTCAAATTCAAGAGGTTACACTAGCAGTCTTCAGAGACTCTCAAGACTGTATTGTCAATCCCAGCACTTGGGAGGCAGAGGCAGGCGGATTTCTGAGTTTGAGGCCAGCCTGGTCTACAGAGTGAGTTTCAGGACAGCCAGGGCTACACAGAGAAACCCTGTCTCGAAAGAACAAACAAACAAAAACCAAAAAGATTGTATTGTTATAAATAATTGCAAAGACTTCTGTCTGGGCATGGTAGCACATGCCTTTAAACCCCTGCACTAGGGAGGCAGAGGCAGGCAGACCTTGAGAACAGAGGCAGAACATAGTTTGAGGTCAACCTGGTCTACACAGGGAGGTTAGTCAAAGCTACAGAGTGAGACCCTGCCTCAAGAAAAAAAGAAAGAGGGACTGGTAAGATGGCTCAGCGGGTAAGAGCACCCGACTGCTCTTCTGAAGGTGATAAGTTCAAATCCCAGCATCCACATGGTGGCTCACAACCATCCGTAACGAGATCTGGCGCCCTCTTTCTGGACTCCGTCTGAAGACAGCTACAGTGTACTTACATATAATAAATAAAATAAATCTTTTAAAAAAGAAAAAAGAAAAAAAAAAGAAAGAAAATTTAAGAAAAAAATCAATATCCTAAATTGGGTTGGGAGTATATCCCACGAGGTTGGTACAGGGAGAAAGGATATGACTTTATGTCAGCCTCATTGCCAGGACCTGGGGGTACAGTGGGAGCAAGCCAGAGCCAGTCTCTGCTCCGCTCTCTCTTTAGAGGACACAGAGGAGGAAATACGCAGCTTGAAGGAAGTTCAACCCAACCCAGGCTTGGAGAGCAGACACTTCCCTGAGGAGCTGAGTTGAGTCAAAGGGCCAACAGCCTGTTGATGGGAGCGAGCAGCGAGGAAAGCTGAGCCAAGCTGAGCGGGAGGAAGCACGAGAAAGCAAGACAGGCAGTGCTCCGGACAGAGATCCTCGGACTCCCAACAGGCTCTCCTACTTAACAGTAGGAACTTGAACAGGTAATTCAGGATGTTCAAAAGCCTCAGTTCACTCATAAAATGAGGACAGCACTCAAGGATGCCACTATTATAGGCTTGTGATAGTGGACATAAAATACCTAACGTATGTGCTTAATAAGCAACCGCCTTTCCTTCCCTCTTTTCTTTCTTTCTTTGTTTTTTAAAGATTTATTTTATTTATTATATGTGAGTACACTGTAGCTGTCTTCAGACACTCCAGAAGAGGGAGCCAGATCTCGTTAAGGATGGTTGTGAGCCACCATGTGGTTGCTGGGATTTGAACTTATCACCTTCGGAAGAGCAGTCAGGTGCTCTTACCCGCTGAGCCATCTCACCAGCCCCCTCTTTCTTTCTCTCTCTCTCTCTCTCTCTCTCTCTCTCTCTCTCTCTCTCTCTCTCTTTCTTCTTTCTTTTTGAGACATGGTTTATCTGTGTGTCTTTGTCTGTCCTGGAACTCACTCCTTAAACTAGGCTGGCCTTGAACTCACAGAAATCTGTCTCTTGAATGCTGGAATTAGACATATGCCACCACCACTGGCAATAAACAATTATTTCTACATTATTTCTTGTTATATGAAGCTGATACTTTGACTTTTAGAGACCTGTCTCACAATTTTCTACATACCATATTTTACTCTTAAACAATTAAGACTTTTTCTTTTTTTTTTCTTTTTAATCTTTGTTAACTAAAAAACAGACGTTTTATATACTGTTGTAATCGTATTTGGCCCCCTTTATTTTTATAATTTGTTACCCTTGGTTTTAATACTTTAAACACTATCATGCCTTCACAGAGACATTCATTCTTACCTCTTTTCCAATCTCCTTGAAATGTGCTACTCTAAATTGCTACCATTTAGGAGAGCATGCCCTCTTGCGGTCATTTCAAGTAACTACAAAACACCATGCTTCCATTTCTGCAGTCTGCTTAAGGCTGCCTTCTTTTCTCTTTCCTTCCTTTCCTTTCCCCCTCCCTCTTTCTCTCTCTCCCTTCTTTCTTTTCTCCTCCTCTTCAGTTTATTTATTTTATGTGTGTAGATGTTTTGCCTGCCTGCATGCATGTGGCTGTGTCCGCGGAGGCCAAAAGAGTAGCTCCGATTCCTAGCCAAGGGTTAAGCCAGATCCCTAGTGTCCGGCCTAAAGCTTTTAAGCGGAAACTCTTGCGTCTTGGAGCCCAGAGAGGTTCACAATACAAAATTTCTATTATAAGACGATGTTGTTCCTGAACTTTCCAAAGTACCAACGCAGTTAATGCTCCTTACATACCCCCCCCCCCACTTTAATGCATCTGTGCACAGGAGTCACCATATACACAGAGACCTTCCCAAAAGAAAAGTCACAAGTTTTGGAGTCCTGGGATAGAGTCCACATGGCTTTATCCTGCCATTTCCAAAGTGCAAGGGTTACATTGTTTCACAGAATTAGTCTGTAGTGGGTTTCATTAATTTTTGAAACACCACCCACATACAGAAGAGACAGGTTACATTATTGGATAATGTTTTGGAGAATGAGAGTTAAGCAAAAGCTTTGCTCGTAGGACTTGTCTGGTATCTTGTAATGCTGATGTCTTATCTAAGTACACTATAGCTGTCTTCAGATGCACCAGAAGAGGGCGTCAGATCTCATTATGGATGATTGTGAGCCACCATGTGGTTGCTGGGATTTGAACTCAGGACCTTTGGAAGAGCAGTCGGTGCTCTTAACCACTGAGCCATCGCTCCAGTCCCCGGACTCTAGCCTCTTAACACCAGTCCGCAGCAGACCCACCTTCCAGTATTCTGCAACACTGCAGAGTTCTGTTGAATACTGTTGAAAATGCTAGCCTGTGGCACAAATAAATTTGGTGAGTCTTTTTACAGCCTCGCATTGCATTTTGAAACTTTGGGAGAATTTCTTCTTACCCTCAGGCTGAGTCTGAGAGCAAGTTAATGTCACAAAGCTCAGAAGTACTGGCGTGAGGCCAAAGCGAATAGTTAGGGTGATTGTGGGAAAACTTTGTTCAAGCTCAGATACTGCTGAGTGACAGGTTCTAAAGATCGCTGTGTGACTGTGAAATTTGTGTGTGGGGGGCAGTGCTGTGGTGCACATGTAAAGGTGAGAGGGCAAGCTGCAGATGTCAGTTTCCCCTCTACCTTGTGGGACCTGGGGATTGGTGGAACCCAGGTCATCCATCATGTTTGGTGACAAACACTTCTACCCCTTCATGTATCTCTCGCCAGACTTTAGCTTTTGAAATACTGATTTTTGACCCCAAGTTGGATTTTACTGTATTGTCATATAAAACCTATTTTCTTTTCTTTCTTTCTTTTTTTTTTTTTTGTTGGTTTTTCGAGACAGGGTTTCTTGTATAGCCCTGGTTGTCCTGGAACTCACTTTGTAGACCAGGCTGGCCTCAAACTCAGAAATCTGCCTGCCTCTGCCTCTCAAGTGCTGGGATTAAAGGCATGCACCACCATGCCCAGCATAAAACCTATTTTCAAAGATGAAACCCCTTGTTTAAAAATAACATTTATTTATATGAAAGTAAAGCATACATTAATAACATCTATGTATATTAAAAAAAGATACACAGGCACATGCATGTGCACACACACACACACACACACAGAGCGGTGGGGGGGCAGGGAAGAAACCCTCCTGTGTTGCCTAGGCTAGGCCTTGAACTCATAATTCTGCTTCAGTTTTTCAAATGTTATGTGTAATGATTTCCTGCCTATTTAAAGCTCCCAGAGGGAGAGCAATCATTGCTGGCACATACACACATTGTGGATCGTTTTATGTTTTATAATGTATCATTGGTACTTTTGGCCTTACTCAGTGATGTGCCCAATGCACAAGCATGGGGCTCCGAGTGTGATCTTGACTTTAAGAAAGCTGGCTAATAGCACATGGTGGCCTCGAGGATGTGGAGAAAGAGGAACACTCCTCCATTGCTGGTGGGATTGCAAGCTGGTACAATCACTCTGGAAATCAATCTAGAGGTTCCTCAGAAAACTGAACATAGTGCTACCAGAAGATCCAGCTATGCTACTTGTCTTAGTCAGGGTTTCTATTCCTGCACAAACATCATGACCAAGAAGCAAGTTGGGGAGGAAAGGGTTTATTCGGCTTACACTTCCACATTGCTGTTCATCACTGAAGGAAGTCAGGACTGGAACTCAAGCAGGTCAGGAAGCAGGAGCTGATGCAGAAGCCATGGAGGGATGTTCCTTACTGGCTTGCTTCCCCTGGCTTGCTCAGCCTGCTCTCTTATAGAACTCAAGACTACCGGCCCAGAGATGGTCCTACCCACAAGAGGCCTTTCCCCCTTGATGACTAATTGAGAAAATGCCTTACAGTTGGATCTCATAGAGGCATTTTCTCAACTGAAGCTCCTTTCTCTGTGATAACTCCAGCTGTGTTAAGTTGACACAAAACTAGCCAGTACACCACTTCTGGGCATATATCCAAAAGCTGCCCCACCAGGCCACAGGGGCACAGGTTCTACTATGTTCATAGGGCCTTATTTGTGACAGCCAGAAGCTAGAAACAACCCAGATGTTCCACGACAGAAGAATGGATACAGAAAATGTGGTTTATTTACACAATGGATTACTACTCAGCTATTAAGAAAGAGGACATCCTGACTTTTGCAGGCAAATATATGGAACTAGAAAATGGTTCCTGAGCTGGGCGTGGTGGCGCAAGCCTTTAATCCCAGCACTTGGGAGGCAGAGGCAGGCAGATTTCTGAGTTTGAGGCCAGCCTGGTCTACAGAGTGAGTTCCAGGACAGCCAGGACTATACAGAGAAACCCTGTCTCGAAAAATCAAAAAAAAAAAAAAAAAAAAAAAAAAAAAAAAAAAAAAAAAAAAAAAAAAAAAAAAAAAAAAAAAAAAAAAAAAAAAAAAAAAAAAGAAAGAAAGAAAGAAAGAAAGAAAGAAAGAAAGAAAGAAAATATCAGAGAGCACTGACTGCTCTTCCAAAGGTCCTGAGTTCAAATCCCAGCCACCACATGGTGGCTCACAACCATCCATAATGAGATCTGATGCCCTCTTCTGGTGTGTCTGAAGACAGCTACAGTGTACTTACATATAACAATAAATAAAATCTTAAAAAAGAAAGAAAGAAAGAAAATATCATCCTGAATGAGGAAACTCAGACCCAAAAGGACATGCATGACATGTACTCACTAATAAGTGCATATTAGCTTTTTAAAAAAGTACAGAATACCTAAAATACAGTCCACAGAACTCAAGAAAGTTAACAAGTCAAAGGGCCCAAGTGAGGATGCCTCAGCCCCACTTGGGAGGGAGAAGAAAGCAATCATGGGGAAGGAGGTAGGGTAAAGGGCGGAAAGAACCTGTGTGGGAGAGGGGAGGGGCAGGGGAGAAGGAGAACATGATCAGGTATTGGGAGTGGGGAACAAGAAGGAAGCCTCTTTTTTTTTTTTTTTTTTTTGGTTTTTCAAGACAGGATTTCTCTGCATAGCCCTGCCTGTCCTGGAACTCACTCTGTAGACTAGGCTGGCCTCGAAATTAGAAATCCTCCTGCCTCTGCCTCCTGAGTGCTGGGATTAAAGGCTTGCGCCACCACTGCCCGGCAAGAGAGAAGCCTTGAGGGGCAGCAGAAAGAATAGAAACAGGCAACCTAAGGAAATAGGAGGTTGGGGGGGGACCCTCTAGAATGCACCAGAGACCTGGGAGGTGAGAGATTCTCAGGACTCAAAGGGACCTTAGATGAAATGCCCAACAGTGGGGAGAGGGAACTTATAGAGCCCACCTCCAGCAGGAAGACAGGACATCTAGTGAAGGATGGGGTTGCCACGTCCCAGTCACATCTCTGACCCATAATTGTTCCTGTCTGAAAGAACTGCAGAGACAAAAATGGAAGAGACTGAGGGAAAGGAGATCCAGTGAACAGCCTACATTGGAATCCATCTCAAGGGGAGGCTTCAAGGCCTGACACTATTACTGATGCTGTGGTGTGCTTACAGACAGGAACTTAACATGGTTGTCCTCTGAGAGGCCCATCAAGCAGCTGAGTGAGACAGAATCAGATACTTACACCCAACCCAATGGACTGAAGTCTAGGACATCTGTGGTTGAATTAGGGAAAGGCGGTAAGAAGTTGTGGAGGAGTGTGACCCCATAGGAAGATCAGCAGTCTCAACTAACCCAGACCCCTGAGATCTCTCAGAGGCTGAGCCACCAACCAGACAGCATACATGAGCTGATCTGAGGCCCCGACACATATACAGCAGAGGACTGTCAGGTCTGGACTCAGTGAGAGAAGACGCCCCTAACCCTGGAGAGACTTGAGACCTCAGGGACTGGGGAGGATGGTGGGGGATAGTGGGTAGGGGGTGGGGAGTGGGGATATCCTCTTGGAGACCGGAGAGCAGGTATGGGATAAAGAACTGTGGGAGGGTGGATGGCAACTGGACTGTAAAAAATAAAAATAAAAATTTATAATAACAGGAAGCTGGCCAATGAGTTGTGCGTCTACAATTCCAATGTTGGAAAGGGAAAGGCAGAAAGATTCCGAGGCTCACTGCTTAGCCCAGCCTGGCTTAACTGTGGAGCACCATGTCTCAATGAGAAACCCTATCTCAAAAAAAAAATGTAGATGGCTCCTGTCAAACAATATCCTTGGTTGATCTCTGGCCTCTACATGCCAGTGTGTGCACACCCCCCCCCCCCATGAATTCATGTACCCGTATACATAAACACAGGAAAATGTTTCACACAAAATGGATGGAAATTTTATTTGTTTCTGTTTTTGGAGACAGAGTCTCTCTATGTAGCCCTAGCTGTCCTGGAACTCACTAGGTAGACCAGGCTGACCTTGAACTCAGAGATCCACTGGTCTGCCTTTTGAGTGCTGGGATTAAGGGTGTGCACCATTAGGCTCAGATAAATAAATAAATAAAAGGTGGAAGGTGAGAGCTGACACCCACAGTTGTCCTTTGATTTGTGTGCATTTGCCATGGACATACACACATACGTATACACAAGATATACACACATACATATACACAAGATAAAATATTTTGAAGTTGAGTCAGACATGATGTCTCATGCCTGTGACCCTAAAACACTAAGTGACTTGAGACACTAAGGTAGGAAGATTGCCATTGAAGTCAGGGCCAGTGCTTGACTTATTTATCATAATGTTCTCTAGTGCCATCCATATTGCTGCAAATGATAGGATTTCATTATTTTAATGCTGAATTATATTCCAGTATACAGATGTACCACATTTCTTTGTCTGTTTATCAGTTGATGGAGTCTTGTCAATTGTGAATATGTTTTAATGAATTCGAGAGTTCAGATGCCTCTTCAACATACTGGTTTAGTTTCATTTGATATATACACAGATTGCTGAATCATAAGAAATCATAGTATTTCTATTTTTTGTCTTTTTATTTTTTCAAGACTGGGTTTCTCAGTGCATCAGCCCTGACTGTCCTGGACCTTCCTTTGTAGACCAGGTTGGCCTCAAACTCACAGAAATCCACCTGTCTCTGTCTCTCCAGAGTTGGCATTAAAGGTGTGGGCCATCAAGTGTGGCTCTAATATTTTTTCGGCTGGTGCTGAGGATTGGACCTTGTGATTCATGCAAGGTAGGCAGGTACCACCAAAGTAGATCTCCAGGACCCCACAGAATTTTGACGTCAGAATGTGCACAAGTGTTGAGGTACCCTACAAGTTGTCAAGTTATGTAAAAGGGAAGCTACTACCAATTGTGCTTTTAAATATTGAACTATGTAAATATTGGTTCCCCAAAAATTCTTGCAGAGACTATTCAAAGAATCATTCGTTAATAAGTATTTTCACAAAACTCAGTTTATTTCAAGTGTTTTGTGTGCATGCATGTTTGCCTTCATGTATGCATGTGGACCAGGTGCATGCTTGGTGGCTGCAGGGGTCAGGGGAGGTTGTCCGATCCCTGGAATTGGAGTTAGGGATGGTGATGAGCCCCAATTTGGGTGTTGGGAGTAAAAAAAGCATCTACTGCAAGAGCAACTAGTGCTGTTAACCATCGAGTCACCTCTCTAGCAACATCCTCTCCATTAAAACTCACTTTACAAAAGTCTTTCTAAGTCTCTTTTTGAAGATGGAATTACTTGATCCTTTTTTTTTTTTTTTTTTTTTTTTTTTGTTTTTTGCGAGACAAGGTTTCTCTGTATAGCCCTGGCTGTCCTGGCACTCACTTTGTAGACCAGGCTGGCCTCGAACTCAGAAATCCACCTGCCTCTGCCTCCCGAGTGCTGGGATTAAAGGCGTGCGCCACCACGCCCGGCTTTTTTTTTTTTTTTTTTAAATCATACTAGGAACACATTTTTTTTTTTCCAGAGAAAGAACTATAATGTTCTTGGGCTGGCATATTCCTTAGTCTCAGAGTTGTTGGCTAGCATATAAGAAGTTAGTTTCTGGGCTGGAGAGATGGCTCAGTGGTTAAGGGCACTGACTGCTCTTCCTAGAGGTCTTGGGTTCAATTCCCAGCAACCACATGGTGGCTCACAACCATCTGTAATGGAATGCCATGTTTTTTTTCAGGTGTGTTTGAAGATAATGACAGTGTATTCACATATATAAAAATAAATAAAAATTTAAAAACCCACTGGGAGCCCCAACTGAGGGCATATTTGATATTCTCTCTCTCTCTCATTCTCTCTCTCTCTCTCTCCCCCCTCCTCCTGTCCTTCCCTCAGGCTACCTAAGTACTATACCACTTACCCCATCCTGAGCTCTCCAATTATTTTTTTTAATTAAATATTTAAATTTTGTCTTTTGATCTTTTTTAAATTGATTTTTTCATACTATGTGTTTTGATCATGTTTTTCCCTTCTATAATTCTTCCCAGATCCCCTCCACCTCCCTACTCAAGTAACTTTATGTTAGTCTCTTTAAAAAAGGAGAAGGACGGAGGAGTAAGAAGAGGAGGAGAAGGAGAAGGAGGAGGAGGATGAGGATGAGGAGGAGGAGGAGGAGGAGGAGGAGGAGGAGGAGGAGGAAGAAGAAGAAGAAGAAGAAGAAGAAGAAGAAGAAGAAGAAGAAGAAGAAGAAGAAGAAGAAGAAGAAGAAACAAACATGAAAATCATAACAAACAAGCAAATGCCAATTAAAGAAATTAATGAAACTGACAATCCACAGAAAGAGAGTTCCGGTTGTGGTGGACCACTGCTGGGCATAGCGCTTGCCCTCAATTGTGGTTGGTAAACCCAGTGAGATCGCACTGGAGAAAATTCATTTTCCCTTTGCCAGGGGATATCAATTGCAGATAGCTTCTTTATTAGGTGTAGGACCCCGTGTCCACTTCTTTCTCCCAGTGCTAGGACCATTCATTTCTCTTGAAGCCGTGCAGATCTTGGGTGTGCTACCTCAGTCTCTATGAGTTCGTATGTGCACCAGTCATTTTGTGTCCGGAAGACACTGCTTCCTTGGGATCACCCACCACTTCAGTCTCTTACAATCTTTCTGTCCCCTCTTCTGCATGGCTCCCTAAACCCTGACGTGGAGGGCTTTGATGACAACATCCCATTTAGGACTGAGTGCTCCAAAGTCTCTCCCTCTCTGAACATTGTACAGTTGTGGGTCTCTCTGTTAATTCCTATCAACTACAAGAGGAAGTTTTTCTGATGTGGATTGATCCTCTATCAGATGTATAATTGATAAAGATATTTTTGAATTCTGCAGTCTGCCGCTTTGCTCAAATGATGTTGTCCTTTGCCATACAGAAGCTTTTCAATTTCATGAGATTCCATTTATTAACTGTTAGTCTTACTGCCTGTGCTATCCTGTTCAGAAAGTCTTCTCCTGTGCCACCGAGTTCAAGCCTAT
The DNA here is from genome assembly GCA_902729485.2 of Mus minutoides. Lineage (NCBI taxonomy): Eukaryota > Metazoa > Chordata > Mammalia > Rodentia > Muridae > Mus > Mus minutoides. The sequence goes on along the minus strand of LR749493.1, from coordinate 366,757 downwards.
TCCTTATTATCTCTTCAGAAGAGATAATATCTTCTTCTTTCAGGGTATCTGGTCTTATGGCGAGGTCCTTGATCCATTTGGGACTGAGTTTTGTGCAGAGTATTTGCATTCTTATCCATACAGCCATCCAGTTTGACCAGCACCATTTGTTGAAGATGCTGCCTTTTCTCCAGTGTGTATTTTTGGCTTTGTCAAAAATCTGGTGTCCAAGCTTGATATGGTGGCACATACCTTTAATTCTAGCTCAGGAGACAGAGGTGGGTGGATCTCAGTGAGTTTGAGGTCAGCCTGGTCTACAGATTCAGTTCCAGGATAGCTAGGACTGTAAAGACAGACCCTGCCTCAAAAGCACCAAAAAAAAAAAAAAATATATCAGGAGTCCACAAGAACGTGGACTTATATCTGTCTGGTCATTCCATTCCATTTATTAATGTGTCTGGTTTTTAAAAAGATTTATTTTATGTATATGCATACACATATACATATATTTTATGTATGTAAATATGATATCTTCATGCACACCAGAAAAGGGCATCAGATTCTATTACAGGTGGTTGTGAGCCACCATGTGGTTGCTGGGAATTGAACTCAGGACCTCTGGAACAGCAGATGGAGCTCTTAACCACTGATCCATCTTTCTAGCCCCCAAGATGTCTGTTTTTGAGCTATGTTGTTTTGTTATTATTCAGCTTTCTATTTATTTTGAGAGAGATTCTCACCTAGTTTCCCAGGGTGGCTTTGAACTCACTTCCATAGTCTGTGCAAGCCTTGAATGTATGCTCTTCCTGTCTCAGCCTCCTGTGTAGCTGGGATTCCACTCCTATACTATTAGTTACTGATTCTTACTGGAGTGAAATGTGCTACAGCTTCTTCTCCTCTCCTTCCTCCTCCTATTTCTGTCTCCTCTCCCTCCCCCTCCCCTTCCTCCACCACCGCTGCTTTCTCCTCCTTCTTTCAAGGCAGGATCTCTCTATGTAGCCCTGCCTGTCCTGGAACTCTGTATGTAGACAGGAAAAACCTCAAACACAAAGAGATCTCTCTGCCCTGCCTCCAGAGTGCTAGGATTTAAGGCATGTGCCATGATGCCCAGCTGAACTTCTTTTTTTTTTTTAACGTGGCAAGTAAAATTTTAATTGTTCTAGGTAGAAACAAGCATATACATTACACAGATATAATACAGAAATATATTAGATAAAGATGGCTATTATAAATTTCTCAACAACCAAAATAACGTACCAGTTACTACGAGCACTATCCCATACATGGTCCCAACTCTTCCCTCTCCACTCAGCATCTGGATATTAGCTGATGGCTGAACTTGGTGTGGAGGATTAGACTGTCAGGTTGACATGAGATGAGCCTTGTTCTTGGATGGACATGGACTGCATGCACTTATTCAGTAGATCCTCTTCCTTTGTTTCTTCACTCATGCATGGTTGATAATCATTAGAAGGAACTGGTAGCAATAACAGTCTGCAAGGTCTTCTAAAAACCTTCAGGGGCTTACATCTTGTTTTAGATGCATATCCAATCTTTAACCCTGTTTTGTGTCTCAGGCGTCTCCAAAGGGAATGTATGATCATTTCAGGTGTTTCAGGGCAATGCTCAGAGAGCCTTCTATCTCCAGATGGTGTCTCCATGTAGTACAGGGGAATGCTGTTTCTGTGAGTAGCGAGAGCTCATATGGCCTTTGTGGTGAGTGAGGACACCTGTCTTTTGTGACTGGTGATGAAATAGATGCATATACTGCCTCTTCATTAAGGTCCTCAGATAGCTGGAGTTACAGATCTGCAATGCTGTACAGGTAGGGCTTCTGGCCCAAAGTGAGTTCTGGATGCTTTAGAAAAGATTCATCTGTCATTGATTTAGGGATATGAATTGTTTGGATTTGAGTACTTTTCCATAACTCCTGCAGTTTGGCAATGTGGGAGTACACTCTGTGACCCTCCTTGATTCTGCCTGCTTTATGCTGCTTAACAGTGCCTTCTACAGAGTGAGTTCCAGGACAGCCAGGGCTATACAGAGAAACCCTGTCTTGATTTAAAAAAAAAAAAAAAAAAAAAAAAAGCCGGGCGTGGTGGCGCACATCTTTAATCCCAGCACTCAGGAGGCAGAGGCAGGCAGATTTCTGAGTTCGAGGCCAGCCAGGTCTACAAAGTGAGTTCCAGGACAGCCAGAAACCCTGTCTCAAAAAACCAAATAAAAAAATAAAAAAATAAAAATAAGGCCGGGCGTGGTGGCGCACGCCTTTAATCCCAGCACTCGGGAGGCAGAGGCAGGCGGATTTCTGAGTTCGAGGCCAGCCTGGTCTACAAAGTGAGTTCCAGGACAGCCAGGGCTAAAGAGAAACCCTGTCTCGAAAAAACCAAAAAAAAAAAAAAAAAAAAAAAAAAAAAAAAGATAAGCCGGGCGTGGTGGCGCACGCCTTTAATCCCAGCACTCGGGAGGCAGAGGCAGGTGGATTTCTGAGTTCGAGGCCAGCCTGGTCTACAAAGTGAGTTCCAGGACAGCCGGGGCTATACAGAGAAACCCTGTCTCAAAAAAAACCAAAAAAAAAAAAAAATAAAAAGCCGCCTTCCGTCCCGGCGGCTCAGCATCCGGTCATGCGTGCGCCACACCCGCTGTGAGTCCGTAGCCTCCCGCTCTCCTCTCTGACCCTGCTCAAGCGGCTTCCGGATGGTGCGGAGGAAGACCGGAGATCCTGGAGCTAGACCCGAGGCGGAGTAACCTCAGGTAAGCAGGTTCCTGCTGCGGCTTGGCATCTCTCCGTGACAAGAACGCGTCAGGGCAAATCCATACACATGCACCCTAAAGCAAAAGGAGCCTTTCACCTCAGTATTCTAGACCCTCAGAGGGTCTGCAAACCTTGGGCTGTCACCCTATGAATCAAACCAAAGAACCGGTGCTCTGGCCCTGGCTCACGATCTGCTAGCACCCAGGCAATCGCCTTCGCCAGAGGGCCAACAAGGGCCTAGGTGAACTTCTAACGTTTCAATGTTGTCAATGTTTCACCTTTAACAAAAGGAGCATCCAAAATATGGTGCAGCACACTTTTTTTTTTTTAATTTATTAGCTGTCTTCAGACACTCCAGAAGAGGGCATCAGATCTCATTACGGATGGTTGTGACCCACCATGTGGTTGCTGGGATTTGAACTCAGGACCTTCGGAAGTGCAGTCAGTGCTCTTAACCGCTGAGCCATCTCTCCAGCCTCAATCAAGGCAACTCTTATAAGAGGACAACATTTAATTGGGGCTTGCTTACAGTTGAGAGGTTCAGTCCGTTACCATCATGACTGAAAGCATGGCAGTGTCCAGGCAGACACTATAGGGGAGAAGGAGCTGGGAGTTATACATCTTAATCTAACTGCAGCAAGGAGAGACTAGGAGCAGGGCTTCAAAGCAACACCCACAGGGACATACTTCCTACAAGGCCACACTTACTCCAACAAGGCCATACCTCCTGATAGCGTTATTTCCTGGGCCAACCATGTTGAAACCACCACAGGTGCCCTGTGGGCAATGGGAATTGGACCTGGATCTTCACAAAACAATCAATCAAGCAAGCAAGCAAGCAAACAAACAAAAGCCGAACTATGTCTCCAATGCCAGGCCAGCTTTATAGAGTCTTCAAATGAGGGGCATCACGCAATGGTTGTCTTTCTGTCCCTGGCTTAATTCCTTTAACATAATGGCCTCCAGTTTCATCCCTGTGGTCAGGAATAAAAAGTTAGAACTGAGATGAAGTAAGATGAAATGATTGGACTGTGTTCAGTTTATCTTTAGTTTAACCTGAGGACCCTAATGTGTGGTTTTCGTTACTGTTGGCTGTTTGTTCCTTTGTTTGGTGGTTTTGTTGTCTTTTTTTTTTTTTTTTGTTATGTTGGTTTTTTGTTTGTTTGTTTTTGTGGGTGCATTCTTTGAGACAGGGTTTCTCTGTGTAGCCTGGACTATTGTGGAACTCACTTTGTAGATCGGTCTGGCCTTGAACTCACAGATCTGTCTCTTGGATGCTAGGATTAAAGGCATACAGCACCACCACCCAGTTACACTGTTTTGAAACGAACACTTTAACAATTCCTGCTTCACTTCTTAAGTAAGGGCCCAAGGCCAGCCTGAGCTACATAATGAGACTGCCTGCAAGTCACAGCAACAGACCTGAGCAAGGTGAACTTGGAGCAACCGTTTGATATGAGGTTGTATATGAACCTGCATTCCTGAGCCCATTCCTGAAGTAGCCTCTGATTTGTGACATAAATGATTTATGTCACCAGATTGCGTTGTTCAGGGGTTTCTGTGATCATCTTAAACACTGTAAGTCCCCTTGAATGGGGAGCATCAACAGACATTTCATAAGTTACATACACATTCTCAAGTCCTGTCCAGTAAGAATGTACTTTCATTTATTTGAAATTATTACTAGTATGATGGTTTATTGCAATTTTTAAAAATATCTATTTATTTATTATGTATACAGTGTTCTGCTTGCATGTGTGCCTGTGGGCCAGAATAGGGCGCCAGATCCCATTACAGATGGTTGTGAGCCACCATGCAGTTGCTGTGGAAGAGCAGGACCTCTGGAAGAGCAGACAGTGCCCTTACCCTCTGAGCCATCTCTCCAGCCCACAGTTGTTGGTTTTTTTAAAGCATCAATTAATAAAATAATTAATAGTACACTTAATGTTGCAAGAACGCTCAGACTGCTTCCTGTATATTCCATTGTTTCTCACACGTATTTCATGTACAGCTGACCAGCCAATTCTCCAATCTTCCATTGGTCTTATTAAGCTGACGGCTTCTGAAACTCACATTTACAACTCCTAGCCTGTGGCTCTCACTCATCCTAATGCTGTGAGCCTTTGATACAATTCCTAATGTTGTGGCGACTCCCCACCATAAAGGTATTTTCGTTACTACTTCACAACAGTAATTTTGCTGTCATGATGAATCCTAATGTAAATATCTGATATGCAGGATGTCTGATATGTGGCCCCTGTGGGGGGTCGCGACCTACAGGTGGAGAACCAATAAGGCGCAGGCCAAGGACTCACTCACTGACCAATACACCAAGCAAGTAGGCAGCTGGATGGTAGCAAATGCTTCCTTCCACCCCTTCTGGAGACTTGAGGTGGTTAGCTGTTCCCGGCTGCTAAAATCCGAGCAGATTTCCTCTTATCTCTGATTTGTCTGCCTTCATGATGAGGAAATGAATTATGTTCCAACCACAAACGTTAGAAAAAGGAGTGAATTTTCTGAGGTTGGAGAGATGGCTCAGAGGTTAAGAGCACTTGCTGCTCTTGTAAAAGACCCAAGTTTGGTTTCTAACACCTACATGTTGGCTCATACCCATGTATAACTCCACTTGCAGAGGATCTGACACCCTCTTCTGACTTCCACAGATACTGTAACTCACATATGTGGTGCACATACATTCATGAGGGTAAAACACTCATGCACATACAATAAATAAGTCTTAAAAAAAAAAAAGAGCCGGGCATGGTGGCGCACACTTTTAATCCCAGCACTCGGGAGGCAGACGCAGGTAGATTTCTGAGTTCGAGGCCAGCCTGGTCTACAAAGTAAGTTCCAGGACAGCCAGGGCTATACAGAGAGACCCTGTCTTGAAAAACCAAAAAAAAAAAAAAAAAAAAAAAAAAAAAAAAAAAAAAAAAAAAAAAAAAAAAAAAAAAGAAAGAAAAGAAAAAAGAAAAAAAGAAATGAGAGGCTGGAAAGAAGAGCGCTTACTGCTCTTGCAGAGGATCCAGATTTGGTTTTCAGCACCCGCATGGTGGCTCACACTGTTTGTAACTTGAGTTTCAGGGCATCTGGAACCTTCTTCTGACACACCCAGGTTCCTGAACACAGGTGATAGACATACATCAAACACACACACATTAAATCAATATTTTTTAATGAGATAAGTTACCAATGCTTGTCACTCAGATTTCATTGTGTGAGAACTGTGGAGTAAACTGTAGGTCTCTGCTGACGTTACTATTATTACTACTATGGCTGCAGTATTGATTACATAGTACTTGTGTCAGGACTAGAACTCAAGGCCTCTTACCTTTGAGGCATGAGCTATAACCCTGAGCTAAAACCCCAGCCTTTAATTTTTTTTTTAACATTGTTGGCACTGGTGGCACACGCCTTTAATCCCAGCACTCAGGCAGCAGACGTAGACAGATCTCTGTGAGTTCAAGGCCAGCCAGCCTTGTTTACAGAGTAAGTTCCAGGGTGGCCAGAAAACTTGACTACAAAAACTGAATATATATACATATATGTTGGTTTTTCGAGACAGGGTTTTTCTGTATAGCCCTGGCTGTCCTGGAACTCACTCTGTAGACCAGACTGGCCTCAAACTCAGAAATCCACCTGCCTCTGCCTCCCAAGTGCTGGGATTAAAGGCATATGAGCCACCACTGCCTGATGAAAATATATATTTTTTTAATGTTGATCAGGGCTTTGCTAAGTGGTCTTAAGGCTGGAATTTGTCCTACTCCACCTGCATCTTCCCAACTACCTGTGACCCCAGTTACAGGCCACCATGCTCTGCAGACCAAAAGTATTTTAATGCAACTTTTGGGGGTGGGGTGCAGAACTAAGACAGAACCCAGGATTGTGCACGATAGCCAATTGCTTTACCACTGAGCTATATGCCCATCCGCAATGCAAGTATTAATAGTAACGTTTAGTCCAAAGACAAGAGTAATGTGGGATAAAGTGCTCAATTGGATGAGATGTGGGGGATCCAGTGTAAACTGAGACTGTGCAAGGCAAAGTGGTAGGCACAGCCATCCCGGCTTCTCTTTGGAGATATATATATATATATATATATATATATATATATATATATATATATTGGTTTTTCAAGACAGGGTTTCTCTGTGTAGCCCTGGCTGTCCTGGAACTCACTCTGTAGACCAAGTTGGCCTCGAACTCAGAAATCTGCCTGCCTCCACCTCCCGAGTGCTGGGATTAAAGGCGTGCGCCACTGTGCCCAGCTTTTCTCTTTGGATTCTTATCCCTTCAACATAGTCTTCTCCAATTTCTTAGACTAACCTCACAATGACAATGATTAACACTGACCCTGTTAATTACATGAGCTTCCTTCCAATGTTCTTTCTTCTAGCTTCTGGGGAGTTTTTGTCCCAATCTTGCTGTTGCTTTCTGTTTCCCATGTCCATATGTAGGTATCCCTCAGTGGTCCATTTGGACCCTGCTTCTTTTCTCCATTGGCACTCTCTTTTTATAAGTCTGTATCTAGCTTTATGGCTTTAAAATTCATTTTTCCTGGGGTCGTAGAAATGGCTCATCAGTTACGTGCTCTTGCAGAATGTAGGGAGCCATTCAAATGCTCCTTAAAGACGGCACCGACCGACTCAGCTGTACTGGCATAAACAACTCTTAATTGGCATTAGGCGGTGTCAGCTGTTGTTTGATCTCATGCCGGAGACCACCTGGTGTAGCCACGGGGCAGCCCGAGACCACCTGGTGTAGCCACGGGGCAGCCCGAGACCACCTGGTGTATGAGCGAGAGCCACGGGGCAGCTCGGTGATTGGCCAGGACAGGGTTTAAGTAGCTGCTCCCGGGGAGGCTTGGGGCCATTTGCCATTTGCCATTTTAAGCTGTAAGTGCATCAAGTTCCTGAGTAAACCGCCTGGAGAAGAAGCCTGGTTGTCTAGTGTCTTATTCCCGCTGGTCAGCAGAGGGCGCTGGACAGCAGAAGATCCAGGTTTGATTCCTTTTTTTATTTTTTATTTTTATTTTTTTATTGTATTACCATTTTTTTCAACTTTTATTAGATATTTTCTTCATTTACATTTCAAGTGTTATCCAGAAAGTTCCCTATATCCTCCCCCCCTCCCGGCCCTGCTACCCTACCCACCCGCTCCCACCCCCTGGCCCCGGCGTTCCCCTGTATTGGGGCATATAAAGTCTGCATAACCAAGGGGCCTCTCTTCCCACTGATGGCCAACTAGGCNTTTGAGTTTGTTTATATAGTGTATAACGTTGATGGATTTCCGTATATTAAACCATCCCTGCATTCCTGGGATGAAGCCCACTTGGTCATGATGGATGATCGTTTTGATGTGTTCTTGGATTCGGTTGGCGAGAATTTTGTTGAGTATTTTTGCGTCGATGTTCATAAGGGAAATTGGTCTGAAGTTCTCTATCTTTGTTCAGGTTTGATTCCTAACACCCATTTGGCAATTTAAAACTGACTGCAATCCCAGAGCTAGGGAATCTAATGTCCCCTCTGGCCTCCCAGGGCTCTGTATGCACATCCTGCACTTACATGCTGGTAAAAAATTCAAATTCGGGGCTGGTGAGATGGCTCAGCGGGTAAGAGCACCCGACTGGTCTTCCGAAGGTGATAAGTTCAAATCCCAGCATCCACATGGTGGCTCACAACCATCCGTAACGAGATCTGGTGCCCTCTTCTGGAGTGTCTGAAGACAGCTACAGTGTACTTACATATAATAAATAAAATAAATCTTTTAAAAAAAATTCAAATTCATAATAACTTTTGGGGGCTTGTTTGATTTTTGAGTCAGGGTCTTTGACAAGGTTCTGGAACTCACTTTGTATGTTAACACAAGCATTAATTAATTATACTTTTAGGATTTAATTTTACTTATATGTGTGTATGTGTACATCTGTGTGTGTGTGTGTGTGTGTGTGTGTGTGTGTGTGTGAGTGTAGTTACCTGGAGAGACCAGAGGCATCTAATCCCCTGGATCTGGAGTTACACGTGTTTGTAAACTGCTTTCAGTATTCCAAGAGGTCAGAAAATATTCTTAACTGGAAAGCCATCTCTCTAGCCACTTTCCTATTTTTAATGTCATAAGAACCATAAAATTTGAAACTATTTTCTCTAGTCCTCACCAGCGTCCTAAACGAGACTAGATGCTCCTTGAAATTAGAGCAACCCCTCCTTAATTCATCACATTAGGCCTGGTCCATAAGAGGCGTTCTATAAACATTTATTGAATTGAAAAAATGAGAGAAAGAGAGAAATGGAGGGAGGGAGAGAGGAGGGAGGGAAAAAGAGAGAGCTGGGAGAAATGTAGGAAGTAGCTGTGTTGTCTCAGGGTCCAGGTAGGGTATAAATGACCTAATTTAGGTGCCTCCTGACAGCATACACTGCTGTGCCACCGAGGTTTCTCTATTCTGCGGGATGTGTCTCTTCTTAGTTCCTCAACCAAGTTTGATGGATTCAGATGCTTACATACAATAATGTTTTAAATGCATAAAATAATTCAGATTTTAAAAGGAACTAATTATATCAAGTATAACTATTTCAATTTTTTTTTTTTGAGACAGGGTTTCTCTGTGTAGCCCTGGCTGTCCTGGAACTCACTCTGTAGACCAGGCTGGCCTCGAACTCAGAAACCTGCCTGCCTCTGCCTCCCAAGTGCTGGGATTAAAGGTGTGCGCCACCACCGCCCAGCCTATTTCAATTTTTAATGGTGTTTTAAATATAATTTTACTTTTTACTTATTCGCTTTACATTCTGCTCACTGCTCCACTCCCAGTCACCCCTCCCACAATCCTTCCCCCATCCCCCTCCTCCTTCTCTGAGCAGGTGGGAGCCCTCTGGATATCCTACCCCCCACCGCACTTCAAGTCTTTGCTAGCTAAACACATCCTCTCCCACTGACGCCAGACAAGGCAGCCCAGCTAGAAGAGCATATCCTACAGACAAGCAACAGCTTTTGGAATAGCCCTGGCTCCAGTTGTTTGAGACCCACATGCATGTTCTTTGGTTGGTTCAGACTCTGAGCTCCAAGGGTCCAGGTTAGTTGACGCTGTTGGTCTTCCTTTGGAGTTCCTATATCTCCTCAGAGGCTGCAATCCTTTCCCCTGTTCTTCTGTGAAAGTCCCCAAGCTCAGTGCACTATTTGGCTGTGGATGTCTTCAACTGTCTGAGTCAGCTGCTGGGGGGAACCTCTCAGAGAACAGCCATACTTCTGATGGATCTCACGGTGGGCCGGTTATTGGTTGGTCATTCCTTCAGTCTCTATTTATTTATTTATTATTATTTTTTTTTTTTGGTTTTTCGAGACAGGGTTTCTCTGCATAGCCTTGGCTGTCCTGGAATTCACTCTAGACCAGGCTGGCCTCGAACTCAGAAATCTGCCTGCCTCTGCCTTTCAAGTGCTGGGATTAAAGGTGTGTACCACAACACCCGGCCTCCTTCAGTCTCATCCATTCCCTGTGCCTACATTTCTTGTAGACTGGATACATTTGGGTTGAAAGTTTTGTGGGTGGGTTTATGTCTCTATTAATCTACTGGGGTTCCAGCCTGTCCCCAGGAAGTAGCCTCTTCAGGTTCCATATCACCAATGTTATGAATCACAGTTAAGGTCACCCCCATTGATTCTTGGGTGCCTCCCTTATCCCAGATCTCTGTCTCGTCCTGGAGATGCCCCCCCCCCTGTCAGTTGCAGATTTCCATTCATTTTCATGGCCATCTGGCCATCCCCCTGTCCCTCCCCACACCTGATTCTGAACACCCTCTTCGCCTCTCCATCCCTCCTCCCTCCAAGTCCTTTCCGTCCATCTGCCTCCTGTGACTGTATTATTCCCTGTTCTGAGTAAGATTCAAGCATCTTCGCTTGTGCCTTTCTTCTTGTTTAGCTTCTTTGGGTCTGTGGAGTGTAACATGGGTATTCTGTATTTTATAGCTAATACCCACTTATAAGCGAGTACATAACATGCATGTCCTTTTGGTTCCAGATTACCTCACTCAGGATGATATTCTTAAGATCCATCCAGCTGCCTGCAAAATTATGGTGTTTTCATTGCTGTAAATAGAAACCCAAACTAAGACAGGTAGCCATTTTTACAATATTAATTCTTCCGATCTATGAGTATGGGAGCAGTTTTCAGTTTTAGACTCTTCAATTTCTATCCTGAATGTTTAGAGTTTTCACTGTAGAGGTATTTAATTTTCTTGATTATTCCAAGGTATTTTTTCAGGTAATAGTGAAAGAAAATATTTCCTTGATTTCTTCCTCAGCAGTTTGATATTACCATATAGGAAAGCTACTGATTTTTGTATGCTTTTATATGTATTTTTGTATGTTAATTTTATATTCTAACACTTTGCTGTTTTATGAGTTTTCTGGTACAGTCGTTAGGAACTCTCATGTAAGCAACAATGTTCATCTCTAAATAAGGATACTTTGACTTCCAAAATTTTTGGTAAGTAACCTTTAAGTACATCTTTCACATTTCTTTTTATGTGATTTATGCTTTTCTAATATTTTTCCTTTTTGTGTTCCCGTGCATGTGCACATGTGTGCCTGCCTGTCTGCCAGCGCTTTTGTATGCATGTGCATGTGGAGGCCTGAAGTTGATGCTAAGAATCTTCTTCCATAGCTGCTTCATGGAAGCAAGGTGTGATGGTTTATATATGCTTGGTCCAGGGAGTAGCCTATTAAGAAGTGTGGCCTTGGCCAGGCGTGGTGGTGCATGCCTTTAATCCCAGCACTCAGGAGGCAGAGGCAGGAGGATTTCTGAGTTCGAGGCCAACCTCGAAAGTGAGTTCCAGGAAAGCCAGGGCTATACAGAGAAACCCTGTCTCAAAAAAAAAAAAAAGAAGAAGAAGAAGAAGAAGAAGAAGAAGAAGAAGTGTGGCCTTGTTGGAGTAGATATGTCACTGTGGGCATTGGCTTAAGACCCTCACCTTGGCTGCCTGGAAGCCAGTCTTCTCCTATTTACCTCCAGAACAAGATATAGAACTCTCAGCTCCCCCTGCACCATGCCTGCCTGGATGCTGCCATGTTCCTGCCTTGATGATATTGGACTGAACCTCTGAACCTGTAAGCCAGCCCCAATTAAATGTTGTGTTTTATAAGACTTGCATTGGAGCCAGGTGTGGTGGCGCACGCCTTTAATCCCAGCACTTGGGAGGCAGAGGCAGGCAGATCTCTGAGTTCGAGGCCAGCCTGGTCTACAGAGTGAGTTCCAGGACAGCCAAGGCCACACAGAGAAACCCTGTCTCAAAAAAAAAAAAACAAAAAAAACAAAAAACAAAACTAAAAAAGGCTTGCATTGGTCATGGTGTCTGTTCACAGCAGTAAAACCCTAAGATACAGGGTCTCTCAATGAAACTCAGAGCTTCCAATAAGACTAAACTCACCACCTACAATGCTGTCTGCTTTCCAAAGCTGGAATTGGAGATGGCTATGACCACTAGGGGATCCAAACTCCAGTATGCTTGAAGATCAGTGTAGCAATATACTTTTGTTTAGTCTCCAATGACTATACTACCAAAAGATTAGTGCATTTTCTTCTGCTTATTTATTTTTAGTGTCATTCATAATTTTCTTCTCTATTTCTGTGGTGTCTGTATTAGGTTGAAGGATACAATGTGCTCATTAGGTGAACTTGTAATTTGTGACAGGGTGATGAAATCTGAAAATCTAAAACTTAGAAAACATGGACCAGCGGCTGGTGAGATGGCTCAGCGGGTTAGAGCACCCGACTGCTCTTCCGAAGGTGATAAGTTCAAATCCCAGCATCCACATGGTGGCTCACAACCATCCGTAACAAGATCTGGCGCCCTCTTCTGGAGTGTCTGAAGACAGCAACAGTCTACTTACATATAATAAAGTAAAATAAATTTTAAAAAAATGGTTTAAAAAAAAAAAAAAGAAAACATGGACCATATCAGAACCTTTAAAAAAGTTTTTTTTCCTCCTGTGGTGATTTGAATATGCTTGGCTCAGGGAGTGGCACTATTAGGAGGTGTGGCCTTGCTGGAATGGGTGTGACCTTGTTGGAGAAAGTGTGTGGGCTTTGAGACCCTCCCCTAGCTGCGTGAAAGCCAGTCTTCTCCTGTTTGCTTTCAGAACAAGATGCTGAACTCTCAGCTCCTCTTGTGCCATGCGGGCCTGGGTACTGCCATGCTCCCACCTTGATGACAACGTACTGAACCCCTGCTCCCACCTTGATGATAATGGACTGAACCTCTGAACCTGTAAGCCAGCCCCAATTAAATGTTGTCCTTATGAGAGTTGCTTTGGTCTTGGTGTCTCTTCTCAGCAGTAAAACCTTAACTAAGACAGACACTGAGTTATAATTTTAATTTAAAATGTTTGAGATGCTGAGCTCCACCCCAGGTCCTTATGCACTTTAGGCAGATGTCCTAATACTGAGCTACTTGCAATTTTATTTATCCCTCCTATCTTTAAAGGTACTAAAACATACCAAGCATGGAGTTGTTGTTTTCCTAATGTTCATGTATCTCCTAACTTTTATATCTCTATGTGTGGAAAAGTGACCTTTCCATCCACTATCCTGGCTGGTAATTTTCTCTTCCTCTAATGTCATCCAGGTGTTCTGGCTCCTGTTGCTGCTTCCGCATTGCTGGAGGACTGATCTCAATCAGTGTAGGAGGTGAGCTGTGTCCTGTTTAAAATTGTTCCTGAGTTCCGTTAACCTTTATGACAACTGTCAAACCTAGCCTCATCAGTCTCTCATCAGGTATGCCTTTCTCTCCCTTGCAGTACCCTTTGTAATCTCATTGTGTCAAGGGCAAGGAAATGCAGACAGGATATACCTCTGCATTACCACCCTAGGCAGCCTGAGGCATTCACCTTAGCTTTCAGAAGCCCGACTCAGGCCAAATGGGGAGTCATGGCTTTCATGCTGAAAAGAATTCTGGGTCTAGCCTGTGCAATAAAGCAGAGTTGGTTATTTTCTTAAAGATTTTTAGTATAAGCTTGAACAGGAGGGTTAAAAAGAAACGTACTTGGAGGGTGTACAAAGTGGTGGTACGTGTTTCCCAAGAAGGGGAAACAAGGTGTACTGGACTGTGTCTACAAGCTTCTCTAAGAAATAGTAAGCAATTAGTTGTCATTAGTCACATCCATCCATTTGATGGCTCTTGAGTTATATTTCAGGATGTTGCTAAGCAACCTTTCATATTCATTTCTTCCCTATTTGACAAGAGAGCTACAGGAGGTGGCTCCAGAGATGTATGGGGTGGAATTAGAATCCAATAAGGTAAACTCAGAAGCTGCAAGGGTTACACAAAGAGTTTTAGTACATGTCCTTCCTCTTCTTTAAAATTCACTTTCCATCCCCATAACAGCCGCCCCTCCTCTCTTCCCAGTCCTACCCTGATAAATCTCTCCCCCATCGGCCCCTCACCTTCTTCTCACAGAAGGGGAGCCCCCTCTTTTGAGTACTACCCCTCCCTGCCCTGGGGCATCTAGTTCCATTAGAGCTAGGCACCAAGGCCCAATCAGGGAGTGCAGGTAGAGGGAAGGGGATCCAAAGGCAGGCAACAGAGTCAGAGACAGCTACTGCTCTACCAGTTAGGGGACCCACATGAAGACCAAGCTGCACATCTGTTACAAATATGTAGAGAGCCTAGATTCACCTCCTGCATGCTTGCTAGTTGGTGGCCCAGGCTCTGTGAACCCTCATGGTTCCAGATTAGTTAGCTCTGTGGATCTACTTATGGCATCCTAGACCCCTCCAACTTGTTCACTTCTATCCCGCACTCTTATGCAAGACTCCCCAGGCTCCGCCTGATGATTGGCTGTGGGTCTCTGCATCTGTTTCCATCTGCTGCTGGTGAAACCTCTCAGGAGACAGTTATGCTAGGCTCCTGTCTGCAAGTGTAGCAGAATATTATTAATAGTGTCAGGGGTGGGCTCTCTCCCATGGGATGAGTCTCAAGTTATGGCAGTCATTAGTTGGCTATTCTCTTTTTAGGATGGGAACGTTTTCTTCTGTAATTTTGTTGAGAATATTTCAGGGCCTTGGAGCTGGGACTCTTCACCTTCTTCTATTCCTATTATTCTTAGGTTAGCTCTTTACATGGTATCCCAGATTTCCTGGATGTTTTGTGTCAGGAATTTTAAAGATTTAACATTTTCGTTGACAACTGATGTATCAATTTATTCTATTGTATATTTTTAAAAAAAGATTTATATATTTATTTTATGTAAGTACACTGTAGCTGTCTTCAGATACTCCAGAAGAGGGTGTCAAATCTCATTACAGATGGTTGTGAGCCACCATGTGGTTGCTGGGATTTGAACTTAGGACCTTTGGAAGAGCAGTCAGTGCTCTTAACTGCTGAGTCATCTCTCCAGCCCTATTCTATTGTATCTTTTGTTTGTTTGTTTGTTTGTTTGAGACAGGGTTTCTCTGTATAGCCCTGGCTGTCCTGGAACTCACTCTGTAGACCAGGCATGCCTCGAACTCAGAAATCCTCCTGCCTCTGCCTCCCAAGTGCTGGGATTAAAGGCGTGCGCCACCACTGCCCAGCATCTATTGCATCTTATATATCTGAGATTCTCTCTTCCATCTCCTGTATTCTGTTGGTGATGCTCACATCTGTTGTTCCTGTTCTCTTCCCTAGGTTTCCCAACCCCAGAATTTCCTCAATTTGTGTTTTCTTTATTGCTTCTATTTCCACTTCCAGGTCTTACACAGTTTTATTAATTTTCTTCACCTGTTTAGTTATATTTTCCTGTATGTCTATAAGAGATTTATTTGTTTCTTCTTTGAAGACCTCTATATATTTGATTGTATTTTCTGGTATTTCTTAAAAATATTATTCATGGGCTGGTGAGATAGCTCAGCGGGTAAGAGCACCTGACTGCTCTTCCGAAGGTGATGAGTTCAAATCCCAGAAACCACATGGTGGCTGACAACCACCCGTATGAGATCTGACACCCTCCTCTGGTGCGTCTGAAGTCAATTACAGCGTACTTATGAAGAATAATAAGAAAACGAATCCTTGGACCTGAGAGATCAACCGGAGCAAGCGGGGCTGTCCAGAGCCGAACAGGGTCGGCTGGAGCGAGCTGGGACGGCCAGAGCGAGTGGGCTGGAGCGAGCGGGGCAGAACGGGGACGGCTGGAGCGAGCAGGGCCAACTGGAGCAAGCGGAGCCTATCTGAGCAAGTGAGGCCAACTGGAGCGAGCAGGGCCAGCCGGAGCGAGCAGGGCTGTACAGGGTCGGCCAGAGCGAGCAGGTCGAGTGGAGCGAGCGGGGTTGACCGGAACAAGGGAAGAAAAAAAAAAGAGCCATGATCTTCTACTCTAAAAAAAATATATATATTATTCATTTCTTCTTTAAAGGCCTCTATCATCTTTATAAGATTGATTTAAGGTTATTTTCTTGTGCTTTGGGTGTGTTAGGATATCCATGGCTTGCTGTAGTAGGGTAGTTGTGTTTTGGAGGTGTCATATTGCCCTGGCTCTTGTTGATTGTGTTCTTCCTTCTGTCCCTTGCAGAGTTATCTGCTGTGTCTCTGGCGTTTAAACCTAGCTCGACCAGAAAACAGGCTCCCTTTCACGGTCCCACACACACTTTTAACCATCTGGATTGTTAGTCCCTGGCTTTTCTTGTTGTCATAGGTATTAGGATGGGGGTGAACCTCCATGGTCCTGTTGTGGCAGGCCTCTGATGAGTATCCTTAGACTGTATGATTCTGGACCTGTACTTTTGTATGTTTCAGGATCCGGGTCTGTATGGTTCAGAAGCCCCAGGTCAGATGAAGGTGGTAGGGGAGGTGGTGGGAGACTGGAGGTCCCCTAGGATATCAGGCTGCTCGGGGCTGATTGGCTTGCCCCAGAGGACTCAGCCAGCAGGGAAAAGGGTTGGTGGAAGGGAAACTAACCTGTATGGTTCAGGATCCATAGGTCTCATGAAGGTAGGAGTAGAGGTGACGGGAGAATGGAGGTTCCCTCTGGGATAGCAGGCTGCTCAGCTATTTTTTAAAAATTTTATATGTATTGGTGTTTTGCCTGCATGTGTGTCTGTGTGAAGGTGTCAGATTCCCTGGAACTGGAATCACGGTGATAAGCTGCCTTGTGGGGTGCTGGGAATTCAACCTGTGTCTGTTAGATGAAAAATCAGTACTCTTAACCACTGAGCCATTTCTCCAGTCCCAGCTATATAAATTCTTAGTAAGAATGCCAGGCACAATGGCACACAGTTTTAAAACATTCAGGAAGCAAAGGCAAAGGCAGAGGGGGAGGGGGGAGGGAAAGGGAGAGGGAGAGGGAGAGGGAGAGGGAGAGGGAGAGGGAGGATCTCTGAGTTAGAGGCCAGCCTACACATAGTTCCAGAATTGCAGGGTTATGTAGCAAGACCTGGTCCCCCCGCAAAAAAAAATTAATTAAAAATATGTGATAAAAGGGGCAGACATGATGGCTTATGTCTATAACTGAAGCACTTAGGAGGCAGGAGCAGAGAATTATTACAAATTAAATATCAAATTGGGCAACCATCTTAATTACTTTTCTGTTGCCATGACAAAACATTGTGACCAAGGCAACTTATAGACAAACACATTTAGTGAGGTTTAAACTTTTAGAGGTTGAGCCCAGCCCATGACCATCATGAGGCAGGGGGAGCATGACAGGCAGGCATGGCACTGGAGTACGATGCAGAGTCAGTGAACTAAGAATAGTGTGAACTGGGCTGGCGAGATGGCTCAGCAGGTAAGAGCACTGACTGCTCTTCTGAAGGCCTGAGTTCAAATCCCAGCAACCACATGATGGCTCACAGCCACTGGTAATGAGATCTGACTCTCTCTTCTGTTGTATCTGAAGACAGCTACAGTGTACTTACAACAACGTGAAGGCTCACAACCATCTGTACAGCTACAGTGTACTCATATACATAAAATAAAATAAATATTTAATAAAAAAAGAATGGTGTGAGCTTTTGGAACTTTAAAGCCCACCCCCAGTGGACATCCTCCAATGAGGCCACACCTCCTAATCCTTGCCCTTCCACCTGGAGACTAAGAATATATGAGACTTGAATATATGAGCCACGGGGGCATTCTCATTCAAACCACTACATCTACATAGCAAGTTCTAGGCCAGCCAGGGCTACATAGAGCAACCCATCTCAAAAAAAATGTGTGATATAATAGTGACTGTGTTTCTCTGTTAACATATTAAATACCAAGATCTAAAGGAGAATATAGAAAGTAATAGACCAAGTGTTGATAATGTAGCTCAATGGAAAAGTGCTTGCCAGCATACATAAGGCTCTAGGTTCAATTCCCAGCACAGAATAAAAAATATATATAAGTAGACAAGTATAAATGTGAGTAAAGTAAAAAAAAAGTTTAGAAATGAGACCAAAAGAGGGTAATACAAGAGAAGAGGAAGGAAGGTGGGTGGACCAAGAACATATGGGACATGAGAAAAGACAAAAGCAGGTTGGGGGGACCTAGAAGGAGAAACATTAGTAGCAAGGGGTGGAAGAGATGAGGTGACGAAGAACCACATGAACATACTTTTATTGGAAAATGTCACAGTGATATCTAATATACTATATGATGATTAAACAATTAAAACATCAGATAGTAATAGTCCTAAAGGACTGGGCAACACAAACCGTGTTTCAGGAGATCCACAATAGTAGTAATAATTGTGATGCAAAACAGAGTGTGGCGTGGATACCTTTAATCCCAGCACTAGGGAGGCTGAGGCAAGTGTATCTATGTGAATTCAAGGACAGCCTGGTCTATACAACCACTTCCATGCCAGTCAGGACTACATAGTGAGATCCTGTCTCTAAAACAAAGTACCTACAAAAATAATCGTGAAAAACACAAAAGTGGGTTCAATTAGTGATGGGGGTGTTTACTAACTGCTGAGCTTTGTGTTGATATTCATGGTTTAAGGAAATCCCAGATTTCATTTGGAGGTTAATTTAGAGCAGTGGTTCTCAACCTGTAGGTCTCAACACCTTTAGGGATTGAAGAACCCATTTATGGGGGTTGCATATCCTGCATATCTGACAGTACCATTCTTTTTTATTTTATTTATTTATTTTTTTGGTTTTTCGAGACAGAGTTTCTCTGTATAGCCCTGGCTGTCCTGGAACTCACTTTGTAGAAGAGGCTGGCCTCGAACTCAGAAATCCACCTGCCTCTGCCTCCGGAGTGCTGGGATTAAAGGCATGCGCCACCACGTCTGGCTCTGACAGTACCATTCATAACTGTAGCAAATTTACCATTATGGAGTAGCAATGAAAATAATGTTATGGTTGGAGTCACCACCACATGAGGTAGTGTATTGTGATGATTTGAATATGCTTGGCCCAGGGAATGGCACTCTTAGGAGGTATATGGTCTTGGAGTAGGCATATGACTGTGGGTGTGGGCTTTAATACTCTAGTCCTAGCTTTCTTTTTTTTTTTTTTTTTTTAAACGATTTATTTTATTTTATTATATGTAAGTACACTGTAGCTGTCCTCAGACACTCCAGAAGAGGGAGCCAGATCTCGTTACGGATGGTTGTGAGCCACCATGTGGTTGCTGGGATTTGAACTTATCACCTTCGGAAGAGCAGTCGGGTGCTCTTACCGCTGAGTCATCTCACCAGCCCCCTAGTCCTAGCTTTCTGGAAACTAGTATTCTGCTAGCAGCCTTCAGATGAAGATGTAGAACTCTCAGCTCCTCCTGCACCATGCCTGCCTGGATGCTGCCATGCTTCCTGCCTTGATGATAATGGACTGAACCTCTGAATCTATAAGCCAGCCCCAATTAAATGTTGTTCTTTATAAGACTTGCCTTGGTCATGGCGTCTGTTCACAGCACTAAAACCCTAAGACACGTATTAAAGGGTCTCAGTTATAGGAAGGTTGAGAACCACTGCTTTAGGTGATTAGGCTGTTTTTCCTTTTGCACTGTGTGCATCCCCTGAATTCTCTCTCTAGATGCTGAGAGAGGTATCCACATCCTCTGCCAGTCCATCCTCTGCTGGGTTCTCAAATAGACTTTGCAGAAGGAACATTGGTAATGCTTGGTATCCACGTTCAAACACAGAGATTCTGGTGAATATATGGAAGGGTGTGGTGGTTAACAAGCAGAAACAAACACCATGCAGGAATTGAGGGAGACACTGTGTGAAGCCCTGCCTTTGTCTCCCCACTGAGACAAATGTCAACACCCACCAGCACAGTCCTGTGGATTTGGCCCAGGCCTCATTGATCTGGTGCTGAAGTTTAGCTTTTTTATTATTATTTTTTTAATCTGGCTCCCTACTCTTTCCTTTCCTTTCTCTAAACACACTCAATTCATACCTTAAATTCTACCTCAGTGTCTGCTTTTGTAAAGCCCAACTTGTGAAGGGCCATGCCCTGACCTCTAGGAATGTCTTCCTTTCTTTTCTATTGATGTCACAAAACACCATGGACAAGGCAACTTATAAAGGAAAGTATCTAATTTGGGGCTCACAATTCTTTTTTTTTCCCTTGTTCCGGTCAACCTCGCTCGCTCTGCTTGACCCCGCTTGCTCCGGCCAGCCCCACTTGCTCCCGGCCGCCCCCGTACAGCCCCCGCTTGTTCCAGCCAGCCCCACTTGCTCCGATCGGCTCCGCTTGCTCCGGTTTGGCCCCGCTCGTTCCGGCCGTCCCCGTTCGGCCCCACTCACTCCGGCCCTGTTAGCTCCGGTGTCCCCGCTTGCTCCCGCCGTCCCCATTCGGCTCTGCTCACTCCGGACAGCCTGGCTTGCTCCCGTTGGTCTCTCCAGTCCAAGGATTCATTTCTTATTATTCTTCATAAGTACACTGTAGCTGACTTCAGACGCACCAGAGGAGGGCGTCAGATCTTGTTACGGGTGGTTGTAAGCCACCATGTGGTTGCTGGGATTTGAACTCCTCACCTTCGGAAGAGCAGTCAGGTGCTCTAACCCGCTGAGCCATCTCACCAGCCCTGGGGCTCACAATTCTAGGAGGCTTAGTCTATGACCATGATGGTGGCGAAAATGGCAGCAGGCAGGCATGGCATTAGGGCAGTAGCAGAGAGCTTCCATCTGAACCACGTGTGTGTGTGTGTGTGTGTGTGTGTGTGTGTGTGTGTGTGTGTGTGTAGAGAGAGAGAGACAGAGAGAGAGCACTGGGACTGGTATATATTTTTCTTTTTTCTTTTTCTTTTTTTAAGATTTATTTATTATATGTAAGTACACTGTAGCTGACTTCAGACACTCCAGAAGAGGGCATCAGATTTCATTACGGATGGTTGTGAGCCACCATGTGGTTGCTGGGATTTGAACTCAGGACCTTCGGAAGAGCAGTCGGCGCTCTTAACCACTGAGCCATCTCGCCAGCCCATATTTTTCTTTTTTATTGGATATTTTAATTTAGTGACATTTCATATGTTGCCCCCTTTCCTGGTTTTCCCTCTGGAAACCCCCTATTACATCCCCTCACCCACCCCCTGCTTCTATGAGGGTGCTCCCCCACCCCCCCCCCTCCCTGTCCTGGCATTCCCCTACACTGGGGCATAGAGCCTTCACAGGACCAAGGGCATCTCCTCCCATTGATGTTTCACAAGGCCATCCTCTGCTACATATGCAGCTGGAGCCATGGGACCCTCCATGTGTACTCTTTGGTTGGTGGTTTAGTCCCTGGGAGCTCTGGGAGTACTTGTTGGTTCATATTGTTGTTCCTCCTAGGGGGCTGAAAACCCCTTCAGCTCCTTCAATCCTTTCTCTAGCTCCTCCATTGGGGACGCTGTGTTCTGTCCAATGGTTGGCTGAGAGCATGCACCTCTGTATTTATCAGGCACTGGCAGAGTCTTTCAGGAGACAGCTATAACAGGCTCCTGTCAGCTAGTACTTCTTGGCATCTGCAATAGTGTCGGGGATTAGTATCTGTATATGGGATGGATCCCCAGGTGGGGTAGTCTCTGGATGACCTTTCCTTCAGTCTCTGCTCCACTCTTTGTCTCTGTAGCTTCTCCCATGGATATTTTTGTTCCCTCTTCTAAGAAGGACCAAAGTATCCATACTGAGAGGTCTTCCTTCTTGAGCTTCATGTGGTCTGTGAATTGTATCTTGGGCATTCCGAGCTTTTGGGCTAATATCCACTCATCAGTGAATGCATACCATGTGTGTTCTTTTGTGATTGGGTTACCTCACTCAGGATGATATTTTCTTTTCTTTTTTTTTTTTTAAGATTTATTTATTTATTATATGTAAGTACACTGTAGCTGTGTTCAGACGCACCAGAAGCAGGCGTTAGATCTCATTACGGATGGTTGTGAGTCACCATGTGGTTGCTGGGAATTGAATGTAAATGAACCACATTTTCTGTATCCGTTCCTCTGTTGAGGGACATCTGGGTTCTTTCCAGCTTCTGGGTATTATAAATAAGGCTGCTATGAACATAGTGGAGCATGTGCCCTTATTACCAGTTGGAACATGTTCTGGGTATATGCCCAGGAGAGTGGTATAACTGAATCCTCACGTAGTACTAGGCATGGGTTTTTGAAACCCCCAAAGACACACCTCCTCCAACAAGGAGACACCTCCTAATTGTCCAAAAACAGTTCACTAATTTGGGACCAAATATTCATCCATACAAACATATGGGGCTATTCTCATCTAAACCAGCACAGGGAGCTCAACTTCACCATTTGTAGTCTGGGATGCTACCTCTAGGCAAGCTTACTTGCTTCCCTGTAACTCAGTGCGGAAAAAGTCAGGTCTCCCACAACAACCTGTATACTTGGTAGTCATGCTTCACCCATTAAGTCCCCAAATAACAAAAATGTCTCCATGTTTTGAGCCAGGGGGAACGAAGCAGGGAAAGCTTCATGGAGTGGACTGGATTGGGGAGGAACACTCAGAAGGAGGGCAGGAACTAATCCCAGCTCAGTCTTGTGTCTCAGGGTATGTGCTAGGAACTTTATTACTTCATTTCATTTAATACTCTGCTCACAATGATACTACAAGATAGATAGCTCTGCCACCAATGATAATGACAAAATAAATTAAGTACTACTTACTTCATAGTACTGTATATCAGGTACCGTTCCGACCTATCAACACTATCCCTTTTATCTTGTTTGACTCGTAAATTCTCAAAGATGGGGAAACTTTCACTCTGATGTCACTCACTAACTAGCCCCTCCCAATCCCCAACCCCATACCCATATAAACTATGTCAAACGATGTTTTGCTGGGGCACACAGGTGAAAGGATGTCTTGCTAAGGCAAACACGTGAAAGGACACTTGATGAAGGAGTATAAATATGCCCCCCCCCCAGACAGTGGGAGACCAGTGAGCCTTGGTTTGGTTTGCTTCACCTCGCTATTCTTCGCTAAAGACACATATGCATTGGTTCACCTTACACAGTCCTGTTGAGCTGAGCTTGTGACAATGCTGCCATTGAGAGAAACTCACCCAAGAATGGCTCTTGAGGTTCCTGCAGCAGCTTGCCAGCTCCATGGCCTCTCCTAAGGCCAGATGAAGAACCTGGCAGTTTCTTCAGGATTTAACTACAGCTTCCGGGCGTCTGCCTGCCTAGAGGACTGGACTGTAGCTGCAGAGCTGGATTTGGCTTTTGCTACAGGACTGAGCTGATACCAAAGAAGATCGAGCATGTCCCTAAAGAACTATTGCTGAACAGGTCCACTTTCCCCCTATCCTAATAACGGTTGTCTTCCACTACCTCTTGCTGGGTGGTGGGCTAGAGGAGAAGTTGAACCCTATTAAAAGTAGGTTGCAAAAAATTCATGCCTACAGCTGGCACCCAACATGGCTCAGGCACAATGGATAACTTTGCCTTTTTGTTGTTTGTTTTTCACTTGATTTTCTATTTTTTTTTTAACAGTACTACTGTCTTGCGTGCAGGTAGAGCCCCAGACCTTGTGTATGGTTGAGAGATGGTGCCCATTGTCACTGACCCCTGTTCCATGTCAGTGTTCAGATCTGTGGCAGGAAGGGACCAGCCAAACAGGCTCTACACAACTCAAGGACTGAAGGAGTGGACCAGGCTGTCTGTCCTGGGATGCCCGGGGACATTGCTTCTCCACACCCTGCCAGGACCCATGGCAGAAACGGTCCTGAGGCCTTTGCTGAAGGTGCTTCCTTGATTCCCATCTCCTCATTTCTTGTGTCTATGATGCCAGGATGAACATCAGTGATGCTCAGCTGTCTCTGTGCTCGCTGTGCCCATATTCACCCATTCTGGCTCAGGGAGAAGGCACCAGGTGTCCAGGGTGTAGGGTTGGCTGCTTTCCTGCTCTCGGGGGCACCAGTGGCACCCGGACCTGCTCTGAGTCCCCGTTGGCCTCTATCTTTATCTTCTTTGGAACAACCAATCCTGCCAACTGTTCTTTGCTACATAGGGCCTGTTTTTCCTATTGGTCTTTGGTACCTCGTCCTGGATGGCTGTGGGGTTGGGTCTTGCAGCTGCCTGTGGTCGGAAGGTGGAGCCTCATTCTCTGAGTCTGAGTCCTCCGGAAGACTTCAATGGTGAGCCTCCTCCAGCAAGGCCACTGTCTCCTGCTCTTCTTCCTCCTTCTGTGGCTGTCGCCACTGCTCCTGAGACAGGCCAGTGTTGCCCCAGCATGGCTTCAAAGTCCACGTGCACCTGTCCCCTGTTCAGGTCTTTTAGCTCCAGCACTTCCACCTCCAGCTTGGAGTCCTTCCTACGGATCTCTAGGACCTTCATGGAGTTGTTCAGTTCCTTATCCTCTCGCTCCTTCTGCACGCACTTCTCCTCCTCCAGAAGCTTCCCGGCCTGAAGTTGCGTGTGGCCCCGTGCTCCATGGTGTAGTCCGTGTTCTCTGGGTCCATCTTGAAGGTGATTTCGGCCAAGCAGCGTAGGCACTTGATGTAGAATCGGAAGATTGGCAGGCCCAGGTATGCCTCGTTCTGGATTGTTTCCTTTTGTGCATTGAACGTGGGGATGCATTCTCCACACGTCTTACACCTCATATTGAAGGGGGCCATCAGCCGCACCACATACTCCTGCTCCTTGGGTAGCTTGAGTTTGGGGATCTTCGTTGGGTCAAAGTCAGGTGGGTAGCATTTGTTTAAAACTTTCCCAGCCTGGTCTACAAAGTGAGTTCCAGGGCAGCCAGGGCTATACAGAGAAACCCTGTCTCGAAAAACCAAAAAACAAAACAAAACAAAACTTTCCGTTCAGGGGCTGGTAAGATGGCTCAGCGGGTAAGAGCACCCGACTGCTCTTCCGAAGGTAATGAGTTCAAATCCCAGCAACCACATAGTGGCTTACAACCACCCGTAATGAGATCTGACGCCCTCCTCTGGTGCGTCTGAAGTCAGCTATAGTGTACTTATGAAAAATAATAAATGAATCCTTGGACCGGAGAGAGCAGGGACTGAGCGAGCAGGGCTCGCTGGAGCGAGCGGGCCCAACGGTGCCGACCGGAGGGAGCAGGGCAGACCAGAGTGAACAGGGTTGAACGGAACGAGGTAAAAACAAAAACAACTTTCCAGCGTGGTAGCACACGCCTTTAATCCCAGCACTTGGGAGGCAGAGGCAGGCAGGATTTCTGAGTTCGAGGCCAGCCTGGTCTACAGAGTGAGTTCCAGGACAGCCAGGGCTACACAGAGAAACCCTGTCTCAAACAAACAAACAACATCTCTTCCTGTTCAACGAACAAGCGGAGAAGCTGTTCTCTTAGTCCTCACGGAGTTTCTCCAATCACGGTAACTCTGCTTCTAAGGAGGAAGAGAAACAGCAGATTATAAGGGGTTAGCCATGTTGTTTAAGAAATTTTACAGTAGCTGCCGCTGAGGTGGTCTCCTACTCTGTTCCCTGCGGAGTTTTCTGTTTTTGCTTTGTACTATTCACATATACTATTCTGAAAAAGTTTGGAGGGAAAGCTGAAAGCTCAGAAAGTTCTCTCAATTCTCTTCTGCTAGAAAAGATTGCAGAGTTGGCTATGCATGGAGAGAGTTTGCAACTAGAGGTCGGAATGCTTGGGAAGCAAAAAGAGCCAGGGGGAGCAGGATAAAAGAGTTTAGGTGTGTATTGCATGATGAAAAATAGGGGGGCTGGCGAGATGGCTCAGTGGTTAAGAGCGCCGACTGTTCTTCCAAAGGTCCCAAGTTCAAATCCCAGCAGCCACATGGTGGCTCACAACCATCTGTAACGAGATCTGACGCCCTCTTCTGGAGTATCTTACATATAATAAATAAATCTTTACTTCCAGGTGCCAAAGCACCTCAGTGAGACAAGGTGGCACAGGCACAAAGGGTTAATGTACAACCGAGTGCACCACCAGAGGATTTGCTTGGGCTTACATGGCCCACTTCAGCCTTCCTAGTCCTTGTCCAGCATATGTCTGCTAATGATGGTATTCCTGTCTATAATGAACTGACCTGGCATCAAATAGAAATGCTAGACTTAAAGCATTTTTAAGAGCCTATTGTTTTGTATGTGTTACATTCCCCCTTGTCAAACAAATGCTATATAACTGGGCTACACAGCATAGGGTGATCCCACAAGATTGGAAGGGATTGATGTCAGCTGTTCTAGAAGCTGGCCAACAATTACAATGGTTGACCTGGTGGAGGCACCAAGCCACAAACGTAGCACGATATAATTTAGCAAGGGGAATAAATGTTACCAAAGACCCATCTGCTTGGTGTAGGGAGTTATGCTGACTTACAAGAACAAATCAGAGCCGGGCGTGGTGGCGCATGCCTTTAATCCCAGCACTCGGGAGGCAGAGGCAGGCGGATCTCTGAGTTCGAGGCCAGCCTGGTCTACAAAGTGAGTTCCAGGACAGCCAGGGCTATACAGAGAAACCCTGTCTCAAAAAAAAAAAAAAAAAAAGAAAGAAAAAATCAGATCTTATGATGGTGTAAATTGAACAATGTCATGTTGCCACTTTACTTGGTTGAAGGACCTGGGAAAAAAATCTACCTCCTTTACTAAAATAATAGAGGATTATGGAGAAGCTTTTACAGAATTCTTACAGAGGTTGAGTTCAGCTGTGAATAGAACCATATCAGACCCTGAATCCAGCCAGTCATTGATAGAAATATTGGCCTTTGAGAATGTAAACACTGAATGTGAGAGCAATCAGATCATTTAAAGCATGTGGAGCCCCTATAGATGAATGGATATGGGAAACAACTAATATTGGTTCTCAGGGCGGGCACCCTGAGAATGCCAATATCATATGGCAAATTGTAGTTAGAGATATTGAAAGGACCCCCGTAGGGAGACCTCCACTCAAGTCACGGGATATTGGCAAATCCCCCAAGAACTCACAGAAGACTAGGCTTGCTGCAAATCACATGAGGCTTTATTCGGGGAAAGCCAGAGCTCTGGGGACGACTCATATCCCGGAAGTGGATAGAGGAGTCGACCCTGAGGGAAAAGAGGACCAGGTTTTTATGGTTCCTCAAGAGGGAGAGAAGGAGGAGGAGGGAGTAGGGGATTTTTCTGACTTGACAATATCTGACAATATCCATTCTTTCTACAGAAGAAATGGGTACACGGTAGATTTTTATGCTCGGGTGCACAGGTGCAAAGTGAAATTCTTACCACAAACACTTGGCAGTGAGCTGCATCTCAATCTATCAACTAACCCACAAACTCTTGGCAATGAGCTATAGCAGTTGGCAAATACATGCATTCAAAGAACAGTAGGGGCAAGCACACAGATTCAAGAAATGTTCAGGCTATTATATTTAGCTATGTAAAGGCTTTCTGCTAATAATGAAATCTCTTTCCCAGTTTCGGGGTCTTTGAGACCTGTTACATTTTCTCAGGATCTTTCAATATCAGAAATCAAAATGCTCTATGTTAAGCCAGGTGTGGTGGCGCATACCTGTAATCCCAGCACTTGGGAGGCAGAGGCAGGCGGATTTCTGAGTTCAAGGCCAGCCTGGTCTACAGAGTGAGTTCCAGGACAGCCAGGGCTATACAGAGAAACCCTGTCTTGAAAAAGACAACAAAAAAATGCTCTATGTTTTAATTGTGATGAATTTGGTCATTTCTAAAGAAACTGTATGGCTAAAAGATCCAGAGCCCAAAATAACAGGTACGTTGATTTTAGAGAAAAGGGTAATCAGAGAAGTGAACAAGCTGGTTCTGGTTACTATGAGTCACAAAGGCTTCCAGGGTATTATAGTCACTGTGGAACAGGCAAACATTGGTCAGAGGACTGCTGATCTAAGACCTACGAGGTAACCTCTTGCCACTGGGAAAAGAACCAAGTGACCTGTCAGCTCTCAAGGCCCCACAATAAGATCTGTTTTCCTTTGGTCAGTCAGGAGGTACCAAGCAGAAAAGAAAATTAGGTATTTCTGATCTTATCCATACTATAGATATTGCCACTCCAATACAACAAACAGGAGCTTTGGGGAGCATTGGGAAACGTGTTCTGACAAACAATGGTCAATGATCGGAGACCCAAATGAATGTTACAAATGAATGGTGTGGACATAGAAATGTTGGTGGATACAGGAACTGATGTAAGTATGCTTTCCCAAAAGTCTTGGAATCCAGATTGGTCACTTCAGAATGTTTACACACAATTTATAGGAATTGGTAAATTATCACAAATAAGACAAAGTGTTCAATGGATTACCTGTGTGGGACTGGAAGGGCAAACAGTGAAGTTGTATTAATCAGGGTTCTCTGGAGTCATAGAACTCATGGATAGTCTCAATATAGTAAGAGAATTTGTTGTGATGACTTTCAGTCTATAGTCCAACTATTGGGCAGCTGTGGATGGGAAGTCCAATAGTGTAGTAGTTACTCAGTCCCGCAGGCTAGTTGTTTCACCTGGTCTTCTGTAGAAGTAGATTCCAACAGATGTTCTGGCAAGTAAATGCAAGCAGGCGAAGAAGAATGAATCTTCTTCTTCCAACCATATGTAAGTCTCCAGCAGAAGGTGTGGCCCAGATTAAAGGTGTGTACCACCAGGCCTGAATCTGGGAGTTGTTTTGTCCCAGGCTGACCTTGAACACAAAGATCTCCTTGCCTCAGTCTCCTGGGATTAAAGGCCTGAACTACCTTGCCTGGGCCTAAGTTTTTCATGGCCACTCTGCTTCATGATCTCCATGTTCCATGATCATCCAGGTCAGAAACTTGTGTCTTCTAGCCTTTCGATCTGGATCACACATGAACCCTCCAATTCTGTACTCTAGTTCATTCCAGGTATAGTTAAGTTGACAACCAGGACTAGCCATTACAGAAGCTGAGACCTTATGTGGCTGATATACCCATAAACTTATGGGCAAGGGATCTTTTACAACAGTGGTGTACTCAATATTAATTAATATTGCTGCAATTCTGAGGACAGCAAACAAGGAAATTAGAGGTAATATGGTAGCTGATCCTGGGTGATACAGGTGGTAGAGAACAACTGTAAGCTGTGCCCTTGGTCAAAAACCAAGACATCACAGGGATTAAATTTCCAAATTTATAAAAGGGGCCACTACTGACATACCAACAGCCTTGCCCTTAAGATGGTTATCAAACCAACCTTTGTGGCAAGAGCAGTGGTCCATAACAAAAGAAAAATTACAGGCACTTGAGGCTCGACATGTAGAAGAGTCTACCAGCCCATATAGACTCCCCTGTGTTTGTTGTAAAAAAGAAATCAGGTAAATGGAAGATGGTAACAGTTTTAAGAGCAATTAATAAGGTGATTCAACCAATGGGTTCTTTAAAGCCTGTACTCTTGGCCGGGCGTGGTGGCGCACACCTTTAATCCTAGCACTTGGGAGGCAGAGGCAGGCGGATATCTGAGTTCGAGGCCAGCCTGGTCTACAAAGTGAGCTCCAGGACAGCCAAGGCTATACAGAGAAACCCTGTCTCGAAAAACCAAAAAAAAAAAAAAAAGCCTGTACTCTCTTTACCATTTTTGTTACTAAAATCATGGCCTATAATAATAATTGACTTGAAAGATTGCTTTTCTCAATACCCTTGCATGAGAAAGACAGGGAAAGATTTGCTTTCTCAGTACCTAATCTGAACAATAGTCATCCACTAAAGAGATAACCACTGGAAGGTACTTCCACAGGGAATGTTAAATAGTCCAACTTTATGTCAGTGTTTTGTGCAATAACCATTAGAAATTATTCATAAGCAATACGCTTTATCTATCATTTATCATTATATGGGTGACATTCTGTTGGCTGATTCTGACAATCAGAATGTGTTTTAGAGAATATGTTTATAGTAACACAAAATATTCTGACATGCTATGGTTTAAAGATTGTTCCAGAAAAAATACAAAGAGGAGATTCGCCTTGTTATCTGGGTTATAAAACCAGCCAACAAAAAAATTCAACCAACAAAGGTACAGATGCATAGGGACCTATAGCAAACTCTTAACAATTTAAAAAATTAATATTGGAGATATTAACTGACTAAGGTCTATAACTGGATTAAGTTGTAGTATGAGTTAAGTAATTTGCTTCAAATATTATAAAGAGGGGCTGGTGAGATGGCTCAGCGGGTAAGATCACCGGACTGCTCTTCCGAAGGTGATAAGTTCAAATCCCAGCAACCACATGGTGGCTCACAACCATCCGTAACGAGATCTGGCTCCCTCTTCTGGAGTGTCTGAGGACATCTACAGTGTACTTACATATAATAAAATAAAATAAATCTTTAAAAAAATATTATAAAGAGATTCAAATTTAACAGTCCAAGATATCCAACAGATGAAGCAAAAAAAAATTCAGTCTTGTAGAATAAAGACTGCAAGAGGTATATGTAGATGGAACTGATCCTAAACTTGACTGTATTCTGGTCATTCTACCTTTAACTCATACTGGGCTCATTATGCAAAGGGAAGACAGTATTATGGAATGGATTTTCTTAGTTCATAAACAAAGAAAAAAATAGAAGAATATAAATATATTCTTTTTGTTTGTTTGTTTGTTTTTTTGAGACAGGGTTTCTCTTTATAGCCCTGGCTGTCCTGGAACTCACTTTGTAGACCAGGCTGGCCTTGAACTCAGAAATCCGCCTGCCTCTGCCTCCCAAGTGCTGGGATTAAAGGAGTGCGCCACCATGCCCAGCTATATATTCTTAATATTATATATTCTGAATTATCAAAGGTAGAATACGACTACATCAATTGTCAGGAACACATTCAGCTAAAACTGTAGTACCTCTTACAAATGCTGAAATTATGTAATTATGGGTGATCAGTGAGGATTAGCAAAAAGCTTTTAGTAACTACTTGGATGAAATTAATAATAAATATCCAAAACATACAGTTTATTAAAAGAATTAAATACACTCTTCTACATATTGTAAAGATAACACCAATTCCAGAGGTACCAACTTTTTATACTGCTGCAAATAAGGTGGGGATGACAGATTATAAATCAGATAAAATAAATAAGGTGGTCAAAAGTCTGTATACATCAGTTTAAAAGTCAGAATTGTATGTTATCCTTATGGTATTAGATTGTGCTGAACCTCTTTTTTTTTTCCCCTTGTTCCATTCAACCCCACTTGCTCCACCCAACCCTGCTGGCTCTGCCCGCGCCCCCCCCCCTCGCTTGCTCCAGTTGGTCCCGCTCACTCCAGCCATCCCCGTTCGGCTCCGCTCACTCCGGACAGCCCCGCTCACTCCGGACAGCCCCGCTCACTCCGGTTGGTCTCTCCAGTCCAAGGATTCGTTTCTTATTATTCCTTATTATTCTTCATAAGTATGCTGTAGCTGACTTCAGATGCACCAGAGGAGGGAGTCAGATCTTATTACGGGTGAATGTAAGCCACCATGTGGTTGCTGGGATTTGAACTCATCACCTTCGGAAGAGCAGTCGGGTGCTCTTACCCGCTGAGCCATCTCACCAGCCCCTGTGCTGAACCTCTTAACATAATTACTGATTCTTTGTATATAGAAAGACTTGTTTGGCATATAGAGACTGCTGAATTAGTACCTGATAATTCCAAATTAACTTTGTTATTTATACAATTACAACAGGTCATCAGAAGTAGAAATTATTCATTATATATTACGCATATTCGGTCTCATACAGGTTTGCCTGGTCCATTAGCTCAAGGAAATGATCAAATTGACAAATTAATAGGGAATGTGTTCGAAACCTCCAAATTTCATGAAAACATCATATTAATGGGAGAGGTTTAAAGAAAACGTTTTCCACCACTTGACAAAAAGCCAAAGAAATGATTTTAAATGCCCTACATGTTCTCTATGCAATCAAATTCTACTACATGCTAGTAGTAAGAGGAAAGTTAATAGCAGTAAGTGCCTCCATAAAGAAATTAGAAAATTCTCATATCATCAATTCAAAAGTACACCAGAAAGCTCTAGAAAAAAAAGAAGCAAGCTCACAAAAGAGGAGTGGAAGGCAGGAAATAATATAAATGAGCCCTGAAATCAATCAGTTAGAAACAAAGAAAACAATACAAGGAATTAGTGAAACCCAGCGCTGGTTCTTTGAGAAAATCAAGAAGACAAAGAAACCCTTAGCCAAACTAACCAAGAGACAGAGACTCAGTATTCAAATAAACAAGATCAGTAATGAAAAAGGAGACAACAGCTGACACTGAGGAAATTCAAAGAATCTTTAGGTCTTACTTCAGAAGCATGTGCTCCACAAAATTTGAAAATTTTAACAAAATGGATGATTTTCGAGACAGATACAACTTACCAAAGTAAAATCAAGATCAGGTAAACTATTTTTCAAATTTAAATTTATTTTTTTTACACTCCATATTCCATTCCCCACCCCACACCATCCAGCCTCTATCTGCTCCACATCTCATCCCCCCCGCCCCCGACCTCTAAACTCCCTCAGGCCTCCAGTCTCCTGAGGGTTAGGTGCATCATCTCTGAATGAACACAGACCCAGAAGTCCTCTACTGTCCATGTGTTGGGGGCCTTCTATCAGCTGGTGTATGCTGTCTGTATGGTGCTCCAGTATTTGAGAAATCTCAGGGGTCCAGATTAATTGAGATTGCTGGTCCTTCTACAGGGCCGCCCTCCTCCTCATCTTCTTTCAACCTTCCCTAATTCAACAACAAGGGTCAGCTGCTTCTCTCCATTGGTCGGGTGCAAATATCTGCATCTGACTCTTTCAGCTACTTGTTGGGTCTTCCAGAGGGCAGTCATGCTAGGTCCCTTTTTGTGAGTGTTCCATAGCCTCAGGAATAGTGTCAGGCCTTGGGACCCGTAGTAGCAGCTTGATTACAATCAATTTCTGTCATCTGATGAGTAATGACATCTCTAGCCTGAGTTGATCTTGAACTAGGGATCCTCCAATGTTTGCCTCCCAAACATTGTAACAAGCATGTGGCCCCACCTCCAGTGTCTTTCTGTTGAGGCCTGTGGATGTTGTGTTTTCTTTGGTATTACAGCTAGCAACATAAAAACACAACTCTCACTTTCTTTCTTCTCTCTCTCTCTCTCTCTCTCTCTCTCTCTCTCTCTCTTTCCTTTTTTTTTCTGGACAGGGTTTCTCTGTGTAGCCCTGGCTGTCCTGGAACTCACTCTGGAGACCAGGCTGGCCTCAAACTCAGAAATCCAACAGCTCTCACTTTAAAGGAAATAAGAGAGAGATTATTCTGGAGGCAAATATGTACCACCACCGCCTCAGAACCCAGAATGAGGTTGTTTCAAGTGCTTCAGAATGCTTCATTTTAGCATTCACTAGCAGTTTAGTGAAGGTTTTATATTTATAAAAATCAAATAAAACTATAAATCAAGATACTTTTTAAAAGACAGTGATGGAAATACCAGCTAGGCAGACGACTGGTTCTTCCTGATGACATGCTTCATGTTGGGGCTGGAGGAAGCTAGCTATCTAATACATCCCCAAAGACTTCACATGGTAGTCACAAAGTCATCTTCCGTGGGCCATAGATGGCTACTAAGGGAACCCAAGACAATTTAGTTTTGCGTTTGCAAAATTTCAACTTGCTGCAATCAAGATGTTATATATCTTTACAGTTGTTTAACAGAGGGATGCTCCCCACTTCAGTTTTTATAATAGCAAAATATGAATGGAATATGCTAATGAAAAACTCTGCAAGTAAAAACCGTGTTCCTATAGCTATAGAAAGTCAAGATTTTAAAGTAGACAAGTTATCCAATGAGAGGAATAATAGATGTGATTTTTTTTTATTTTATTATATGTAAGTACACTGTAGCTGTCCTCAGACACTCCAGAAGAAGGAGCCAAATCTCGTTACGGATGGTTGTGAGCCACCATGTGGTTGCTGGGATTTGAACTTATCACCTTCGGAAGAGCAGTCGGGTGCTCTTACCCGCTGAGCCATCTCACCAGCCCCAATAGATGTGATTTTAAAAGAGCCATTTTTCTAACTTGTTACTTAGAAGCTGGGCTGACCCTGATTTGTGAATCCTGGGAGTGTGCTTTTTGAAGCAAGTTTTGTTGACATGTAAATCACACACATTTTGAGTGTACAGTTCGGTAAGTTTTGAAGGAAATTAGGCGCAGGAGAGGATGATGATGTCTCTGTGCATCCAAGTAAGTTATTTGTCAAGCCCAAACCAAAGCTGGGCTTCCTGGCATGCTCATGCTTGTATATAGCAGGCTGGCTGAGTAGGTACGCAGACGACTTCAAAAGCACATCCTGCCAGTAAAGCCAGGAGCACCAACAGGAGACCTAAGGGACAGCCCCTTTTCTCGAAAAGGCCATAATTAATTGGTAGGGCTTAAATGTTGCTCTTGGCGCCAACGCCAAGA
The DNA here is from genome assembly GCA_902729485.2 of Mus minutoides. Lineage (NCBI taxonomy): Eukaryota > Metazoa > Chordata > Mammalia > Rodentia > Muridae > Mus > Mus minutoides. The sequence goes on along the minus strand of LR749493.1, from coordinate 332,285 downwards.
ATAAAGCAGCATCCCACGGTATAAACAAACTGCATTTAAAGCTCAGGCCTGCAGGGGGAGAAAGCTCCTGGAAGAATGCCTGGAAGGCAGCGGAGCCCGGGGAGTCTTTCACTCCAAAGTACAATAGTCCCTTTTGGATGAACAAAGTTTCTCTGACTTTTGGCAGCGCGGCAGGGCCTCCTAGCGCAGCGGTAAGGCTCTGGAACTTAAAAGCACAAAAAGCCAATGCTGCCTCTGGAGCTTCTGGGCTCCTCGGCTTCCAAACGCATCCCAAGTGCCCTAAGGTGCTCCACCCTCGGCCAAGGTTCCGCCCAAGGGACAAAGCAAAGGACACTCTGAACTCTATGCTCCCCAGCCGATGACAGTGGCTAGAGGGGGTGGGGGCGGCGGAGGCTGGGTCCGCCTAAGTTTCGTTTTTTTTTTTTTTTTTTTCCCCCTCAACTATTCACGTGATTGTCCGACTCCTGACTCAGCGGTTTCCCTGAACCGCCGCCTTTAATTTCTTGGTTTGTCATCACCGCCTTCTCCTTTTTCTTTTGCGGTCCTAGCTACCACTTTAGAACATTTGAAACGGAACTTTCTTATTCAACACAAACTATAAATGACTTGGAAATTTAAAAAATAAAAGTCGAGACTTGAAAGCCGGGAGTGTTCACTGTGTCTTCGGGTTTAGGATCACGAGTTGAGAGTCCAGCCTAGGATATACCGTGAGACCCTGTCTGGAAAAAAAAAAGAAATCACAATTATTTTAAAACTAAGCTAGCTATTTCTTTTAGCCCAATTTATTTCAAGCCTACAAAATGATAACGTGTTTTAAATAACCATGTGGCTGATTTCCCAGGTGTCTTAGTCAGGGTTTCTATTCCTGCACAAACATCATGACCAAGAAGCAGTTGGGGAGAAAAGGGTTTACACTTCCATACTGCTGTTCATCACCCAGGAAGTCAGGACTGTAACTCAAGCAGGTCAGGAAGCAGGAGCTGATGCAGAGGCCATGGAGGGATGTTCCTTACTGCCTTGCTTCCCCTGGCTTGCTCAGCCTGCTCTCTTAGAGAACCCAAGTCTACCAGCCCAGAGATGGTCCCACCCACAAGGGGCCTTTCCCCCTTGATCACTAATTGAGAAAATGCCTTACAGCTGGATCTCCTGGAGGCATTTCCCCAACTGAAACTCCTTTCTCTGTGATAACCCCAGCCGGTGTCAAGTTGACACAAAAATAGCCAGTACACCAGGGAAGCAACAGCCACACATTTTCTTACTCTTTCTTATTCTGGGTTATTATAGATTGTTCTTGTTTCTCTTTTTGTTAATGGATAAAAACATATATGCTTACTAATATATAAATTGATTATTAAAGTTGTTTATAATGTACACTATATTTGATATGAGGCTTAGATATTTTTATTATTTTAACTATGTGTACAACTGTCTACATGTATATGTGTATGGTGCTGGAGGGCTCAGGTTGCCCCGGAGTTGGAGTTACAGGAAGTTGTGGCGAAGAACTTGGGTGCTGGGAACCTAACATGGGCCCTCTGGAAGAGCAGTAAGTGCTTAAACCAGTGCCATCTCTCCAGCCCCCATGGCACCTTTTCTTTTGAAATGTCAAAATCAAGCTAGTGAACATATACATGGTTTATCATTCTTATTTCCTGTAATGAAAACACAAAAGCTACTTTTAGCAATTGGGAAAGTCTTAAAATATAACTATCAAATACTGTCACTGTGATGAATAGTATCTACAGACCCTATGGAAGAATTAGAAGATAGGATAAGGGGGCTGGTGAGATGGCTCAGCGGGTAAGAGCACCCGACTGCTCTTCCGAAGGTGATAAGTTCAAATCCCAGCATCCACATGGTGGCTCACAACCATCCGTAACAAGATCTGGTGGCCTCTTCTGGGGTGTCTGAAGACAGCTACAGTGTACTTACATATAATAAATAAAATAAATCTTTAAAAAAAAAAAAGAAGATAGGATAAGAACTAAAATCAGGTCTAGTTGTGGACACCTGTGATGCCTGGAGAAGCAGGGACATTAAGTGCCTGGAATTCCAGGCTAGCCTGTTATAACTGCTCTCTGCCCTTGAAATTTTTAAGAGATTTGATAAATAATTGCTGAGACTTTTTTCCTCCTCCTCCTTACTGTTCTGTACAAATCAATTTCTTAGAAATCAAACTTTTACTTTCACTTTTAAAATTGTATTTAAAAATTATATATATACATGTATGTGTACATGAATGCAAGTGGCCATGGGTACCAGAAGATAGTGTCAGAACCAGCTGGTCCCAAATTCACAGAGATCCTCCTGCCTCTGCCTCTGCCTCTGCCTCCTGAGAGCTGTGGTTAATGCCCACCATGCTCACCTTACAGGCAGTTATGAACACCTGACATGGGAACAGAACTTGGGGCCAAGCACTCTTAAATGCTGAACCAGCCGGGCATGGTGGCACAGGCCTTTAATCCCAGCACTCTGGAGGCAGAGGCAGGCGGATTTCTGAGTTCGAGGCCAGCCTGGTCTACAAAGTGAGTTCCTGGACAGCCAGGGCTACACAGAGAAACCCTGTCTCGAAAAACCAAAAAAAAAAAAAAAATGCTGAACCATCTCTGCAGACCCTAAACATTTTGTTTTTATCTTTACATGCTCATTATTGAAGATAGGGGCAACTGGACAGGTCAAAAGACAGAATGGAAAGCACTCTTAATCTCTGTCCTTAGAAATAATCTGTTAATAATACTTGGTGGGTTTTTTTTTTTTGTTACTGTCTTTAAAGAAATTACTGCCACTAAACAATTTTGTGTCTAAAATATTTACCTCATCACAATGCCTGCATTTTCCATTTACTGAAAATGTATTTTCTTTTATGGATTCTGAGAGGACGGAAGGCCAGGCCTCTCTCACGTGGAAGGTTAGTGCTTCATAGCTGACGTCCAGCCTATCCCCCAACATGTAATTTAATGGCCAGTTCAGGGTTCATTTTATGAGTTGAATATGGATCACATGAGCCCAGTTTTTTCATTTTGGGGTGTGTGTGTGTGTGTTTGTTTGCTGAACCCAGTAGTGAATTCTTTTTGTGAAGTGAGGCTGCCTTTGAAATACTAATAGCCACTCCCAAACCAGTCTGTGTTTATAAGTCTGCACTCTCATTTATTGGAGTCAGAGTATGCTTGAACATCTGAGTCTTACTTTTGAAGACAGACTTGTTCAAGGTTTTCCCTCACATATAGGATAGAAAACAAACACCCTGCTCTACATAATGAGTTCCAAGCCAGCCAGGGCTACATAAATAGAACCTGTCTCAAAACAAACCACAAAAATATTCTTCTAAATAATTTCTTTTGTGCTTGTCCACAGGGTTTCAACAATATACATACTATGTACGTTTCCATCAATACCCAGATTGTGTGAAAGAGTGATTTGACTCCGTTTGTACTGAATACTGAAGAGAAACTTGGAAGGAATAGGTGTCCATTAGATTAGCAGTCCTGGCTGGAACACAGGAAAAGCGTTGGGCATCACAGAAGTTAAGGAAAAGTTAAAGACAGACAGGGTATTCACCTCCAAGTGTTTATAGTTTAGGCTAGCCAATATGTAATCAAATATGTATGTAGTATTTGGTCAGGCATATTTTAAGCCATATATTTTCTTGTTTTGTTTATAGACCTATCCCAAGATCTAGTCTCATATAGGCAAAGAAGAAAAATTGATCCATTCAGTAATATTTTCTGAGGACCAGCTACTTAGCATGCATTGTTCTTGGTCTTTACATTGATATTAGTAAACATGAAAGAGAGAAATTCCTGCACTTCGGGCGTTAGTGCTTTAACGAGGGGAGACTTACTGAATGTGAAACACTGTTATGGTAGAAGGAGTTAAGTGCTATGTAAAAATAGGAATGAGGAGTGTGTGTGTGTGTGTATGTGTGTGTGTGTGTGTTGAGGGCTCAGAATTAAGTAGGGTAGTCATTAAGAAAGTGACAGTGGGCTGTGGACATGACTCAGTGGTTAAAAACACTTGTTCTTGCAGAGGACCTGGGTCCAATTCTCAGCACCTCCATGGTGTCTCATAACCATCCCTAATGCCAGTTCCAGGGCATCCAAGGCTCCCTTCTGACCTTCCTAGGCACAAGGCACACATTCAGTCACACAGGAAAAACATTCATACACAAAATAGTATAAATAAATCTACAGGAAAAATATTTAAAAAGAAAGTGACAATCAAGGAAAGACCACGAAGACTAAGAGGGAAGCTTCCTGCTGCAATCCCAGAGCTCAGGAGGCTGAGGCAGGAGACTCCCAAGTCTCAGCTTAGCCAGAGATATACAAGGAAAGTCTGTCTCTAACTGAATGAGTAAATGGGTAAATCGTCACTATGTGGCTCCCACCTATGCTGCAGACTCAAGTTAAGGATGTATGAGCAGCTCCTAAGATGGAGACAAGGGATTGGAAAATGCTTCTAGGTTGCTTTCCTAGAACTTGAATCTCAGAAAGGAGAAGATACCATTGTGCTATAAAGTGGAGCCCTTGAAGTCAGTCGCTCACTGCTCAGACTTGCAGGTTCTAGGAGGAATAGTCCTGAGACTGAAAAGACCAGTGTGTGCTCATTCCCCTGGTTGTTTTTGTGTTTTTTTTCCCTTTCTGCACCCCTTCTTCCCACTCCTCCTCTCCCCACCTCTTCTCCCCACTCTGCTTCCTGCTTCCTCTCCCTTTAGATTCCGTCTCTCCTCCCTACCCATTTGCTCTTCCTTCCTCTCTTGTCCTCTCACACAAGCCCCCAGAGCTTTATACACCTTTCCATTTCCTCTCCTTCCCCCTCCCCTGCTCTCCCCTCTCTTCCTCCCCACTCCTGCATGTCCAGGATTCCTTGTTCGCATCCCCTTCAACCTAACACTGCCTCATCTGCTGATGCCGAGCTTGCCTTCCTTTCCTCTCTCCACTATCCCTTCTTTACCATGCCTGCCCCTCTTCCTCAACCTACCTCCGCCCATCCTCTCTCCTTTCCCGTCCTGTCCTACCTCCCTCCCTCCATGATCCCCAGTCTCTTTTCATACCCTACCCTTTCCGTACACACAACAGCCTTCTTGCCTCCTCCCTCGTCACTGTCCACATTGCCTCTCCTGTCCTTTTCCTATGATGTCTTCTTTTATTTCTTCACCTCTTGACCATCTCCTACCCCTGTCACTACCCTCACCTCTGCTTCTTCCTTCATATACTCTCCCATTTCTCTTCCCTCCCCTTTCCTCCCTTTGCCCTTGTCCCCCCTGCCCCTGCCACCCATAGCCCTCTCAATGCCTTCTTCTTTCTTATCCCCAGCCCTCACCCCCTCTTCCCCATATTGACATTTTTCCATCTGTTCTCACTTTGACCCTCCTCTCCCCGCCCCAGCCCTCCCTCAGCTCACCTCTTCTCCTCCACTACTCTGTTTTGATTGTTAAGTGAGAAAAAAAAAGGAAAGAAAAAAAAATAAAACAGAAAACTCCCTTAGATCTAGCACATCTGGAATTGACCATCCTAGGTTCTTCACACCCTGTCTTGGGGTCTTGAGCTGTCCCACCCACTGTTTTTTTTTTTTTTTTTTTTTTTTTTTTACTTCTCAAATAGAAATATATTTAATTATAAAAATATTTTGTTATTTGTTTATAAAATGTTGTCAAATACAATATATATTTGGAATATTTGCTATATAAAGGGAAAAATAAAGTCAACAGAATATATGTCTTAACTAAGAAAAATAGATTGACTATTCCATCAAATGTTTTTATTTTAGTCACAACAAGTTCAAACAAACTAAATTCTTTTTTTTTTTTTTTTTTTTTTTCNGCTAATATCCACATATCAGTGAGTACATGTTATGTGAGTTCTTTTGTGAATGGGTTATTTCACTCAGGATGATGGCCTCCAGATCCATCCATTTGCCTAGGAATTTCATATATTTATTGTTTTTAATAGCTGAGTAGTACTCCATTGTATAAATATACCAAATTTTTTGTATCCATTCCTCTGTTGAGGGACATCTGCCACCCACTGTTTTTTATGCCCTATTGGCCAGTCCCTCCTGAAGCTATCTTCATGTCAACTTCTCTGATCCCTGCTTCCGCTGTCACATCTCTTTCTCCCACTGACTCAGTCACTTCCTTCTTTCACTTACATTGACTCCATGACCACATTAGGCCCAGTAGAGAAAATCTACCATACTTTGCTCAATTTTTTTTTGAGACAGGGTTTCTTCGTATAGCCCTGGCTGTCCTGGAACTCACTTTGTAGACCAGGCTGGCCTCGAACTCAGAAATCCGCCTGCCTTTGCCTCCCGAGTGCTGGGATTAAAGGCGTGCACCACCACACCCGGCTACTTTGCTCATTTTAAAGTCAGATGAAAGTCACCTGTAATCCCAGTGCTCAGGAGGCAGAGGCAAGGAAATCCTGAGTTTGAAGTCAACCTGAAATCCTGTCTCAATAAAATAAAACCCAAATGATAGTAAGCTTAGTGTCAACAGAGAAAACATTATTTAACTTCATGTATTTCCGTGTGCATGCCTGGTGTCTAAAGAGGCCAGAAGGTGGCTTTGGATCCCCTAACATTGGAGTTACCGACTTGTGAGCTTCCGTGTGGGTTCTGGTCTTTCCATCTCTTCAGCCTCCTAGTGTTACTTTGCTTTGCTTGTTTTTGTTATCTGTACTAGAGGTTGAACCCAGGGCACTGCTAGGAAACTGCTGTTCCAAGAAGCCACATCCCCAGCCTTTCATTAGCTGTTTGGTTTTGCTTAAAGTATATGTTCGTTACGGGAGGGTGCTGGAGAGATGGCTTAGTGGGTCAGAGGTTCCCAGCACTCATGAGTTGGCTCACCAATATCTGTATTTGTAGTTCAGCGGACCTGAGCTCAGGTCCCAGCACACAGGCCCACAATGTGTTGTTAACTCCAGCTCCAGGGAATCCAACCAGCTCTTCTGGCCCCAGCACACACTCACTGCATGTGCATGGTACACATACATGCAGACAAATACACATACACATAAAATAGATTTGAATCTTTTAAAATATGTTTATGTAGATAATTTTTAAATAATTTTAGCATTGGGCGCATAGCTTTGTACGTGTTAGGCAAGCACTCTATAACAATGAACTATGACCCCCCCCCCCCCCCCTTACCTCTGATTACTTTGTAAATTTTAAAAAGGTCAAAGTCTCTTTGAAGCATTTGTCAAAAGAAATTGTGTTGACACTGAATGTGCCTGTCCTTAGATGCCACTAGTGATGGCCTATTTTGTTCTCATTCAGTGTACACTGCATTCTGTATCAAACACTGAGGCCCAAGAAACGTTCAAAAGTTGTGAAGTACATGTTGGCAGAATCCTTGGAAGTCACCTAACCTAACTTTCCTTCTGATGGCAAATCTCTTGGTGCAGTTTTCTGTCCAACAGTCTTTGGTTTCTCTGTAAACAGTCATTAGTTAGGAGCACATGCCTGTGAGGGAATTACTTTTGGTTTTGTTTCTTTCAAGACAGGGTTTCTCTGTGTAGCCCTGCCTGTCCTGGAACTCACTCTGTAGACCAGGCTGGCTTGAAGTCACAGAAGTCAGCCTGCCTCTGCTTCCCCAGTGCTGGGATTAAAGGCTGCACCATCATCACCTGGGTGAGTTAATAATTTTCAAGGTCTTGTTTGAAAATTTAAAAGGAGCTAAAAGTTCAGGCAGTAGGAAGGGAGAAATTCTTTTTTTTTTTTTTTTTTTTCCGAGACAGGGTTTCTCTGTGTAGCCCTGGCTGTCCTGGAACTCACTCTGTAGACCAGGGCTGGCTTGAAGTCACAGAGGTCAGCCTGCCTCTGCCTCCCAAGTGCTGGGATTAAAGGCGTGCACCACCACGCCTGGCCTTGAGAAATTCTTAAGTGTTCTTTCTACTTCCTTCTCTGGAACTGCAAGAATTAACTTTCCCTCCTCCTTTCTCTTGCCTCTGTAGGTATCTATGCACTAACTTTAAAAGGGATGTCCTTTTTTTCTTAGTTGTGCATGGGGGATGCAGACAGTATGTGTAAGCATATGTGGGTGCCAGCAGAGGCCAGAGGCATTTGATCCCTGTTGTAAGAGTCACAGGTTTTTGTGGGTGCTTGGAACTGAACCCTGACCCTACACAAGAGTACTAAACACTGTTAACCAGTGAGCCATCATCTCTCGGGTCCATTTGAAGATGGCTATCTTACTGAGACTTCCGTTCTCCTGCCTGAATGTGGCTCTTGACTTTGTCAATGTCTGTCTGCAACTGTGGAGCCAAGAAAGAAACATAACATAACATTTATTTATTTATTTATTTATTTATTTATTTATTTTAAAGATTTATTTATTTATTATATGTAAGTACACTGTAGCTGTCTTCAGACACTCCAGAAGAGGGCATCAGATTTCATTACGGATGGTTGTAAGCCACCATGTGGTTGCTAGGATTTGAACTCGGGACCTTCAGAAAAGCAGTTGGGTGCTCTTATCCACTGAGCCATCTCACCAGCCTGAAACATAACTTTTTTTTTTTTTTTTTTTTTTTTTTGGTTTTTCGAGACAGGGTTTCTCTGTGTAGCTCTGGCTGTCCTGGAACTCACTTTGTAGACCAGGCTGGCCTCGAACTCAGAGATTCGCCTGCCTCTGCCTCCCGAGTGCCGGGATTAAAGGCGTGCGCCACCATGCCCGGCTGAAACATAACATTTAACTGAACTCTGATACACGTACTACAAGGATGCCTCTCTAAGTAGTAGACACATCAGATCCCCTAGAACTGGAGTTACAGATGGCTGTGGGCACTGGGAACTGAACGAGGGTCCTAGACAAGAACCACTGACCTCCTCCCTCCAGCCCCTAGAATAATGTTGTGGTTGTTGTCCTTCTTCTTCTTCTTCTTCTTCTTCTTCTTCTTCTTCTTCTTCTTCTTCTTCTTCTTCTTCTTCTCCTTCTCCTTCTCCTTCTCCTCCTCCTCCTCCTCCTCCTCCTCCTCCTCCTCCTCCTCCTCCTCCTCTTATTTGGTTATTTGAGACAGGGTTTCTCTGTGAAGCCCTGGATGCCCTGGAACTCATTCTGTAGTCCAGTCTGGAATGCAGTGATCCACCTTCCTCTGTCTCCCTAATGCTGGGATTAAAGACCCAGCTCCCCGCCCCCCCCCCCCCCCCCCCCTCCTTTTCTTTAGAGCAGGAAGCTTCGATTGTTTTCTCCATATGTAACTATATCAGCCACAGACTGATTTTCTGTCAAACATGAAAAAAAAATGTTTAGAGATGTCTTTGAGAAAGTTTTTTTTTTTAATTTTATTTTTTATTTTTATTTTATTTTATTTTTTGCTATGTATCCTAGGTTGGCCTTGAAATCCTAGTGGTTTTCCTGCATCTGCTTCCCCAGTTCTTTGCCACCATTCTTGGATTAGAGAGAGGCATGAGCCGCCCACCATGTCTGACCCAAAAGTTGAAAATGGTATTCTTTTGAGTAAGTGAGAAAAAAAAAAAATACAGTGCTGAAATTTCTCAATATAAGTTTATTTAGAAAAGAGTCTATCAAAGTGTTCCCTGTACAAATGCCACAAACATCTTTATCATTTGGCTAGTTCATTAAAATGTAGATTTCCCCAGTCCCATTAAGACCTTTAGATTCTTTGATAATGGGACTCAGAAACCTTTTACCTTTGTGTGCATGTGTGTTTGTGTGTATAAAGTTTTACTGTACACACACACACACACACACACGTACACACACACACACACACACACACATATACACACACATACACACACACACACACACACACACACACGTACACACACACATACACACACACGTACACACACACACACACACACACACACACACACGTACACAGAGGGGTTGGTAATAACTTTATAAAAGGAAACTAACTACTAACTGGTTGTCTTGCCTTTTTTTAGGAGAACAAGTAAATAGCTCTTCGGTATGAGCATCTTGTTAGATGTGACAGAGTGACAGTGTCCTGAAGACTCAACAGGTGTATGTGGCTGGCTGTTGTCTCTATCCCTGGTTACAGAACTTTGCCTCCCAGAAACCACTGTGTCTCAGAAGAAAGGACTGGAAAATGTAACTCCTAAAGGAGTAATGTCAAATGAGCTCCACTCTCTTTCTCTGTGTGATCATTCCTTTTTTATTTGTTTGTTTGTTTATTTATTTATTTATTTATTGGTTTTTCAAGATACAGTTTCTCTGCATGGCCCTGGCTGTTGTGGAACTCACTCTGCAGATCAGGCTGGCCTCTGTCTCCAATATTCTGGGATCAAAGTTTTGCTCCACCACTGTCAGGCTGTGTGCACTGGGTGGTAATTCTTTATTTACTTTAGTATTTAGTACCACATCTAACAATTCCATTGGCAATGTGTGTGAAATATTTGCAGTAGAACTCTTACATAAAAATACCTAGTATGTGCATTGATAAAAAAAATCACAAAGTACTGAAAATATTTGGTTTGTTGTTTCCCAGTGGCAATGGTAATTATTGTTGTTGTGGTGGTGGTGGTTTTTCGAGACAGGGTTTCTCTGTGCAACAGCCTTGGCTGTCCTGGAGCTCATTCTGCAGACCAGGCAGGCACTGAACTCACAGAGATCTGCCTGCCTCTGTCTTCCAAGTGCTGGGATCAAACGTGTGCAACCACCACTGCTTGGCTACTATTAATATAATAATAAATATTGATAATACTACTACCAGGACTAGTAGTACTTACTAGTTATTAAATACACATTGAACACACTTAAGGTGCACACCATGGCCTTTTGATGGTTTCTTTTTACTAATTTTGATTACATTACCAATGAAGAGATTGGCTGGATGGATAGTCTTTTAAAAACCTATTGCAAGTTCAGAAATCTCTTTATGAGTATGCACTGGGATAACAAAACAACCTCCAAAGTGTGACACTGCTAGCAAACTTGTGCATTTCAATTGGTGAGAGTGCTAAGGTCCCCATCTAAGAAATTCTGTGGCAGAAATGCAGAGCGCTTCCAGTGGTTCCTGTGCCTCTCTCATTGCCATGAAACTTTAATGAAGGGAGCCTTTTAGAGCACAGAGCTGGAGCCAAATGAGAGCAGACCAGCAGACCAGAAATTCAGAGGTAAGAGTTCTCTTCTCAGCCTTGCTGTCAACTTGGGGAAATGGCGACCTTGGTGACCAAAATGGCAGCGCTGACACAGAGAAGAGCCCTTCTGATTTCAAAATACCTGCTATTCTAGATCAAGAAATCTGCCCTGGGTAACTACCATCTCATGCTCAAGAGCTTGTGGTGGCCATTTCAGTTGACTTTTTGCTTAGGTGGCAATCATCAATAGTCACAGGAGGAGGTAGGACTTCCTGAATCTGATTCTCTCCTCTCAACTGTCACTAAGATGGAAAAGAAGAATATGACGTTATTTCCTATAGAGTGTCATTTCACAATTTAGTATATAATGTTGTTTTAGGATCTAGTGCTTGCCGGGCAGTGGTGGCGCACGCCTTTAATCCTAGCACTAGGGAGGCAGAGGCAGAGGCAGGCGGATTTCTGAGTTCAAGGCCAGCCTGGTCTACAAAGTGAGTTCCAGGACAGCCAGGGATATACAGAGAAACTCTGTCTCAAAAAACAAGACAAAACAAAAAACCAACAAAGAAAAAACAAAAACAAAAACAAACAAACAAAAAGGATCTAGTGCTTATATAGTCTATTGAGTAGAAAGACAATATTTAAAGCCAGGGATGGTGGCTCTCACTTGTAATTTCAGCACTTGGGAGGCCAAGGCTAGAAGATCACTTCAAGTTCAAAGCTGCCCTGGACTATAAAAATGAGACAAAAATAAGAGAAAAACTATGGAGAAAGGCGTGGTAGTACATGCTTTTTAATTCTAATGCTGGGAAGGAATGTTCAAGGCCAACCTCAGCATCATGAGATCCTATCCAAAAGGAAGAAAATAGAGGCTGGAGGGAGTAGGTTCATGCTTAAGAATGCTTACTAGGTAATCCCAGCACTCAGGAGGCAGAGGCAGGTGGATTTCTGAGTTCGAGGCCAGCCTGGTCTACAAAGCTAGTTCCAGGACAGCCAGGGCTATACAGAGAAACCCTGTCTCGAAAAAACCAAAAAAAACAAAACAAAACAAAAAAAAAGAATGCTTACTAGGTTTCCAGAGGACCTGAGTTCAGTCCCCAGAACCCATGTCCGACAGCTACTGACTACCTGTAACTCCAGTTCCAGGGGATCTGACTTCTCAAGCTCCTCCATACACAGGCACAAGTGTGCAAGTACACACACACACACACACACTTAAACTTTCAAAAAAGAAAAAAAGCAACAAAAGAAAATTACAGAGAGGGGCTATGAAGAAGGCTGGCTAAAAGTGTGTGTGTGTGCATGTGTGCACATGTGCACATACGTGTAAGGACACAGAAGTAGACAGAAAAAACAAAGAGTCAAAAGGGAAGAGACAGAAGTATAAAGACATATGTCAGACCTGGTGCTGCATTCTTTTAGCCTAAGCACTCCGGAGGCTGCAGTAGGGAAATAAACTCAAGGCTAGCACAGTAAAGTGTCCCGTGTGTCTAACCCCAACACCCTAAAGACTGGTGACTTCTAGGAGTTTGAGGCCAGCCTGTTGTGTACAGCAAAGTTCCAGGCTAGTCAAGGCTACACAGTGAAATCCTATTTCAAAACAAAAAGAAAATCATTGACACCCCAAACACAGCAACAACCAAAAAGTCCAAGGCCTTAAATAAATAAAAAATGAAAAGAAAAAGTCCAAGGCCAGCCTAGGCTCTATATTGATATAGAATCTAACTCAACAAAGACAAAAAGCCATACAAGGAGAAAGTGACCAAAGTAGGGTCAGAAGTTTGTTCGTTATGGCTGGTTAGTCAGCTGGGGGTGGAAAAAAAGAATAAAACCCTTCCACTTTCCCTGACATGACACAGATGGAGAAAACAGGAAGTGGGCTGAGATAATTCCTCCAGCCCCCTGCTGACATTATAGGCTCTCTATCTTTTCCTGTATCCTCTGTTTACTTATTAATTCAAGAACTGTTCAGGGCAGTGGTGGTGCAAACCTTTAACCCCTATACTCTCCACAGAGGCAGGTGGATCTCTGAGTTTGAGGCCAGCCTGGTTTACAGAGAGAATTCCAGGACAGCCATGGCTACACAGAGAAGCCCTGTCTAAAAAACAAACAAACAAACAAAACAAAACAAAAGCAAAACAAATAAACAAAAAACCATTTAACATTTATGAGTACAGATTATGAGAACAGAATGCTGAAAGATACATTCTTTGCCCTGAAGATGCTTAGAGCTGGAACACATCAGGGCCACTGAAGGCACAAGCATTGGAGGGACAGCCAGGATGCTGGGGGAACACATAGGCTCAATCCCTTGTTCTTTCACTGGCTTAAGAGGGGCTCCTAAGGGGAATCTGGATCCATTCTTCTAGGGGAGAGGTGGGAGAAGAAACCTGCTAGGCAGACATTGGGGAATATAGACTACAGGTTATTTCAAGTTTTGTTTTTGTGTTTAGCAGTGCTTTTACAATATTCTCCACTCAACGAGTATAGGATAATTATAAAATATGAAAGTCAACTTGGTTGTAATAATTTGTATGTGGAGAAGATGAGATACACCAAGGAAGAAAGTGACATTGAATGATAATTAAAAAAAACAAAAACAAAAACAAACATTCTTCCAGGATTAGGCACTAAATAATTGGTCACTTTTGTTGTTTGCTTTTTGAGGCAAGTCTCACTTGTAACACTAGCTGGCCTGGAACTAGCATATAGACCAGAATGACCTTGAACTAACAGAGATCCCCTGCCTCTATCTACTAAGAGCTGGGACGAAAGGTGTGAGAGATTATGCTCAGGCTCTTTCATTTCCTTTGTAGTGATATTTTTAGTATGTACTATAGCGGGTCTCAACCTGTGGGTCTCAACCCCTTTGGTAAACTCTATCTCCAAAAATATTTACTTTAGGATTCATAACAGTAGCAGAATTACAGTTATGAAGTAGCAATGAAAATAATGTTATGGTTGGGGGTCACCACAGCGTGAGGAACTGTATAAAAGGGTTGCAGCATTAAGAAGGTTTAAAACCACTGATCTACTACATCACTGAAGCCAAGGCCTTGTGGTACAAGCACATACTCCCAGGCATTTGGGATACTGTGGCAGAAACTGTAAATTTCAAGCCTGCAAGAACTACAAAGGGAATTCAAGGGCAACCCGGGCAACCCTGTAAGACTCAGTTTCAAAGTAAAAATACAAAAGCAGAAGGGACTATTGCCTAGTGATAAGGTGCTTGCCCAGGAGACACAGTACATCACATCCAACCTCCAACACAAAATAAGTTGTCCTCCATATGCACACAGGTGTATCTTTAAGCTGTCTATTCTGTTCTGTGGACTGGACTGTCCCTGGAACAATACTGTTATGAAGACGGTTTTAAATGAAAGAACATGCTCCTTTTGATGTTCTTTTGATGTGTCAGCAAGGCTAATTAACCAACCTAAAACTAGCCTAGTTACTGTGATGGTATTGTTCAATTCTTCTTGAAGTTCATTAATCTGTTGACTTTAAGGAACAGGAGTTATGCCAGGTGAACTGTGGTCAGAGTGCAACTAGTTCAAAGGTATCTAGAAAAGAACTGCAGCTCCCAAAAGAAAAAAGACACAGAGAGTGGGGGGGGGGCCAAATCCAACTCTTTGGCAGTTTTGAGAATGGAAGCTCCTGTGAGAATCTGATGGCAGAAGGGGCTCCAGCAGTCTAGTTAAGCATTGCAATGGCCCGAATCTGCTTTGTTTTTTGTTCCCTGGCAAGCACTTACCTGAGACACTTTTCCAAATGCCCAAACCAGTAAGGCAAATTGAAGTTGTTGGTTAAAATGCCATGTTAAAGAACATGCTGGTGTGGCAGGAGTGGTGGTCCTCTTCTGACTAGCTAGTGCTTGGAGTACTAGCTAGTCAGGGCTCTCCGGCAGGAGGATTGCTTGGACCTATCTAACATTTCAAAAAAAAAACACTTTGGACAATAGAGTGAGACCAGGTCTCAAATAAATAAGAAAAGAGAAAAAAAGAAAATGTGGTGTTCTGAGGTACAACTTGCATTCTAGCCACATGAGTCTGATGAGTGTGGCTTAAAATTTTATTTATTCAGCTTTTTTTCTTATGTAGAGCCTTACTGTATAGCCCAGGCTAGCCTTGAATTTCTGATATTCCTGTTTCAGACTCCTTAGTGCTGGGATTACAAGCATGTGCTACCATGCTTGACGAGAAGATTAATTAATTTATTTTTTTTAAATAAATTATCGTAAAGCTGTAGAAATTCAGTTTACAGAGCTATTTAAACAATGGGGTCCTGACTTACTTTCACCCATGACAGAAAACATTCATTAGCAAGGGTTCTTACTTTCAGGAATGAATCACATTAAAGGAAATGATTGTGAATGCAGATTTGTGGTTATTACTATATAGGTTGGAGTAGGGGACTAGGGTAGCTAGTCACCAGTTCCATTAGAGAATTAACTAAATCTATAAAGTTCCACAGAAAAATCCTCATCAATGTTTCATGGAATTTCTGAGAATTCACTAAGCTGCTCCCACAAATCTCTTTTTAAGCTTATTTTTAAATAGAGCCACAGATTAAAGATCTCCTGAACTGCATGACTTTGAAGCTATGTTTTAAGAGCTTCTCTTTGTCTTTTTGTTTATTTGTTTGTTTGTTTGTTTGTTTTGAAACCGGGTTTCTCTGTGCAAACAGAACCTGGCTGTCCTGAAACTTGCTCTGTAGAGCAAAGAGATCTGCTTACCTCTGCCTCCGGAGTGCTGGGATTAAAGGCATGTGCCACCACTGCTTTTAGTATTTTTCTAAGTGCAGTTCATGGACCTCAGTATCAGAATCACTCCAGGTGTTTGTTAAGTAAAGGAATAAGACAGGATGGGAGGAGAGACCCTGCAATTCCAGCTATTTTGCATGCTGAGGCAGGGGAATCATATGGTCAAGTGCCACCTGAACTACAGATATACTTTAAGTTTAAGGTCAAACTATTAGGCAACTTAGTGCTTAGCATGTGTGAGGATTCAACCTCAAACAAACAGTAAGCTCGAAGGACAAAGGGCATTTGTTTCAGAGTCTCTAAGGCATCAGGTAAAATAAACAAAACAAAAACTACTTCCAAAATCCCGGAGAAGATTGTGTATGAGTGTATGTATGTGTTTTGGAAAGCAACATTTGAGGGTCATTGCTTTATTCCAACTCTGGAGTTTTATGTTAATGTTTTCCTCTGTTGTTTTAAGCCATGTTTGTTTACTGTTCACTTGGCAAGCGTACAGAATACGGCTTAGTATGAACTCATTAGAGAACATTAGTGTATTTGTATTACAGATAGAACAATATCTGGAAATTTATGTATTTTGTAAAGAGTGTCTTTGGGTAGTAATGGGAATGATCTTGATTTCTTTCTATTCTTATCTCTCTCTCTTTTTCTTCCTCTATTTAAAAATATGCTTCCTCTTTCTGACTTCAATTTCCCCATCAAGGAAAGAGAGTGTTATA
The DNA here is from genome assembly GCA_902729485.2 of Mus minutoides. Taxonomy (NCBI): domain Eukaryota; kingdom Metazoa; phylum Chordata; class Mammalia; order Rodentia; family Muridae; genus Mus; species Mus minutoides. The sequence goes on along the minus strand of LR749493.1, from coordinate 315,740 downwards.
ACTTTGTGAACTTCAAGAGCATGGTCTGATCTGGTGGTCAATGACTCCATAGTACCCCCTAGCTTTCCTGTCCACCTATAGTATAAACTGTGTAGGTGGTCTCTATACTTGAAAAATCGTGTATTATTTTTACATATATTATCTTGAGAGGCCTAGCAACCGTTTTGCTGCCAGAAAAATGATGCTGTTTGTTCTTAAGTACCTAGAATAGAAATAACCCACTCTTTACAAGCATCAAAGTTCCTCCTTTCCTGCTATCCTTAAAAAATGCCCTCCTTGCACATCTCTTCCTAGTGTAATAATGGCTGTGAACCAAAAAGCCAGGGCGTGGCCACACCGCCCTCCTGCCCGGACATCACCGCCTCCCTCTCTGCTTGTAAGCATGCTGATTGGCTGAAAGGAATAAAGAGCCCCGCCCCTGGTCTTATGACTCCGACTGAAGCAGCGAGTCCAGGCTCTTGCGGTGCCTCGGTCCGTGGTCGCTCGTGCTTTCGCTTTCCCAGGGTTGCGAGGGGATTCGTTGGAATTGTCGGTCGGTCCGGTCATCGCCTGGCCCGAGGGATCACGATGCGCCCCTCTCCGGTTACGGACGCAAAGCTCATCCTGCTCGTTTTGTTCCTAGGTGAGTTTTCCGGCCCTCTAGTGTCTTTCAGCTGGGCCCGGGGGGATCGGGGGACTTTGAAAGGCCACAACCTGAAAGACGGGTCGTTGAGGAGGCATTAAGAGACTGAACAGCTGGCACAGGGCGGCGGCGGCCCGAGGCGGCAGCGGAGGCGGTGGCGGCGGCGGAGGGGGGAGCGCGGGGCGGGGGGGGGGGACACACGACCTGGAGAAAGGCCTGGCCGTGGGATGGCCCGCAAGAAGGGCCTCCGAGAGAGTAACAGCGGGGCAAGTAAGGGGATGAGGAGATTAGGCAAGAGGAGCGCAGAGTTCTAGACCTCTGGGCTAGAGAGAGTAACTTGGAAAAGAGTCGGGGAGCAGATACCAGGGAGTCTTGGTTTCCTGGATCGGGGGCGAGTTTTGAAGATGGTGGAAAAAAGAAAGTATAGAGCGAGAAAGGGAATTTGGAACGGAAGGCGCTTTATCCTCCTGAAATTATTGGGGGCGCGGGGGGGGCATAGGGGGTAGGTAGATAGGACAGTAGGGCGTAAGGGACACAGACACCGTTTGGGAGCTTTGTAGGTAGGACTTGAGGCTTGGAGAAGCGGTGATTGAAGAGCTAAGGAATGGCCATGGAGTTTTGAGGGTGAAGGGATATGGATATATATATATATATATAGGAGTAACTTCCGGAAAGAAGTTCTAGCCAACCTCTGGAGACTAAAGGGATGAGTGGATAACTTTGGTGGGGAGAGAGTATCTGACTTGAAGGTGTTGAGGATCTCTCTCTCTCTCTCTTTTGTTGATTTGCTTGATTTTTGTTTGTTTTTCTCGCATAACTTTCGATACTTCCTCCCAGCCAGACTCCGACAGAAGTATCCCTAGATGCTAAAGCCCCGGAGCTTCCAAATTGGGTAATTGTGTATCTGAGCTTTGTATATTCAATCCGTTTTCTTCACAGCTGCTTGGATTTTATTCTTTTTTTTTTTTTTTTTCTTTTCACCACAGGTCAGCTTAGTCGTGGTTTTCAGAAGGCTTGCTGGGTTAATAATGTTAGTTGTTTATGATCTGCCCCAGTAGTCTTGAGAGTCCATAACAGCCTAAACTTGAACTTTGACCCCAGTGCCCTCCTGACCTGATTTCCTCTGCTCCTTGTTACCTGGTGCCTCCTGCTGTTAGTGCTTTAATGAAAGGATAGAAGGAAAAGACCCAGACCACAATGGGCTGCACAGAGGTACAAAAGAATTGCATTTGTAATTCACATGTTGGTGGAATAGAATCAGCCGCTACAGTGTGTTCTTACCCACTGGGCATTTGGCAATATCTTCTTAGAGGCATTAATTTTTTTTTTCCGTAATAGCTTTTGAGGGGTTTTTTTTTGAGATTGTATTTCAATTATATTTTCCCTTCCCTTACCCACCTCTAAATCTTCCTATATACTTCTCCCTGCCCTCTGTTTTATTGTTATTACATGCTTATAAGTATTTGTAGAGACATATGTATTCTAGAGGAATTTTTGTGTGTCCCACTGGGCGGCTTTGAGTGGATAGAGGTTAGGGGTCCTGCTAACCTGCTTGCAAGGACAGGAACAGCCCCTCTCAATAAAGAGTTCTCTCTTTCAACATCAGCAGTGCCAAATGTGAGAGCACAGTATCCAGTGAGCTCCTCCCGTGCGTGACTCCCAAGGAGCTTCCTAGGGAGCCTTTGGAATCAAAGCCTTTCCCAACCATATTAAGGTCTTTCTTCTTTCCCTCCTAGACTTTTCCTTATACACAGTAGAGTTTTCTAGAAGTTGTGTACATAATATGTGCTGATATGATTCTGGTGTTCTCGATATTTATTAATTTATCAACTTTCATTCCTAATAGTAGTAAATGCCAGCAGATAAAATTCACCTACGCCAAGACTCTGTGACGTCTTCCATAGACCAGAACATTCTGACTCTAATACATTTGCAGGCCCTTGATCTAGCTGGCCATACTGTGTAAGAAACTCCTCTAACACTTCTGAAATTGGGTCACGAGGCTTGGCATGAACCCCTAATTCTAAGGCTTACCTGTGAGGCACTTGCTGAGGGCTGCCTGACCCCAAAGAGGCTTGTTTGCTGTGGAAAACACCTTATCAGTGATAAGAGAACATGTGACAAAGGCCTATTAACCAGTAATTCCCTGCCAGTTGACTCTGCACCAACACAATGCTGTTATTGTTCAGAGAAAGTGAGAAAAATACTTTACCTATGTGCTGGCTTTTGTGCCATTAATTTTTTTTAATGAAGTCTTTTGCATTTAAAAAAGCAGTACATGCTCATTGCAGAAAGTAAACAGACAAGGCTTAGTACATAGAAGAACAGCTCAAACCTAGTGACTTGTAGTTAACTAGATTCATCCTTTTAGATGTTTTCTGAAGCTGATTCCATCCACAAATTCAGAAAGGGAGTTACAGGAGCAATAATGTAGGATGCAGGGTTTAAAAAAATTTTTTTTGATTTATCTATATTTTATGTATGTATTTTTTTTTCTGCCTGTATGTCTGTGTATACATGTGTCCCTGGTACCAATGACAGTTTGAGGGGGGTAATCACATCCCCCTGGCACTGGAGTTTACACAGACACTTGTGAATTGCCATGTGGGTGCTGGGAATCAACTGGGTTCTCTGGAAGAGTGATGGATGAGCTCCCTCCAGCCCCATGATCTAGTTTTTAGGTCTGCACAGCTCTTCTTTCGGGCATTTCCTGGTTTGCTGTGAGGCTGAGGAAGAGTCTGCGGGTCTTAAGAATTGTTTTTGGATTTTATGTTTCTCTTCTTCTTCTTCTTCTTCTTCTTCTTCTTCTTCTTCTTCTTCTTCTTCTCTTCTTCCTCTTCTTCCTCCTCCTCCTCCTCCTCCTCCTTCTCCTCCTTCTTCTTCCTCTGCTTCTGCTTTTTGAGACAGGGTTTCTCTGTATAGCCCTGGCTGTCCTGGAACTCACTCTGTAGATCAGGCTGGCCTTGAACTCAGAAATCCGCCTGCCTCTGCCTCCTGAGGGCTGGGATTAAAGGCGTGGGCCACCACACCCGACACATGTTTTACATTTTCATGTCAAAATGGACACCCAAGAATAGAGTTTTGAAAATTTAGGCATAACTGTGTCTTGGTACTTAAGTGGGTACCAGTCCTGCGTGTGTACTCTCATTGGTATACTGGTTCAGTTTGCAAACTTCATAACTCTATTCCATCTCTATCAGTGGCCTCTTAAAAATAACTGTTTTAGTGGACCAGTGGTTATGCACGCCTTTAATCCCAGCATTTGGGAGACAGAGGCAGGCAGATCTGTGAGTTTGAGGCCAGCCTGGTCTGCATAATGAGTTCTTCGACAGCCAGGTCTGTTTCGAAGAGAAACCTCATCTTGAAAAACAAAAACAAACAAAAATCTACTTTAAGGCTTAATCTCAGTTGTAGAGAGCACTTACAGAGTGGGTGAGGCCCTAGGTTTTATTTCCAGCCATTTCTGTAAAAAACAAAACCTTTGTTTTAAAGTAAGTATAGGAGATACTCTTAAAACTGTATATTTTCCACAGACATTTATTTTTAAATTTTTTAAAATTATTTTTTCCAAGACAGGGTTTCTCTGTGTAGTCCTGGCTGTCCTGGAACTCACTGTCTAGATCAGACTCTCTGCCTCCCGAGTGCTGGGATTAAAGGGACGGACCACTACAAATGGCTCACAAAAAACTTCCATTGGCTTTCATTTGAACGCATTATAAACAATGAAAGAACCATTTTGGGGGAAAAGGCCTATGAGTTAGAGACATGAAAAGGGCAACAGATGAAAGTCCTTGCTTAACATCATTGCTTAATTTTGTTTCCATCATTTCCTCTGTGCTCATCGATTTTTATAACTAGCCTAACTTCTGTTTTTTTTTTTTTTCCTCAGACAGAGTTTTTCAGTGATATAGCCCTGGCTGTCCTGAAACTCACTCTGCAGACCAAGCTAGCCTCCAGCTCACAGAGATCCACCTGCCTCTACCTCCCAAGTGCTGGGATTAAAGGCGTGCGCCACCACCGCCAGGCTTGAGTGAGAATTTAAAAAAAAAAAAAAAGCTTTGTTAACTATCCTGAGTGTAGGTCAGGTTGGGGCCACTCCCTCCCAGAAATTATTAACTGCCTACTGTAGGCTGACCACCACAGCCAGATGAAAGGGAGACAGCAGTGGATAGCGGAGGGTCTGCTGTCCTAGAGCCGACATTTTAGAGGGTGAAGATAGCCTGATAGGTAAGTAACATTTCAGATAGTGGGACAAACAGGAAGCAGATAAGAAGGAATAAAAATGAGTAGCTGAGATAGTGCATGCTGGGGTGACCTGTGTATATTACGTGGTCAAAAGGCTTTGTGTTGAGTGACTTTTGGGCAGAGACCTTGGTGCTGGGAGGAAACATTTGGGACAGTGTGGGTGAGGAGGCTCTGATAGGAGATGGGGGAGGGGAAATCATGATCAGACTAATTAGGAACTTTCAGTCAAAATACAACAAATAAATTACTTAAGCTGAAAAAGGAGTATGTTTTCCAGCTCTTAGGTGTAGTAGCCTATTTTCTGTTTTTATGGTTTTAGTCTCTGAGAGGAGAAGGTGACTGGTGTTGCAGGTAGCTAGCAGTAGACCTACTGTGGAGTGGCTGAAGATGGTGAATTAGACCAAAGGTGATCTCTTTTTGTCTTCTGTGGCTCTTACACGATGTTTTACAAAAAGCTCTTGTGTTTTTGAATGAGCAGTAAGAGTACAGGTAATTATAGGCTGGTCTCACATACTAATTCTAGTCTCTCCTCCTTGGGCTGCTTTTTGGGGGCTTAGGGGAAAACACAGACTCACTGTGTAGCCCTGGAACACACTACATCAACCAGGCCAACCTCAAATGTAAGAGCTCACCTATGTCCAGCTCTTCAGTGCAGGGATTTCAGGCATGCACCATCACATTTGGCACGCATGTATAGGCATGAGGCTCAATGTGGAGAGCTAAGAAGAACTTGGTGAGGAGAGTGGAGAATTAATTTTCTCAAACAACCAGCACCTCTCCTTTTGGAGCACATCAAAAAAGGTTTAACACTTTTCCTGTTGGTTTGTTTTTCCCGCTGTAGCCTCCCACAGTTTGTTTACACTGTGACTTTGATTTCATGGTTCAGTTAAAATTCATCTCTCTGGTAGAGATACTCGAAAGGGCAGGCTTGACAATGTCCATGAGTCATTGGTTATCACATCTGATAGGGTTCTAAATATTTAAATATTCCTGTGTGTCTAGCCTTATTTTCCTGGAATTGACTATGACTTTTGTCTGCAACCCAGCATTGTCTCAGCCCTGGCCAGAGCTTCTGTGATCCTGCTTCTGGAAGGCTGCACTTGCTAATCACAGTTGCTAAAGTGCTTGGAGATTCTTCCATTCCAGAAGTGGATTTTATGAGTACTTGTTGGTATCCCAATGTGCATTGCAAAAGCACTCTGGAGGCCTGCCAACTGTGGCTCAGCAATAGGCACTTTCCATTACTTCAGTAAAGTTGTCTCCTTTTCTTACCTACTCTCTGACCTTAAAACAGAATCAAGGAAGTCATTTTATGGTTTAGAACATTATACTTTGTTAGTTTTAACTGTTGCTTTTCACGCACCAACATTCCTAGCTTAGAATTTTATTTTCTGTTGTAAGCAGACCTAACAAAAAGGAAAATGTAAACAAGGGAGACAGGTATACATGAGAACAGCCAACCGGATGTAAACTCATAGGAAACCTGTCACTTAACAGAAGAAAACAGAAGGAAATGGGGGCCTTTTGTCCTGCAGTGGGTTTTTCAGTGGTCTCGTTCTGTCGTCTAAGCTCACCTGCAACACCTATTCTGTAGCCTGGGTTAGCCTGCAATTCATAGCAGTCCTCCTGCCTCAACCTCCTGAGTGCTGAGATTATAGGCTATGCCCTGTTTTGCAGAGTGTGTATTCATGTATGAGTACATACATGCGTGTTGCACACGTGGAATGTAGAGGACTACTTGCAAGAGTTAGTTCTTCTGCCCTGTGGGTTCTAGGAATTGAACCTAGTTCCTAAGTTGTCAGGTTGGTATAAGCAGCTTTACTTCTGAGGCATCTGTCTGGCCCCATGCCTTTAAGAAAAACATTTATTTATATGTATGCATTTTCTGCTTGTGTGTTTGTCTGTGTTCTACATTCATGCCCTTGTACCCCTCAGAGACAAGAAGAGGGACTTGGTTGCCCTGGAGCTAGAGTTAAGGATGGTTGTGAGCACTATAAGGGTGCTGGGAACTGAACCCTGGTCCTCTGCAAGAGCAACAAATGCTTTTAACCACTGAGCTATCTCTCCAGGTCTGTATGCTTCCCTCCCTGCCACAAACAAACAAACAAACACAAAAAAACCAACCAGAAACCCCACTTTTTGGCCAACTGCAAGGTAAATGGATAAAGTTTAGGGTAGGACTTAATAGGCTGAAAGTGAAGATACATTTCAGAATGAGGCAGATTCCCTTTCTTTACATCCTGGGTTTATTGAAAGGGAGGCTTGTAAACAGGATCTCTAACTTGCTTGGAAAACTTCTCTTAGCTCACAGTGTTTATACCCCATCGAGAAACCCATTAGACAAATACTGCAGTTCTTGGCAAGAGTAACTAACTGGCCCAGAGTCTCACAGCTAGTAAGTTTGGCTTCCTGAGTGGATTGTAGCTTTTCAGCTCTGCACATTGGGTGGTTGAATTCTCTTCATCATTTCATTATATTGTTTCTGAGATCACTGTTAGATGGGTTTTGGTTTTTTGTTTTTTGTTTTTGTTTTTAATTTTGTTTTATTTCTATGAGTGCTTTGCCTGCTTACATGTCTGCCATTTTGTGCCTGGTACTTGAGGATGCCACAGGAGGGTGTTGGGTCTTGTGGGACTAGAATTAGAGACGATTGTGAGTAGCCATGTGGGTTCTGGGAATCCAGCCTGGGTCCTCTGGAATGACCGAGCCATTTCTCCATCCCCTGTTATATGGATTTTGTTTCTATCTTCTATCTCTATTTTTTCCCCCCAAACAGGGTTTTTCTGTGTAACAGCCTTGGTTGACCTGTAACTTGCTCTGCAGACTGGCCTCGAACTCAGAAATCTGCCTATGTCTGCTGATTAAAGGCATGTGCTGGCACAGGGCTTTGTTTTAGTCTGTGTACCTTCCAGGCACATCTTGGGCCAAACAGACCCATGAAAACTTAGCCACTTTTTTTTTTTTTTTTTTTTTGCAATGCTTTGTGTTTGGATAGCCGAGTTCTGGAAACCTATACATGACCATTTGGAGCAGCCCTGACAGCAGCATTGCACTTGAGAATGTTGTTTTTTTGAGGCATGATCTTTCTTCTTTTCTTTTGAGAATAAAGTCTCAGCTCCATGTTACTAGGATATATTCAGCTATGGCTTTGAAAGGCCGTACAGCCTTCAACATACATATAGCCTTTAAAATAGTTTGGCAATTCTAAAAATCAAGCATAGCAGTTAAGTGTGGAAATCACTTGCCAGATACGCTCTACTTAAGTATTACATTTCAAAATTAATCTTTCACTTTATGGGAAAAGCATTATTCATGGCTTGAAATATGAGTCACAGTTTATGGAAAATTGACATGAGCCTTGTGGCATATTCAGAACACTGATAAGTTCATGATTTGGAAGTTCAAAAGAAAACTGGCCTCCTGTAATAAAACCAAACCATATTTCAGGTCCGCATTGAGGGTTTTTTCTCTTTTATATAATGATCAGTATTTATTGAAAACCTAATATGTATTCAGCATTACTAGGAACACTAATGGAGGAACAGTCACGGACCTGGTCTTCAGTGTGACAGACAAGATAGATGGCATTCATATAAAAGACACTTTTTTTAAAATTTTTAAAAATTTTATTTATTTTATTTTAATTTTTTCCCTTGTTCCCGTTAACCCCACTCGCTCCGCTCGCTTGACCCCGCTCGCTCCCGCCGCCTCCCAGCCCCACTCGCTCCCTGCCGCCCCCATACGCCCCCCCCCCCTTGTTCCAGCCAGCCCTGCTCACTCCAGTTGGCCCCGCTCGTTCCGGCCGTCCCTGTTTGGCCCCACTTGCTCCGGACAGCCTTGCTCACTCCAGTTGGTCTCTCCGGTCCAAGGATTCGTTTCTTATTATTCCTTATTATTCTTCATAAGTACGCTGTAGCTGACTTCAGACGCACCAGAGGAGGGCGTCAGATCTTGTTACGGGTGGTTGTAAGCCACCATGTGGTTGCTGGGATTTGAACTCATCATCTTCGGAAGAGCAGTCCGGTGCTCTAACCCGCTGAGCCATCTCACCAGCCCTAAAAGACACTCTTTTGGGTCTGTGGCTTAGATAAGATTTCAGGTTTAAAGGAGCATATTGGAATTCAAATGAGTGATGGAAACATTTGTAAAGGGAGTCTTTTTATTCCCCTTCATCACCCACTCACAGACTTTGCTTACCATACATCAGTTGCCACAGCATACTAGTTTGCTGTGAAGTGGCAGTTTGGAAGTGCTCTATTTTGGAGCTTTTTGCCAGTAGGAGAGACAGGAGTCAATAACAAAATAAGTTGGATTTGCATTGTCCTGAGAGCTGCTAATGTTGAATATTTTTAAATGTATTTACTGGCCAGTTGTAGTTCTTTATTTGAAACCTATCTGTCATTTGTCCCTATAATAAAAAATACTGAAAGAACATTAAAAATATCAGTAATTCAAGAGAGCGTAAAGTCCACTGAGATGTGCAAATATGTTTTATGGACTGTTCTGTAAGGGCTTTTATATTCAAAGGAACTATGTGGAGAAGTGAGATAGCATGTAAGTATGGGTCCCATTTATATTTATTTTTTATTTTTTGAAACGGGTTGGTTGTAGGGGCCTTATTATCTAGCCTAGAGTGGCCTTGAACTCATCATCTTCCTCCTCAGCTTCCTAAGTGCTAGGATTACAGGCTTGCATAACCATGCCCAGCTTCAGTCTCAGTTACAACCATGAGAAAGAAAACCTGATGGATTTTAAGCAAAAAGGGAGTTTATTGAAATCATACTGGGGTAGGGTTTGGTTGCACAAACCTGTAATTCCAGGCAGGACAATGGAGTTCTTCTCTATCCTGGAAAAGAGTGAGTTCAAGGCATTCTGGGATATATAGCAAGACTGTCTGACTGGGCAGGGTGATTCCAGGGGATTTAGAGGCAGAAACAAGTGATCTCGGAGTTCAAGGCCATAGTGAGACACTGTCTCAAAAAGAAGTAGGGGAGAAAAGGAAAAAAGACTTTCTTAAAACAGACAAACCAGAAAACCAAACAACTCTTTCCCCCGGGTAGCAATAACAATAAAACCGGAAAACTGTAGTGGGACATATTATATATTCTTTGAAATCATAATTCCATTGTTAGATAAATATTCAACACACAGGTTTACCAATTCATGAAAGAGTGTTTACATCAGCCTCTGTGATGGGATAGATTGGGATCTTTCTAGCTGTCCATCAACAATACCACAGATCTATAGCAAAGGTTCACCCTGACATCAGAAGCAGTAGACTAGAATGATTGAATTGCAGTCACACCACAGTGAATCTCACAGGTTGAGTGAAAGAAGATAGACCCAAAGGAGAGCATAGTATGTTATTCTGCCTATACCAAGCCAAGAAAATAAGAGGCAGTAGTCATCTGTTATATGTCAGGATGGCATTTGACTTTGGGAGAGAAATAGTAGCTGAATGAACTATAAGAACTTTGGGGGTATAATCAGCCCTTTTTGTCCTCTACAGGTTCTGTATTCACAGCTTAAACCAGGTGTGGATCAAAGGATGAGAGAAAAAAAAGTATACTGAGTATTATGGACTTTTTTTTTTTACATTACATTTATGCTATATTATATAAGTGATCCAGAGAGGTTATAGAAGCATGTGGATGAATTATGTGCAAATACTGTGTACATCATTTTATGTAAGGGACTAGAACATCTGTGAACTTCAGTATCTTCCCAGTGTCCTGGAAACTGTTCCTGTAGGTTCCAACACTGTACTTGGAATGTTCTGCTTCTTGGAAGAGGGTTTACATTTGCCCATATAATAAAAAAAACAACAACTCTGAGCTATGTATGTTACATCTCAATAACATTTTGCTTTAAAGTGAGCAAGGGCTGGGCATGTAGTTGTGTGGCAGCACACTTGCTCCCCATTTCAATCTCCTGTATCCAAATCACAAAATGATGTATAAAAAAGGTTCATAGTATATCAATTTACTTAGACAGAGGAAGAACTCTGGTCAAGTATACCAAAACCTAATATCCCAGGTCATGCTACTGGCTTGCATTGCTATGACCAAGTGAAAATAGTTAAGCTTCTACCATTGGCTAGCATGCCTTTTTTTCTGGGTACTTGAACCTGCTCTTTTCCTTGCCCATAGGATGCTTTTTCTATAGCTGGTTCCATCCTCAGCACTTTTACTTTTAAGTCTGGAGTGGAGTTATTAAGGACAGTTAAGTTGTAAGGGAGGTTTGGAAAGCAAGTGTTCAACATTTCTAGTTTCTATAGCAGCCAGTGATGTGTGGACCAGCAGATAGAATCAGGTTGAAGGATACAGTTATTTTACCTTTATAGCCCCCAAATAGTAGTCCTTAAGGTGAAGATTTAAGCCACTTGAAGGAAGTGGATCTTAAGTGCTAGAAACCATTGAAGTGAAGCTGAGTGGAGTGTAGCCTTTGGGCCCAGTGGAAACCAGTTCAACCAGATTAAAGGGTGTGTTCTGAGAAAATGGTCTAAATGATGGTGGAGCAATAGGGTGGGACAAGATTAAGAGTCAGACAGGAATTTAAATTTAGTTTGGGAGTTTGGGAACCAGTAAAATTAAACCTGAATGTTGAAGAAGTCGTATCTGGCAGTGCTTATTAGGGACAGCTCAGAGGGGTCTGTAGTGATAGAAGGATAGAGTGGTAGGTTGGGAATAGAAGTAGGAAGAAAATGTCAGGCCTTTGCCTTTGTATTTTATGGTCTGGGATCAAGGGAGTCCATTTGGAGGAGGAAGTAAAAAAGGAATCTGGATTTTGGAATTGTTTAGTTTGAGCTGATAAACCTATGAGTAAAAGCAGTCCTGATGAAGGTAGACTTGGAGAAGGATGGCTAGGTGTGTCCGGGTCCTCAGGGCATCCCTCTGTTCTCAGTCTTGTTCCAGGATTGGTCAAGATTGATATCTTGTTTGGTTGAAAGGGATACAACCCAGATTCTCTTCTTAAAGCCTTTCCTTTTCACCATGGCAAATTGATCCTGTTACTATCTTCCTTGTTTCCTTTAATTTTTTTGTTTGTTTTTCTTTTTTTAAGATTTATTTATTATATGTAAGTACACTGTAGCTGTCTTCAGACATTCCAGAAGAGGGCATCAGATCTCATTACCGATAGTTGTGAGCCATCATGTGGTTGCTGGGATTTGAACTCAGGACCTTTGGAAGAACAGTCAGTGCTCTTAACCGCTGAGCCATCTCACCAGCCCTTGTTTGTTTTTCAATACAGGGTTTTCTCTGTGTAGCCCTGGCTATCCTGGAACTCACTCTGTAGACCAGGCTGGCCTCGAACTCAGAAATCCGCCTGCCTCTGCCTCCCCAGTGCTGGGATTAAAGGCGTGCGCCACCATTCCAGGCCCTTCCTTTAATTCTTTTCTTTTCTTTTCTTTTCTTTTCTTTTCTTTTTTTTTTAAAGACTGGGTTTTGCTTGTAGCCTTAGCTGTCCTGGAACTTGCTCTGTAGACCAGGCTGGCCTCAATCTCATAGAGCTTCACCTGCCTTGAGAACAGCTTAGGTTAACTTTTTACCCACCTCAGCATTTTTTTAAATATTTATTTTAATTTTGTGTGCATGGGTATTTTTGCCTGCATTGCATATATGTCTGTGACCACATGAGTTCCTGGTGCCAGCCTAGGAACACATCAGATCTCCTGGAATTGGAGGTAATGTTGGTTGTGAGCCCCCATGTGGTGTTGGGAATCAAACTCTGGTCCTCTGGAACAGCATCTAGTTCTCTTATCCATGGAGTCATCTCTCTAACCCAGCTTGCAGCCCCCCCCCCTTTTTCTTTCATTCAAGTATTTGAGATTTATTTTTTATGTGTATTAGTATTTTGCATGAATGTATGTTTGTGCACCATGTGGGTGCCTAGTACCCGTAGAAGCCAAAGGAGGACATGAGATACTTAGTTGTGAGCTGCCATGTGGCACTCAGCCATCTCTGCAGCCCAATCCCTCACTTTCTTTTTCTTTTTTTTCTTTCTTTTTTTTTTTTTTTTTGAGTTTTTTGAGACAGGGCTTCTCTGTGTAGCCCTGGCTGTCCTGGAGCTCACTTTGTAGACCAGGCTGGCCTCGAACTCAGAAATCCGCCTGCCTCTGCCTCCCGAGTGCTGGGATTAAAGGCGTGCATCACCATGCCTGGCTCATATGAATAATTCTAATTTTAAAGAAACAAACGAAACATTGCTCCCTGGTGTCGCTCATTTCTTTATGGGAACACCTTGAAAAAATCCTTTCCTTGGAAGTGTGTGGTGCACTGCTGCTGTGCCATCAGTGTGTTGATGCTGAAGCATATCAGCATCATTTGCTTACTCCTGAGTGTCCTAACTGTTACTTGGTTTCTATTGATTGGCATTTCTTCATCCCTTCTCATCTACTCTGCCCAGCTTATTTATCCACAATTTTACGCTCAACTTCTAAAGACTACAGCAAAAGAGAGACGCACAGTCATACCTGTAATGGATATAGATGCAAAACTCTTAAAACCATAGCAAATTGAATGCAACAACATATTAAAAAGATCATTTATCATGACCAAGTAGGCTTTATAGCAGGGATACAAGCTGGGGAAGTTCATGCCAAGCTTTGAGATCAAGCACAGGCAAAGCAAAGCCCCAGCTGATTAGGAATTGGAAGTTGGAGTTCTCAGCAGCACTCTACAGGTAGTCCTGGATCTGTTTGGCAGCTCCATTTCATGGCTTTGAAGAAAAGAATGGTGGCAAAAACCTATGTTCCTTATACAAGGTCTTTCTGAAAAGAATCTTTGCCAATACTTAGTCATTATCAGCCACCACAAGCTTTAGCATAGTGTTTGGGCTTGCTAAGGCAGCTAGGGCTCTGGAGCATGAAAGGTAGCCTTTTGTGTATGGCTTGAAGGCGGTTGCTGAGGCATGTCGGCTTGGTATTCCTCTTAGGAGTTTTCTCTTTAGTCTGATAGCATGTCTCTACCTGTAAATGACACTGGCTTGCTTGGATAGCATTAAAGGGTGTGCAGTGATCTTAACAGGAAGCAGCGTCCCCTTGGGAAATGTATTAGACATGCAAGACAATTCTCAAAAGGTTGCCAGTTATTCATGTTGCAGGTGAATTTGCTGGCATATTTTCCCTTTCTCCATTAAAATATTAATGCTTTAGGGGCTTTAATAGGCGATGTTGCAGCAACCTTTAAGTAATAGAAGATTAGAGTTAGATGAAAAGTCCCAAAGCATTTCTGCATGAAAGTTTCTCCATTTACAGAAGGAGCAGGTTGAGAATTTAGGAAGAGATTGTGGGTCCATGAGAAAGGTTCATCAACCTTTTTACTCAATTCCGTTTTAATGAGAAATGAAATTATGAATTCTGCATTTGTAAAGATTGACCTTTCTTTTTTTTTTTTTTTGTTTTTTTTCGAGACAGGGTTTCTCTGTGCAGTCCTGGCTGTCCTGGAACTCACTTTGTAGACCAGGCTAGCCTCCAACTCAGAAATCCGCCTGCCTCTGCCTCCCAAGTGCTGGGATTAAAGAGGTGCGCCACCACGCCCGGCTAGATTGACCTTTCTTATGGATCTAGGCTGTAACAACCCTTTGAGTTGTTGCTTCTCTGTTATTGTGATACATGTATTTAGAAAAGCTAAACCGGATTACATCAGAATAAAATCATTTGGCAAGATCTCCATGTGTCCTGTCATATAGTTGGCAACAGAATGTTGAGTAAGAACATAAGCCATCTGATTAATCATCATTGCAGAGAAAGTTTCACTGACTGGGTTGAGAGAAGCAGGACTTTAATACACCTTCTACACTCGCCCCTATATTAAGTTACTTCAAAAACTAAAAAAGCATTGGATGTAGCTCAGTGGAAGTCTTGCCAAATGTATGGAGACCTGGCTTTGATTCACAGCACTGCAAAACCAAATAAGAACAGCAACAAGACAACTGTAATGTCTAAAACTGAACTAACAAGGCATGAATGAATGTAGGGTTCAGATGCCACTAGTTTCTGCCATCCCCTAAGCATCAAGGATCGACTAACCATTTCTAAAAGAGAAAATGCTACCTTTATTACCAGTGGCCTGTTAAAAACTACAAAGAAATAAAATCACCAAGATAACCATCTTCTTAAACATACATGCTTTCTTTTAGAGCTGGTTGAACTTCAGCAGTACCTTGAATTTATTTTTTATTCTGTATATATTGTCTTTTTATTTTAGGAGCCGTTCAATCCAATGCATTGATAGTTAATCTGACAGATTCAAAGGGTACTTGCCTTTATGCAGAATGGGAGATGAATTTCACAGTAACATATGAAACTGCAAACCAAACCAGTGTAAGTAAACATATCTGCCTTCTTTTTTTTTTTTTTTTTTTAGGTTTATTTGCTTATTATGTGCACAGTGTTTTGCCTGAATGGGTGTCTGTGCACCATATTCATACACTGCCCTGAGAGGTCAGTAGAGAGCATTGAATCCTGTGGAACTGGAATTATAGATGAGGGTGAGCTGCCAAGTTGGAAGAGCAGCTGATGCTGTTAACCAGGGAGCAGTTTTTCTAGTTCACTAGAGTGAACAGTTTTTGTTTGTTTGTTTGGGTGGTGATGGTACTGGGGTTTGAACCCAGGGTCTAGTAGGTGCTAGGGAAGCACTGTACTACTTCCAGTCCCATATTTGCCTTGAGTTTTCTCTCAGGGATTTATTTACATTTAGCATTTTCTGTTTGTCCCCCACCACTGCAGACAGGGTCTCTGTGTAGCCCTGGCTGTCCTGGAACTAAGATTCCCCTTTCTCTGCCTCCTAAGTGCTGGGATTAAAGGTGTGTGCCACCGCGCCCAGCTTTACATTTAAACTTTTTTTGGGGGGGGGAGGGGGGGTTCGAGACAGGGTTTCTATGTATAGCCCTGGCTACCCTGGAACTAACTTTGTAGACCAGGCTGGCCTCGAACTCAGAAATCCACCTGCCTCTGCCTCCCAAGTGCTGGGATTAAAGGCATGTGCCACCATGCCCGCCTTACAACAACTTTTGTAATAATAGAATATACTGACATCAAAACTTGAATTTCTTTTTTTCATCTTTAAAAATTATGTTTTAAAATTTTTTTTTTTTTTTTTTTTTTTGGTTTTTCGAGACAGGGTTTCTCTGTATAGCCCTGGCTGTCCTGGAACTCACTCTGTAGACCAGGCTGGCCTCGAACTCAGAAATCCGCCTGCCTCTGCCTCCCGAGTGCTGGGATTAAAGGCGTGCGCCACCACACCCGGCTTGTTTTAAAATTTTTTATGTGTGTATAGGGTATATGGATTTAAATTTTTTTTCTATGTGTGTTTGTATACCACATGTGTGTCTGGTGTCAGGGGAGGGCAGAAAAGGGCATAGCCTCCCCTGGAGCTAGATTTACAGACAATTGTGAGTCCATAATGTGGGGTCTGTAAATCCAACCCAGGTCTTCCAGATGAATAACCAGTGCTCTTGATCACTGAGCTATCTTTTCAGGCTCCCAACTTCTAAGAAACAGTTTGCTGTATCAACCTATCGTTTTGTTGGTCTCTTTGGTATTTTTTGCCTTATTTTCATTTTGTTAAAGCCATATCTGTAACATGACTTTAAAAAATAACAGTGTGTCAGCTGTGAAATTGCTCACCGGTAGGACTCTTGCCCATTGTGCATGAGACCCTGGATTCTCTCCTGAGCTCTGCTGAAATGAGCTAAGAGCTAGAGAAGAGGCCGGGCGACTTCTCTCTTCTTCAGACATACATGAGCTTGCCCAGACAACTAGTGTGTAGCTAAAGAGTCTGAGATTGGCTTTCATAGCACACCAAGCAAAGAGTCTCTTGGCTGAGGGGAAAGTGTGATTTACCCACCTGAGTTCTCCATGGGCTTTTACTGATGTCTGGTTGTTTTTTTTTTTTTCTTCTTACCCACTCATAAACTTTTTTTTTTTTTTTTTATCTTTTAGAAAACTATAACAGTACCTGACAAGGTGTCACACGATGGAAGCAGTTGTGGGGATGACCGGAATAATGCCAAAATAATGATACAATTTGGATCCGCTGTCTCGTGGGCTGTGAATTTTACCAAGGAAGAATCTTCTTATTTAATTCACGACATCACGCTTTCCTACAACACTAGTGATAACACAGTATTTCCTGGTGCTGTAGCTAAAGGTAAACTTAAGAATTGGATTTATTCTCTTGCTTTCATTAGTAACCAAAAAAATGTCAACAACTAAAATAATGATTATTATGCCTATCTGTCTTCCTAATAAGAGTGAAAAAATCAAGTCCTCTTCGTCATTTCAGCCCTGAGTCCATGCATAGAATCGTGTTGGACACAAAGTGATATTGACTATCATTTCTGGAGTGTTTTGCTCTATGCAGTATGTTACTGAATGTACAGTTTATAGCAACCTTGGAAAGTAAATAAAGTGGATGAGGCATGGTGACTTCCCCAAAGGCTCTAAATTTAGTAAGTGAGCAAACAGCTAGTGTTTGCCGCCAGTTTCCCGAGATAGAGAGTCCGTCCACTGAACTCTTGTTATCTACTCAGTAGTGGGCACTCAGTAAATGGTGGTAAGTGAGAAAACGCCTTACTAATTGAAAGTGTCCAAGGTCGGTAATGTAGAAGAAATGTCTCACCTTTGGATCTTTTTACTATTACCATGAACCTTTACTTGAAAAGTAAATGGTGATAAAGTTAAAGTAACTAAATTTTTGCTATTTTGAGACAACTTCAGGTCAAGAACAACTTAGATGATTAGGTCAGTCTCGTCATTCGTTTGTTTGTTTGTTTGTTTGTTTGTTTGTTTGTTTTTTGAGACAGGGTTTCTCTGTGTAGCCCTGGCTGTCCTGGAACTCACTTTGTAGACCTGGCTGGCCTCGAACTCAGAAATCCACCTGCCTCTGCCTCCCGAGTGCTGGGATTATAGGCGTGCGCCACCACGTCCAGCCTCAATCTCGTCATTCTTAAACAATTATACATTCAAATATTCTGAAAGTGCGTGTGGTGGAGAATTTAAGTTGTTTTTTTTTCCTTTGTCAAGCCAGGCTGACCTGAGATGTGTACTCTTATCAGCATCCGTGAGGATTGAGATCTTTGGTGTTTGTACACCACCATCTTCAGTTTGTGATACTGATTTTATTAGGGATGTAATTCTCTCCCTTTTCGGCCCCCTCCAGTGTGATGTTAGATTAGCAGGATGTCTGGAGTAGTTAGCTCTTTTACACATAGTGTGCCATTCTTACTGCAGAAACACTGGCAAGTCAACGTCAGTGCTAAGACCTGGAGTTACACTCTTAGACTCATAGATGGAAAGAGCATACTTTAAAGCCATGGAGCTCTTAAGTTCAAGGCCATCCTGGTCTACTCAAAAATCAAACCCAAGTTTTAATTCTACTAATCTCTTGTTTTGAGAGAAGAACCAAGGCAAGAAGTTATTAGCTATTTTTAGATATTTATCTTTGGCTGGGGCATGGTTGCATTATCTTTCATTACTAGGATAAGATTTGTCCTTGACTTTCTGTTTAAGTGAGAAGACAGTTTATAAATCTTTTGTGACCCTGTGAGGAAAACTCTAGACCTTTTTTCTCAACAACAACAACAACAGCAAGCTGAGTGCCTGCTTTCTGAGTGTTCTCACCAGGGGTCCTGATGAGAAGCTGAGAGAGAGAGAGAGAGAGAGAGAGAGAGAGAGAGAGAGAGAGAGAGAGAGAGAGAGAGAGAGAGAGGAGGGATTGGGAACAGAATGAGAGAGGTCAGTGTATGATGGAGGGGTAAAGGCGCTTGCTTCTTCCTGAGCTGCAGGCTTAGTAAGTGGAAAAATTGGAGCAGGCTGCTTCCACCAGGGGGAGCCAGAGGACGCACAGCAGTCATTGGAGAGTTGCCGGAGATCCAGGCTGTCTGTTTGTGTAGCAGGAGGCCAAGCCAGTTGGCTCAGTACAGTGGGCCTCATTTATAGGGGCCTGGGAAGCCAAGAAAGGGCTTTTAGCACGATGAAGGTAGGCACTAGGGAAACTGTGGTAGGTTTTTCTAAGCCAGAAAATGATATAAGCAAAGCAGAGAGAGCGGTTTATAGAGAATATATTGCTGGATTCATTTGGAAGTGAGGAGACTACCAGCAGAAGAAGCCAGCTTCAGAATCAGGGGATGATGTAACCCATCCCTCATCCGCGTGGGCAACTGTTAAAGGAAGATGGCTTTAGTCAGACATGTTAGATAAAATCACTAACATGCTAACCCCTTTCCTTGTCTTTATTTTAAACAAGTGGTTGACTTTTTCTGTGACTGTCTTCTGTATAATAAAGTATCAAAACTTTTGAATTTAAAATACTTTCTTCACATACACTTTAGAGAATTGCCTTTGAAATAATTTAGTAGTTTGAAATGCTACTTTTGTTTTGCTTTGCTTTGTTTTGTTTGTTTTTCTGAGACAGGGTTTCTTTGTATAGCCTTTGCTGTCCTGGAACTCAGTCTAGTCGAGACTGGCCTTCAACTCACAGAGATCCTCCTGCTTCTGCCTTCTGAGTGCTAGGATTAAACACGTTTGCTACCACTGCCCTACTCTGAAATACTAATTTTTAGACATTTAATAATTGAAGTAACTTTGAAGCTGCTACTTAAAAATGTTTTTATGATTAAAAGACATATTAAAACCTAGAGAGAATAATATAGCAGACCCATAGACACTTATTACTCAGAATATATTTTTTAATTTTAAAGTCTCATTGTATAGCCTTACCTAGCCTGGAATTCCCTATGGAGACCAGGTTGGTTTCTAATTTATAGAGATCTACCAGCCTCTGTCTCCTGGGTGCTGGGATTAAAGGAGTAGGCCTGGGTTAATAAATAGAATTTTAAAATGGCTGCTTCATTATTTAAAGAAACAAAACTTTACTGATAAATTTGAGATACTCCTTGGTTCCATTTTCTTCTCTGCCTGCTAGAGGCAACCAGCCTTATATCTTCAGGGTGTGATATTCCTGTATGTGTTCATAGGGAATGGTTTTAACTTTTATATAGTTTCATAGTATAATCCTAAAATGTTTAGAAACTTTTTTTCTATCATCCTTTTTTGTTTGTTTTGTTTTTGAAACAGCTTACCAAGTAGCTCTTGTTTTTCTTGAACTCAACTATGTAGACTAGGACTGGCCTCAAACTCACAGAGATCCATCTGCCTCTGCTTCCTGAGTGCTGGAATTAAAGGCATGTGCTACAACTCCTGGCTTCCGCTCATTGTTTTTTAAGGTCTGTCTTTATATAGCAAGTTCACATCTGTTTCTTTTTGATAACAAGGAGACAATTTTAGGAAAACATTCAAATTTAAAAATCCCCAAACCCCATCTGTCCATTAGGGGGTGCCAAGGCAGCACTACGTAGCTGCCTTGTTACATGATGGAGATGCATAGAAGATGACCTGAGTTAGGGATCATGAATGCATTCTTTTCTGCTTCTCCAAGAGACCAGGCCACTTAGATCTGTATGAATTCAGTGTTTTGCAGTTTCACTATAGGCATTCCAGTAAAAATTCTGTTCATAGTGGCATACATTTTTACCTGAATATTTCTTGAAATGGAATAATTTGTTTTACATTTTTATTTATTATACTTTATTTTTGTCTTTTTGAGATATTTTCTCTGTGTAATAGCCATGGCTGTCCTGGAACTCACTTTATAGACCAAGTTAGCCTCAAACTCAACTAGATCTGCCTGCCTCTGCCTCCAGAATGCTGGGATTAAAGGTGTGTGTCACCAATGTCACCAGGCCTGTGTACCAAGTCACTTCTCTGAATTACCTCAGTAGCCCCAGAAAGAGGAAGGCTCTATCACTTCTAATGTAGCCCACATGGGCCTCTGGCTAGCTGAAGCCAAGCACAAGCTTGAAGTCCCAGTCCTCCAGGCTCTCTGCCTCTGGAGTGGCAGGCATTTCAGCGCTGGCCTATGTGGCTCCACCACCTTATTTTCTGGGGCGCTGAGTATTGGACCTGGGGCCTCTGATATGCTTGTAGGGCAGTAACTCTACCCATTCCGCACCATTCTCAGCAGTCTGCCTTTCTTTCAGTTACTAAGTCTAGTTACTGTAGAAAGGCGTTTTGAACTTACCTTTGGTTTTCTTCCTTCTGCCCTTCATTATATCTCGATTTTCACCTAAGCAGACATTGGCCTTCTGTTTCCCCTGTTAATTAAAAGTTAGGGTCAGAGTTTTTTTTTTTTTTTTTTTTTTTTCTCTGCCTACCGCTGGATATTTATCAACATTCCTTAAAATAAATTAGGCCTTATTTCCTCTCTTAAGGCTTACTCTAAGATTGGTACCTGTTGGTAAAGGAGATCATTTTTCTCCAGCAAAAATGGACTCCCTTGTGTTGTTGGTGTTGTATGTGTATACACCTCTTGTTTGGACACTTTTTGTCTTACTGTTCTTTATTTGTTTCAACTCTCCTTGCTATGCTCTTGGTTATTTTGAGAGTGTAGGGAGAGGAAGGAACATGAAGTTGGCTGGGTAGGGAGGGCTTGTGGGAGGGAGAACATGATGACTTCGTGTATAAGAGTGTTTGCTGTCAAGTCTGACAACCCAAGTTGACTGTCTGGAATATGTGAAGAAGGAGAGAACCAACTCCTGCAGTTTATCCTCCGACCCTCCCCCCCCACATGTGTACTCTCCATAACCAGCTTACACACAAGTGTCCATGCACACAAAACAATAACAATAGCAACAGATATTGTGAAAAACAGAAGCAAGTCCTCCATTGTCAACCAAGCTCATACTATCCTTAGGTGTGAGAAGTTTCAGAGGAACATCTCCTACAAATACCTTCTTTCTTTCAAAAATAATGCTTCTTTATTATTTTAACATTTATTTTATGTGTGTGGGTGTTTTGCCTGCACGTTTGTCTATGCATCATGTGTGTGCCTACTTCCCACAGAGGCCAGACGAGGTGTGACATTCCCATGGGACTGGAATTAGAGGTATTTGTGAGCAACCAAATGGGTGCTAGGAACTGAATTTGCTTGTTCTGGTATAGCTGCCGGCACACATGAAGCCATCCCTCCGGTCTTTCTGCTTTCTGCTTTCTTTCATAACCCTTATGCCTTATCTTCCCTACTGCTTACAGTTCCAGTCACAGTGAATTTGTCATTCCTGTCAATGTTTCACAGTTTATTACCTTTGGCATGGCAAGGCCTAGAAGAAAAGGGAACCTGTATTTATGTTAATATAAATATATTAGTTTCTCTTGTCTTCCTGGAAATACCATTGTTAACCTTGTTTTATAGGAGTTCAAACTGTTAAAAATCCTGAGGAAGTCAAAGTTCCGTTGGATGTCATCTTTAAGTGCAATAGTGTTTTAACTTACAACCAGAATTCTGTCATTCAGCACTATTGGGGTATTCACCTGCAAGCTTTTGTCCAAAATGGCACAGTGAGTAAAAATGGTAAGTTCGTTCTTTCTTTCTTTCTTTCTTTCTTTCTTTCTTTCTTTCTTTCTTTCTTTCTTTCTTTCTTTCCACAGGGTTTCTCTGTGTAACAGCCTAGACTGTCTTGTAACTCTCTGTAGATCAGGCTAGACTTGAACTCCCAGAGATCTACCTGCCTCTGCCTCTCTAGTGCTGTGATTAAAGACATTCGCCTTCACTGCCTGACCAAAAAACATGAGTCCTTAAAGTATGGATTTATATATGTGGGTCTTATTTTAAGGGCAGACTATTATCAGGTAGCATTCACTGAGATCATCATCTGAGTACATTTCTTAAGGTGCAGACTAAATATTTTTAAAGTGTTCTATCTTCCTTCCTTCCTTCCTTCCTTCCTTCCTTCCTTCCTTTTTCTTTCTTTTTTTTGTGAGACAGGGTTTTTCTGTGTAGTCCTGGCCATCCTGCAACTCACTCTGCAGATCAGGCTGGCCTCCCATCTCAGAGATCTACCTGCCTCTGCCTCCTAGGATCATAGACATGTACTGTGGTAACCATTCTTACAGATAATTTCTGTTGAAATTTTATGATATACATGCAGTTGTCTTGTTTGTAGTATGTTGTGTGTGTGAATGTGTGTGTGTGTTTCTGTGTGTGTATTTCTGTGTGTGTGTGTGTGTGTGTGTGTGTGTGTGTGTGTGTGTGAGAGAGAGAGAGAGAGAATGAGAATAAGAGAGGGAGTAAGAGAGAGAAAGAGAATGTAAGAGAATGAGAATGAGAATGTAAGCACTAGAGACCCACAGTGGACTGTTTAATGGAAATGTAATAATTTAACATTTATTACTATAAAACTACTAATACTTCCTAAGAAGGGATTTAAATACCAATAACCTGCTAGAGGAGTGATAGAAATAAAAGATTCCTTTGTATTTAAACCTTTCAACGATTTCCAGGCTAGTTTTTAGTAAGCAGTATTCTTCTTCACAGTGGTTGTTACATTTGAAGGAAAAAAGATTTAGCTTGGGGGTGGGGGGTGGGGGTGGGGTTGTTTTTAGACTTGTCTTTGAACTTCTCATCAGAGACGGGGAAATTCCTTGAAATAAAGGCCCTCGTGGGCCCAAGAAAGAAGGTTATGTGGTCACAGTTGGATAGCTATACCTTTTGATGTGTTCTGAGTTTGTCTATTCTGGTCATAACTCATAAGATTATCTGTTTATGAAACAGTAGTTTAGGAACCCGTGCTTCATCCACTTTAAAAAGAGACCACTGAGGTCTTCTTTTGCTCTAATTAACCCCCTTGGACTGTGAGAACCTAACTCGAAGTAGTTTGCTCTTCTCTGGCCTAATAAAGCAAGATCACCCACCCTAGCTTGTTTTGTCCTTTGTTTTAGAACAAGTGTGTGAGAAAGACCAAACTGTCACCACTGTGGCACCCATCATTCACACCACTGCCCCGTCGACTACAACCACACTCACTCCAACTTCAACCCCCACTCCAACTCCAACTCCAACCGTTGGGAACTACAGCATTAGAAGCGGCAACACTACCTGTCTGCTGGCTACCATGGGGCTGCAGCTGAACATCACCGAGGAGAAGGTAGGCTTGAGTGAGAATGTATAGCGTACCGTGCACTTAAGAACTGATACTAGATTGATTCAAGTTTAAATGCAGAGTTGGTGTTGACTTGAGTTTTGAATAATTTGGAATGACTATATCCATGAATAGTTAATATCACCATCTAGGAATCTTGACCAGAAGAAAACCTGTCAATTTATTAAAAGACTTCTTTACAGCTTAGATTCTATAAGCCTTCAGTAGCTCAGCATATGGAGTTAAGTTGGAGATGGGATAAGATAAAGTTCAGGGATAGAGCAGTTAACATCACATGTACAAGGTCTAGGTACCACCCCAACACTGCCAAAAATGAAAGTCAAACCAAAGCCTTTTCAGGCTTTTATTTGAACCACACTGTAGATTGGTGCAAGGCTATTTGATGAGTCAGAGCACAGTTATGGTCAAGGCCTTGTCCAGTTGCAATACCTCATTTGGACACCAGAGGGAGTGCCAGTGAACAAATCTCATTTTTCTGGATCCTGTCATTAAAACAAGCCAGACAGATGGCTTTTGTGCTCTGAAAAAAAAAAAGTGTTTTCATTTGGCTCATTACTGAGGAAACTCCCCCCTTGTTGTTGTTGTTGAAGTTGGCTGAGTCATAGCTTGAAGTCTTGCATCAAGTTCTCATGAAAGTAAGACACCAGGAATTCAAGTGTCCACACAAAAGAGGTTGTGTTGTATGTTGACGTTGGTTTTATCAGTGTAAAGGGCTTTGGTGTTGACTTTTACAGTTAATCTGTATCTCCCTTCTCTTTATTCTCTCCCGAAGGTGCCTTTCATTTTTAACATCAACCCTGCTACAACCAACTTCACTGGCAGCTGTCAACCTCAAACTGCTCAACTTAGGCTGAACAACAGCCAAATTAAGTATCTTGACTTTATCTTTGCTGTGGTGAGTACTGACTGTTTTCTAAAGCTAAGCGCTTTCTCTGAGAAGTACGCCTGCAAGTTTGACGGGAAGTAGGGACAATATTTGATTTACTTATCCCTGCTCATCTCTGAGTCAACTGGGCTATCTATGAGCTGGACTCTTCTTGTATTAATAATCACACAAAGTGGCCATTGTACCATTATATGTACTTCAGTGTAGAAACAAGAATGAACTCATAGTAAAAGAAAACTATAATAGTTTTTATAATAGTTTCTCTATTATTAGACAATTTTCATGCTAACACACCATTTTAAACCTTTTATAGTTATATTCTTTGTAAAGATACATTTATTATGTGCATTGGTATTTTGCCTGTATGTATATCTGAGTGAAGACGCCAGATGCCGTGAACTGGAATCACAGATAGCTGTAAGCTGCCATGTGGGTGCTGGGAATTGAACCCCGGGTCCTTGAAGAGCAGCCAGTGCTCCCAATTGCTGAGCCATCTTTTTTAGCCCCTGTTAACATTCTTTATAGTGTCTGTACTAGTAATAGCCAGCATTAATGAACATGGTTAGCTGTCTGTTTCTCTACATCCTACATAAAACCTTGAAGTAGTATTAGGTAAAAAGGTCTCAAGTTCAATGTCTGTGGCAGACATTCTTGCTTGGAATGCACAAGACCCTGAGATTGATCTCCAGAACCACAAAAATTGTATTTATTGTGAGCATGCACACTTTTGTTTTTGTTATTAAAATATAAACAATACACTATTTTTTTTTACACATTTATATTTAAGGATTATAGGTAATTTAGGGATGGCTGAAAGTATATAGGAGCCACATGTAAATTCTAAGCGAATTGTACACCATTTTGAAAGGGGGACTTGGACTTCCTAGATTTTGGTATCCGGGTACTAATCCTTTGAGAATCTAAGGAACAGTTCCCTTGTTATCTATGTGTAAGTCCATACACTGACTCATTAAATTAGTTGGGAGTGTGATCCTCTGGGGTTCCATCGTCAGCACTGTGAAAATTACAAAATAAAGAAAAGAATTAGCCTCTTCAATGTGTCCCGGACAGGCCTGCCTTCCCTTTTCTCTCGCTCTCCCTTCATTCTCTTTTTCTCTCTTTCTCTCTCCCAATTGGGATTGAATTCAGAGCCTCCCAGATGCTAAGGAAGCATGTGGCTACCTGGCTATATGCCTAGTGCCAGGCCAGATGTTAACACAGAGAGGAAGTGAAGAGCTTTTAGTTCTGAATGGAGGGGAGGCGAAGGTTTAATGGAAAAGATGACATTTGAGGGCATTCAAGGATAGGTCAGATCTGTACATATAGAGGAGAAGTAGAGGTTGTTCCTGGATGAAGGACCATAATCAGTGCCAGCTGGGAGGATGACAACAAGCTGTGTGTCCAGCTGAGAATATGAAGGGAGTTAGAACAAAGTTAGGAGTGCATCTTGAGTGCCAGGCAGAGCATTGGCTGACCAGAGGGAGGGCATAGTAAGAAGACACATCAAGTCCTCCATTACACTTGCTGCTGAAATGTCTCTCATTTCATTCTGCTCTCTCTGCCTCATGTCTGCTTCCAGCTGTGCTTTCTCTCCTCTGGGTGGTTCAAAGGCCTCTTACCTAAGCTCCCCCTTTGTTTATCTCCCGTAGATTAATCTTCCCCAAAGCACAGCTCTTCCCATAAATCTTCAGTGATTGTGTTTTGCCAACAAGGTACCATCTAACGGACAGAAGGGCAGCTCAAGCCCTTCCCCCCACGCAGTGAGCTTGGGTTTCACTCCATGAATCTTCCTTCGCTCTGCTTTCATGCAATAGCTTGTGAAGTCTCAGAGCATAGCAGTAACCAGTCCGTATGTTTGGAGCCAGACTTTGGGTTTAAATTCCAGCTCACTGATTGCTAATTGGCAGCAGTGAGGGAGGTCACTTAGCAACTCTGCGCTTGAATGACTCATCCTAAACTGGGCATAGTAACAGCAGCAGTAGTATAGGGGTGTTGGAGCCAAGGCTGGTGGTACAGCTCTATACTCCCAGCTACTTGTGAGGTTGAGAGAAGAAGATTGCAAATTCAAGGTCAGTTTGCACTACTTGAGTTTAGTACTAGTCTGGGCAACTTAGTGAGACCCTGTCTCAAAATAGCAAACATAATAACTGAGGACATACAGCTCAGTGTCAAGATGCTTGTCCAATGCCTGCAAAATGCTAGGCTCAATTTCCAGTGTCTCCCACACAGAAAGAAAAATGGCTAGAACTTAGTTCTCAGTTGTTTATTTAGGTAATGTTTCTTTCTCATTACCTTTGCTTATGCTCTTGCCATCTTGAACATATCCTTGATCCACTTGTTTCCTAACCAGATCCTGCCCACCCTCAATTCCCCATCCCTCAGCTGGCATGAGGGATGCATCTTTCCTTATTGGAGATGGTTTTCTTGTCAAATTTCTTTTTTTTCCGATTTTTTTATTAGATATTTTCTTAATTTATATTTCAAATACTATTCTGAAAGTCCCCTCCCCCCTCCTCCCTCCCTGCTCCCCTGCCCACCCACTCCCACTTCTTGGCCCTGGCCCTCCCCTGTATTGGGGCATATAGACATTGCAGTACCAAGGGGCCTCTCTTCCCAATGATGGCCGACTAGGCCATCTTCTGCTACATATGGAGCTAGAGACACGAGTTCTGGGGGTTCTGGTTAGTTCATATTGTTGATCCTCTTCTAGGGTTGCAGATCCCTACAGCTCCTGGGGTTCTATCTCTAGCTTCTCCATTGTGGGCCCTGTGTTCCATCTCTTGTCAAATTTCTAATTTGCCACTTTCTTTTTTTAAAGACAGGATTAACTTATTTGTGTATCTTTTTTTTTTTCAAGTCAATGAACAAAGGGGTTACAACTCCAGGACTCATAAATGCTGAGCAAGCCCTCCACCACTGCGCTGTATCTTTAATTTCTTATGTATCTATGTTTCCTCACAGATTGCAAGCACTGGGAGGGCAAGATACAAGTCCAATTCATCTTGCTAGTCCCATGAAGCAGACATGTTACTTTGTGTATACTAAGCCTATAGATAATTAGAATGACTGGCTGATCAGTTAAATGCTTTAGAAACTGTAGGCTAGGTAGAGGGACAGTAAATGTTCCATACTATAATAGAATGACTAGTTCAAAATACCCTATTTTGTATTTTATGAAGATCTAGAAAAGGGGACTTCAGTGCTTCAAATACAAACAGTTCTAAGGCAAGAGGAATGCCAAAAGCCCTTTATTTGATTAGTATATGGAATATGTATGTGTCAGAATATCATACTGAGCTCGATTAATACATATAATTAAGTGCTGGGCATGGTGGTACACACCTTTAATCCTAGCACTTAGGAGGCAGAAGCAGTTGTATTTCTGAGTTGCAGGCTAGCTTGGTCTACATTGTGAGTTCCAGAACAGTCCTGGCTATGTCAGAAAAACCCTCTCTTGAAAACAAAATACATACAATTAACATATTTAGTGGGATGTGGTAGTGCAAGGCTTTGATCCAGCACTTGGGAGATAGAGGCAGGGGGATTGCTGAGTTGAGCTAGCCTAGTCTATATAGTAAGCTCCAGCTTATCAAAGGCTACATAGTGAGATACTGTTTCAAAATAAAAGTAAAATATATGTTCATAAAAAAATAAACTTCCCAACACTTGGGAGGCAGAGGCATGCAAGTCTCTGAGTGTGAGAAAGTTCCAGGACAGCCAGAGGGTATATAACAGAGAGACCCTGCCTCTAATAAACAGAGAGACAGAAAGGCAGACAGACAGACAGATAAAAGCTTGGT
The DNA here is from genome assembly GCA_902729485.2 of Mus minutoides. Lineage (NCBI taxonomy): Eukaryota > Metazoa > Chordata > Mammalia > Rodentia > Muridae > Mus > Mus minutoides. The sequence goes on along the minus strand of LR749493.1, from coordinate 287,188 downwards.
AACATGCGTCACTTGTTGCCAAGTCTGATGATGACTTGAGTTTCATTCTTAGAAGCAACATGATTGAGGGAGAGAGCCATGAGTTGTCTTCAGATCTCCACACATACGAGTTTATGCATGTATACACATGAACAAAATAAGTATAATCAAAATTTTAATAAACATTGGTCTGATGATGCCTTCAAGCCTGTTACATGCAATAAGCCTTGGGTCCTAGACCCAAACCACAAAGTTTAGAAAACAAAACAAAATGCAAAGGTATTAAAAGATCAGGATGATGAGCCAACAAGAGCTAATAGTGAAAATGAGAGAGCTGGGTGGGTTTAAAGATCACATGGTGAGCTGACCATGGTGGCACATGCCTTTTTTCCAGTAATTTAATTTTTTATTCACTTTATATCCTGATAGTAGCACCCTTCTTCCTGTCTTCCTAGTCCTGCCCTTACAAATCCTTCCCTCTATTCCCTCTCCCCTTCACCTCAGAGAAGGGAAAACCCATGCCTTGGGTACCACCCCATTCTGGGCCATCCAGTCTCAGCAGGACTAAATGCATCATCTCTCATTGAGTCTGAACCAGGCAGTCCAGGTAGGGGAAGGGGATCCAATGGCAGGCAACAGAGTCAGAGATAGTCCTCACTCCAGTTGTGCATATGTGCATTCATATGAAGACCAAGCTGCACATGTGCTTTAAATGTATAGGGGACCTAGGGCCAGCCCATGCATGCTCTTTGGTTGGTGGTTCAGCTCTGTGAGCACCAGCCCCTTAGCCCAGGTTAGTTGAATCTCTAGGTCTTCTTGTGGTGTCCTTCAACCCTCTGGTTCACTCAATGCTACTCCTACTCTTTCACAAGACTCCTGAGCTCCGACAGATGTTTGGCTGTGGGTCTCTGCATCTGCTTTCATCTGCTGCTGCACGAAGCCTCTTGGGAAACAGTTATGCTAGGCTCCTGTCTGCAAGCAGAGCAGATTATCATTAATAGTGTCAGGGGATGGCTCTCTCACATGGGATGAGTCTCAAGTTGGGGAAGTCATTCATTGGCCATTCCCTCAATCTCTGTACCATCTTTGTCCCTGCACTTCTTATAGGCAGGACAAAGTGAGTACATACCATGTTTGTCTCTCTGGGTCTGGGTGGCCTCACTCAGGGTGATATTCTCAAGTTTCATCCATTTGCCTGCAAAGTTCATGATCTCTTTGTTTTAGCTGTCTTTGTTTTAGTTGAACAGAATTCAATTGTGTACATGTACCTCATTTGGGCAGAGGCAGGAAGGATCTCTGTGTTCCAGGCCAGCCTCATCTACAAAGCTGAGTACCAGGACAGTCAGGGTTATGCAGAGAAACCCTGTCTCAAAAAAGCAAAAAACATGGGGCTGGTGAGATGGCTCAGCAGGTAAGAGCACCCGACTGCTCTTCCGAAGGTGATAGGTTCAAATCCCAGCATCCACATGGTGGCTCACAACCATCCGTAACGAGATCTGGCGCCCTCTTCTGGAGTGTCTGAAGACAGCTACAGTGTGTGTACTTACATATAATAAATAAAATAAATCTAAAAAAAAAGCAAAAAACAAAACAAAACAAACAAAAAACAAAACAAAATGATTACATTGTGACCTAGGCTAGTTAATATGGACTCAGCAGGCTGCAAGAAGAATACAACAGAGGAGAGGATGAATTATCCTATATCCAGAAACGCCTGACTGTTGCAGTCAGAGTTTAGAAATGAAATGCATTGGAGAACAGATTTGTGACAATTAGTGATGAGATTTCGTTGTAGTTTATGCTGCTGGCCCAGGTCTTATAAGGTTTGTTTTCTAATCTGTATAATGGAACTAGATTCCTATTCTGTAAATATCAACTTTTTCTTTAGGCAGTTGTGATATGTTATTAACTAGAAGCTCTTTTTCAAACAGAAAAATGAAAAACGGTTCTATCTGAAGGAAGTGAATGTCAACATGTATTTGGCTAATGGCTCAGGTAAGCAGCGCATTGGCTTGGAGGAGAAGAGTGGCTTTTATGGAGGGAAAAGAAGTACTAATTAGCTTATGGCCAGATTGGGTCTTATGAAATAGAAGATGCTATGTAAAAATACTTTTTGATCACAGCTTAAAATCTAATGTAGAACTACAGTGTTCTCTCCCTTGCAGAATCATCTTTTCAAAGTATGGTGGATGTTTGTTAGGGAAGTGACTAAGTTTTAGGCTACTGAAAGCTCTATGGAAAGATTAGAGAAGTGAATGAGGTGGTGCATGCCTGGGATTCCAGCCTTGGGAAGCAGAGACAGGAAGATCATAAGTGGGAGGCCAGCCTGGGTTACATAGTGAGCCCTAGGTCAGTTTGGTCTATATAGTGATATCCTTCCTGTCTCAGAAAACAAAAGAAACAAGCGAACTTATTAATGGCAACAGGTTTTTGGGGGTGGGTGGGGGGTGGGGGTGGTCAGAGCCTGACTCCAAACTCTTTTATACTTTACTAAAACGCCCTGAGGAAGGGATAGGGAGAAAGCTCAGTTGTTCTAGTGTTTGCAGAGCACAAAGATCTGACTTAAAAAAAAAAAAAGGTAAGTATGGCAATGTGCACTGCTGCTTTCAGTGCTGGGGAGGCAGGGCCAGCTGGATCTCCGGAGCAAGCCCACCAGCTAGTCTAGCTCATTTGGCAAGCTTTAAGCCAATGAAAGATCCTGTCTTCAGGGGCTGGTGAGATGGCTCAGCGGGTAAGAGCACCCGACTGCTCTTCCGAAGGTGATAAGTTCAAATCCCAGCAACCACATGGTGGCTCACAACCATCCGATCTGGCTCCCTCTTCTGGAGTGTCTGAAGACAGCTACAGTGTACTTACATATAATAAATAAAAAAAATAAATCTTAATTTAAAAAAAAAAAAAAAAAAAAAAAAAGATCCTGTCTTCAAAACCAAGATGGACAGCATCTGAGGAACAGGACTCAAGGTTGTCCTCTGGCCAACCCCCCACATGCATGCACTCAGCCAGGTGAATCTGCATGCATTTACACATACACGCACACACAGGGCCCTCCACCTACACACATGAGACACAACCCTAATGACTGTCTTATTTTTCTTGTGTTGATACACTAAGAAGTTATTAACCTGCCTTCATTTTTCCCTGCAGCTTTCAACATTTCCAACAACAACCTTAGCTTCTGGGATGCCCCTCTGGGAAGTTCGTATATGTGCAACAAAGAGCAGGTGCTTTCTGTGTCTAGAACATTTCAGATAAACACCTTTAACCTAAAGGTGCAACCTTTTAACGTGACAAAAGGGCAGTATTCTACAGGTGAGAAAGAAACCTTATTCACTCCGTTCTCCTATCACCCTATAGGCAGCCTTTCCCCTGAGTCAGGAGGATTCTGCACATTCACATAGAGAAATAAGAATGCCCCCCTTGATTCTGATAGAAAGTTCTTACAGCCGGGAACCAATTGTGTAACTCTTCATTTGCCTCATCACTTTGCTCAAAGCAGATGCAGTTTTGAAAACCTGAAAATAATTAGAAGTATTTAAGAATCCTTTTGAAGGAACTGGTGCTCCCCTGGGGTTGAATTTGGGTGGGGATGGCCCTTGGAGCAGAAGCTTTAAGTACCTTACATCTGCCTTCTTGGGACCATCTTCTTGGGGAACATTTTCATACCCATATGAAAACAATGTGGCTTGATTTGCTTAAGACCCAAGATACAGGGTCAGGGCAAAGCCTCACAGCCGTGAGTTCATCTTGCTAGCCAGAGTGTCATAGGGAGATCTGCAAGTGCAATTTAGTTCAGATAAAGAAGGCTCTTTGAAGTCCTACTTTCGAAGGGCAAATGATGGCCTTTATTTGGGTTTTAATGAAATCGTCATATAGGGTTCATTATACTGTATTTGTATGGATACAAAAGATGTATTTGGCATTGCAAGATTAAGATTTGCATGACAGAAAGAAAAGTACAACAAATTCTTTAAGTGACTTATGCTTTTAAACCAATTACTTAAATTGGGAGTTTGTGGAGCAGAGCTTTGCTGAGCAGAGCTTTCCAGTCATTGCCATCCTTTCAAACAATTAATCCAGAGGCTTATAAGTAAACGGAGATGCTATGTTTAAAGTGAATATGCTATGAATGATTCGGCTGCCTTTGCAGTGCTAGCGAATACCACTTGGGCCTTGCTCAGGCCAAAAGAGACCTTTACCATTCTTGTGGGTAGAAAGGTTAATCACAACTTGAAAAAATATCCAAGACTCCATTTCCTTTGCCAGAAGTAGTGATACGTGCTTAAAATCATAGTACTCAGCTGGTCAAGGCAGAGTCATCTGGGGTTCAAGGTCGTCTTTGGCGGAAAAGTCACTTCCAGGATAACCTGGGGTGTATGAGATCCTGTTTCAAAGAAACAAAAACAGAATCCAATTCCTTTCTGTGTTTGTTTGCTTATTATTTTAATTATTTTGATCTTAACAGTAGATTTATTTTTTTAAATCGTCTAGCTCCCCTACATCATTATCCTAATTTGAGGTCCAATTTTGTGTTTAAAATTTAAAATCATTCTCACTACTATTCTCAGTTCAGGTCTGTTTATCTAGTTGGCAGTGGCCCAAGATGTGTCAATGGTCTTTGCCTAATTTGAAAGCGTGGGTGCCAGAGAGATATATAAAATTTAATACTGATATTGAATGCACTATCTATTTATGGAACTAGGTTCTTGGTTGTGGGTAACTATAAATATCGCATCCAGGTAATACTTAAGTGTATTCAGGGAGGAAATAGAATTGCAGTCAGGTTGAAGTGTTGATTGGATTTTATTAGATCAGACTACTTGCTATAAATAGAAAAAAATAGCCCCTTTGGGCTGCTATTCTGAGACAGATTGATAAAACATGTAGTAAACACACTCAAATTAGTAAGAGGTCCTAGTTTCTTAGCTCTTCCACCCACTCAAATCACATATTTTATGCCAGGGAAGAAGCTTTTTTGTGAAACAGTTTCAACAGTGATTTCTCAAGCTTTGAGGTCATCCGGTCTGTGTGGCAACTCTACCTCTGCTTTTGTAGATTGGGAACCTCCCTAGGCAGTTGATGTAGATGAGTGTGGCTGTGTTCTAGTAAAACTTTAAGGATATGAAAATTTGAATTTCATGTAACTCCCACGTTTCACAAAAGAATGTCTTTTCCAGTCGTTTAAAATTATTCATGTTTTTTTTTAGCTCTTTAGCCAGGTTTGGCACTTGGGCTATAGTTTGCTGACCCCTATTGTTAGTGAACTCCAGAGCCAGCCTGATTGTTCACTCCAGTAATACCCTAATTTCTATTTCCCCAGAGAGAGAGGTACACTCTCCCACTTAGATATTAAAATGGTTCTATAGACAGGTTTGGTTGGATCTTTCCATTTATGATAGAGTAATTCTCTCATCTTAGAAGTATATGTAACACAGTGTGTGCATATCATGTGATAACATTGTTTATTTAGAGCTATAAATAAATCTGGATTATTCACACATATAAATATCTTCATATGTACTCACAAATGAAAGGACAAATACACTTTAAGATTGTAGCTTTAACTGGTCATCACTTTCTATAATTTATCATAAAAAATATGCCTGCATTTGTTGAAGTTTCTTTTATAAGAGCATTTCTGACTTTTAAATCAGCATCTTTTACTTTTGGATATTTCTTTTTGATTATACTCATTATTTGTTACACACTTTTTCTCACCTACAGCCCAGGAGTGTTCGCTGGATGATGACACCATTCTAATACCAATTATAGTTGGTGCTGGTCTTTCAGGCTTGATTATCGTTATAGTGATTGCTTACCTAATTGGCAGAAGAAAGACCTATGCTGGATATCAGACTCTGTAACACTAATCCACATGTGATCTGTTACCAAACAATAAAGCCCGTACAAGCTCTGGCATGTGATACTATTGAAGGTACATTTAGTTACAGTCCTGTTCTTAGATTCTCAAATTAAAACAAAAGAATCCCAAATACCATCAACTACAAATGAATCATAGGATTTTGGTTTTTCTGACTAAGGAGTTTAAAACTACTATGGCAAAAGGCATGTACAAAATTATCTGGTTCTGTTTCACTGGTCTGGAATTTCTGAATGAGAACATCCAGTATAGGAAAAAGCTGGTTTCTTCTGCCTGCATGAGATTGAGTTTGGCCATCATGATTTCCAGTGGATTTGTACTTGCTCCTTTTGCATTGCTTATGACTTTTGTTTGCAGGTTGACTTAGCTACTTCAGCCTTGCTCCATATTTGACCTATGAAAAAGGTATCAGTAGATTTGAGCAGAGCCCAGAGGTACCATGCTCTTGCCAGTAAAATTCTTTTCCCATGTTTTCGAATACATTTGTATTTAATGTGGCTGAAATGACAAAAACAAAAGTCTTAAATTTTAGAATAGATGTTATCTTTTTATTTAATCTTAAAAAAAAAACTGGATGTTTCAATCTTTTAAATTGCAAGACACAAGGCAATTCCAACTGAGCATTTCCATCTGGTTTTAGGTGCTTTAGAGATAATTGCTAGGCAGTGCCAAATGAGGGCATTAGTGCTTTGTGCCCAGAAATTGGCCTCTACATGCAGCACTAAGATTAATGCAGATTTCTCTTGAACCTTCCAGTCTTCCTCATTGGTGGTAATGTGCTTTCTTCTTTCCTTTTTTCCTCAAGAAGAAATGTTAGTATGTCTTAGAACCTAGATAACGAAGTGCACTTACACTCATAAAATTGCTTGCACCTAATCCAAAAGTCATGGTCTTGCCTTAGTCCATTAACATGGTCTTCATTTCTAGTTTGCATTGATTGCTACAGCACTTACTAATTTGGCTTTTATGTTTAAATGGTTCTGTGATAATCAAAACTTAAATAGTTACTGTTCATTGTGGTATTTTTCTATTCAGTTCTGTACTCAGAGATGGCACCAGTTGTCCATTTACTGTATACCACCTACTGCTTATATCAGAGAGCTAATTCTTTCAGCCCGATACTTAACACATCATGTATTCCTTGCAGCTTCTAGGACATCTTCCATACATGTATGCGTACATGTGTACATACTGGTATGGCCCAGGAAATATTTCTTAAGTTTTGTAGCCATATATAGAAGGTCCTTGTTATTTGGGGAGGGCAGATTAAATGCCTTTCATTCACAAGAAAATGAAGAGCTATCTGGGTTCCAAAATGCTGATGTTGAATACATGATATATATGCACACATATAGGCACTTGCATGTTAGCATGTTCATGTCTGTGATTGTCTTTTGACTGAGTTATATAGGAGTGACAGAGATTGTGTCACTTTAACTTTGACTTAGCCTGAAAACCTTACTAGTTCAGAATCATACTCCTGACTGTCTTCTAGAGCAACAGGGAACTGCATGGCCAACTTAAAACACTTGTTATAAATGAACCAGAAATCTGATTTTTAAAATACATTTTTCATTTTAATTGTTTTTGCATAAGCTTGTTAATCCTAAAAGAATGGATTGTGCTTTTAAGAATATAAGTCTTATGTATTTGTCATGAATCAACAAAACAGCTTTTAAAAAAGACTAATTGGAACAAGTGGGTGGCACTGGCTTAATGCTGTTAATGTTTCTAAACGATTTTACATTTAGATTATATATCGGATTCATATTGAGATACCTCCAAAGCACTGTTTTATAGAAAGATCTGACTTCAATAAATATTTTTGTATTTTACATGGGCCAGTTTATGTACCGCTATTTACACTATTATTTCCTATAGACAATACACACTGTCTTTGTAGTTTTTGTATTTTTGTTTTGTTTTACTGGTTTTGCTTCTTGATGGTAATACTCTGTTTGGTTTGGGATGTTTTCCACACTTTAGAATTTGTATAAGAAACTGGTCCATGTAAGAAGTACTTTCCATGTTTTCTCTTCAAATGTTTAAAGTGCTAGTTGATGTACGTACGATATCTCTTCTCAGATATTTGCCTGTCTGTTTGCCCAACATTGCTTCTAAATCAATAAAGATTCTTTTATTTCTTAAGGAAATTTGCTCACATTTTTTCCCACTGGTTAAAGTGAAGATTTTGTATATTACATGATGGCAATTAAAAAAAAATCTTAGAAGTGCTTCAGAATAGAAAGAACTAGATTGTTTCCAATACATGTTGTCTGTATGCTACTCAGTCCCATCTGTAAGCTTTCAGTGACACAAGGATGGCTGCAGAATAAGAATTACCTGAGACATGCATCTTCACCTAGGCCTCAGGTCTGGATGATTTTATTTGACAAGTTTGTTATAGGGAGAGAGAGAGAGGGAGAGAGGGAGGGAGATGGAGACAGAGAGACAGAGAGAGGTAGAGTTAGAGACAGACACATACACACAGAGACACAGAGAGACACACACACACAGAGACAGAGACAGAGATAGACAGACTGAGACAGAGTGAGACAGAGTGAATGAGTGAGTGAGTGAGTGAGTGAGTGAGTGTAAGCATAAGCACTCTTGTGGAATCTAACTCACAGGTAAATAGTGATGGATGATATTTGTTTCAAAGCTTCAGAGCATCTTCTTGGTACACTTCTCTTAATTCCCAAATTGAGGCTAACATTTCATATCCATAACATAACCTGTCTCTTAAATTAGCTCACACTTGCTTTTTCAATCCCTATGCAATTTCCCAGTCATATTAGTATGTTATGCAAGACAGTATAGCAGTTCACCTGGCAGGTTTCCCCTGAGATCCTGAGCTGAGCCATGGCTTGCACTTATCAGTTCTCAATGCAACTGGTAGCTACTGTGGGAGACTTTGGCCAAGTTTCTGAACTTCTTTAAGATGTTAGTCTCACAGGTTTCTTCATCTAGTGATTGTGGGGGCATTAAAATTCTGCTTTTTCTTACCTCTTTGAGGAATGCCTTTCATTTCAGAAAGCTTAGGTGCACCTTTCTAAAAAAGAGTCTTCTAAGAAGCCATGTTTTATTTCAAACACATATTTAAACTCTGTGAATAATGTACCATTTTACATTGCCTGCATATTATCAGGAAGAATTCTTAGAAGATTCATCTATTTTGAATATTATAACATTACCATCTATTTGTTTAGGTAGGTAAAGTTACATTGTCTTGGATTCACGTCTCTTCTGCTCATCTCCCTTTCTTCTACCTAGAAACCAAAATCCTGTCAGTCATCATCATGTCTTGTCTTTGAAATTTGTGTAGACATATATGTTATACTGAATAGCTTCAAATATTTTCTGTATAATGCATGTACTTGTGTGTGTGTGTGTGTGTGTGTGTGTGTGTGTGTGTGTGTGTATAATGTGTGTGCCTGTAAAGGCTACACATCTATGTTAGGGTTTTTGTGTGCTTTCCACCTTATTTTTTTGAGTCAGGGTCTTTATTAATGTGGAGCTTGCTAGTTTTGCTAGACCGACTGGCCAGAGTGCTTGTTGGTTCCAGTGACCTCCTTCCTCCAGTGCTGCCCTGGGATTGCAGGTGCACACAGTGGATGCTCGGCGTCTGAGCTTAGGTCCTCATGCTTACACAACATGCACTTTACCCACTGAGCTGGCTCTTCAGTGTCAGCTTCAAGTATCTGTTCATCTTCGTGTGATAGACACACTTGAGATGTTTGGAATGTAGATCTCAAAGAAATCTAAGTATGGTGCTACATTAGAGGTGAGTCATGAATTTACTGTTTAAAAAGCAATCTTAGTTTTAAAGAGAAGTTTTATATTTCATTTTATATAACTGTTGTCTAATTCTTAGACTGAAGATTATCTTTGAAAGATTTTTGAGTATAAAATTGAAGATTAGTGGGGTTTTATTTTTTATCTATATGGCCATGAAACTTTTTAATCTTTAATTTTTATTTTATTTATTTTGGTTGGGTACTTTTGTTTGTTTGGTTTGGTTTGGTTTTGGGCTTTTTTTTGTTTTTGTTTTTGTTTTTTTTGTTTTTGTTTTTTGAGACAGGGTTTCTCTGTGTGCCCTGGCTGTCCTGGAACTCACTTTGTAGACCAGGCTGGCCTCTAACTCAGAAATCCGCCTGCCTCTGCCTCCCGAGTGCTGGGATTAAAGGCATGCGCCACCATGCCCGGCTTGGGCTTGTTTTTTTGACAGGGTTTTTTTTTTTTTTTTACACTGTTTATTGTCTTGGAACACACTCTGTAGACCAGACTGACCTGGAACTCAAAAGATTCTCCTGCCTCTGCTTCCTGGGTGCTGGGATCAAAGGTGTGTGTCCCTCCCACAGTCTTTTTTTGTTGCTCCTGTGGCTCTGATACCTCTTTACAAGGGTGGGTATTTCTCAGTGATAGGGCATTTTCTTAGCATGTGTCAGGCCCTGAGTTCAATTTGCAGTGATGGAGGTGAGGGTAGGGTGCAGGTGGAGAATCTCAACAGTCAGGCACAATGCTTACATACTCCTTTATTTGCAGCACTTGGGCCATAAACAGGCAGATCTCTGCAAGTTCAAGCCCAACCTGGACTACATAGTGAGTTTTAAGTCAAACAAGATGGCACAGTGAGACCCTGTCTCAAAAAAAAAAAAAAATCCCCCAAATACAGTTTCTTTTCAGGAACATTTTCATTGTAGTATTAAGTGTAAGTCAAATAGCTGAACTCAAATTGGCCTACATAACGGGTATTTTTCTTCAGGACACACTCCTATTAACATGAACTGTTTTAGTGGTATAGGACATCCATAATCAGCACTTGGAAGGTGGAGGCAGATCAGGATTTCTGGGTCATCCATGGCCACATAGCAAATTTGAGTCCAATTTGGACTGCATGAAATCCTGTTTCAAAAACAGCAGAGAACAGAGTAAAAAAACTTTTTTTTTTAAAAATCAGATTTTGTTTCAGTTACCTACAGATTCTTTTAAAGTTGAATCTATAAAATCAATAGTTATTATAAATTAGTATTTCATATACTAATTGTGCATTTTAAGTAAATGACAGCATCTAGAAAGATCTTTGTATTAGTGGAATTACCTTTTTGATTTGCTCTGGGAATATTTGTCTTACATGAAAGCCTTATTGGCAGTATTTATGAAAGTCATCTCAGTATTAAGTCAAATACCCAATTTGGGAAAGAGAGGACTGTTGAGACTTTTTGCCAAAATAAGAAATTAATCTACTAATGAATTTTTTAAAATCCAAGAGGTATTAAATCCAAGGCATAATACATTATGATATATGCCACCAAATAGTTTATAGGCTGGATAGTAATGTGGAAAATTGAAGGGGTGGAGTTAACTGGGAGCTCTTTAGTACCAACTGTTCTCAAGTCAAATCCAGCATCATCGACTCTCTGGATTCTTACTAGGACACAGTTTAAAATGACCATCAAGTTGGCAGCCAAAGTCAATGTCAAATTGTCTATAAACTCCAGGATTGCATCTTGTTTCCAGGTACTGCTCCAGAGGCTGGCAGTCGGAGTAGAGCTTGGTACATTTTGCATTGCAGCCTCCCCTTTCTTTTTCTTTTCTATTTCCTTTTCCTTTCCTTTTTTTTCCCTTTATGAGTTTCTGCCTGTGCATATGTATGTGTACCACTTATATGCCTTTTGAATAAAGAAGAGGGCATCAGATCCCCTGGAACAGGAGTTATGAATAGTTGTGAGCTATCATGTGGATGCTGGGAATCAATCCCAGGTCCTCTGAAGAACAGCTAGTGCTGCTCTTAACTCTAATCACCTTCATTCTTATCTTAGAATAATCGTAATAGACTGACTTAACTGTGTAATTTATCAACCTCTGGTAGAGTCCAACCCCGGGAAGAAAACAACATTAGGCAACATGAAGCAAGGGAGTGGGTAATACTGGCAAGTGGTGTTTCAGCATCCTGATTCTCTTTGTATGTCTTTGCAAGTGTCTTAGCTCTCCATCCTTCCCTGTAGTCATATTAGACTTTTCATGATCAGTTCTTCTGGAATCTCATTCCCCCTAGGTCCTAGGAAACCTTCTATCGAACATCTTCAACATGTCATTATTAGCCTTGCTCTTTAAAACATTTTTAAACTAAATAAAAGTATCTCTTCAAACTGGAGATGGTAATAAAAGACCCTAACTTCTAAAAACTTCTAAAGTCTGCATTCATAAAGGGGAGCTATTACTTTGTGTTATAATGTATAATGTATAATACTCTGTATTATAATGTATAATGTATAATGCTGTTCATTAGTCTTGTTCTTTTTATGAACATTTATCTCATCTTACAAACATATTTATCTATTCCAGATGCCACCTTTTCTTTAAGTCCCTAGTCTAAGCACCCCATGCTGTCTTTTTCTTCATCTTAAATTTATAAAGAAGACTCTCTTCTTAGTCCTTGATGTCGTGACTGATCGTTAGCTATTCACTTGTTATTCAGTTGTCGCTGCAGCAGTTTGACTCATAACTCATCCTGCACATTGCTAGATCCTATATGCATTGTTTTAGAATTCTCTAACATGTTAAATTCTTCTCATGACAATGGGAGCTCTCCCTTCCTGAGCTGTGACACTGTCTTCTACCTGCCTTTCCTACTTCTATTTTTAATACCTTAGTCCCTCAAATATTAGTATTCCTAGGGGTTTCTCTCTAGTTCCTTTTCAGTTTACTCATTCTAGTTTATTGATGTTTTGTTTGGGACCTAGACATCTTGTTTTCTTAAAATGCTACACAGACTATTTCATTATGATGGTTTCCCACACACTCACTCATTCTTGCTGGTGCTTTCCCCTCCCCCTCTCCTGCTTTCACGTTACATGTATTACACTCCTCCCTTAAAAATTGTTTTCTCCGTCTCTCAATCTAGTTTCATGACTACATACAAACTAAAATACAGTATTTGAGTATCAAAGAAATTGGGGTATTTGTCTTTGAGTCTGCCTTATTTTGCTCAACATGCTAATAATATTAGTTTGATCAATTTGACTTAAAATGGCATGATTTCATTTTTATTTATAGCCAAATAAAATGCTATTGTATATATGCACCACATTGTCTTTATCTAGCCACCTTTTCATAGACCTCTAGATTGTTTCCTACTGTGAAATAGTTTGCTACTATGTACAGTGCAGCAGTAAATACAGATGTACAGGTATTTGGTAGGATAGACCCCTTTGGGTATGTACTCATGAATGGTACAGCTCTGGACACAGACATCTTAAATTCAACCCCAAACTGAGTATCTCCCTTTTCTACTTATTTCCTTTTATGATCTATCTCACTTATCTTCAGTAACTACAAATGCAACATGACTAAAATTCACATTTTTTTTTTTTGGATTACCATCATGGTGAAGGGCACCAGCATCTGCATAACCACCGAAGTGTGGAATTGCAAAGTATTCTGTTATTGCAGCCCGTTACACTCCTCACATTCATTTTTGCCAATTTTACCTTCTAAATGGATCTGTGGTCTCCCCATTGCACCTACACGTCATGAACCCAGTTCAGGAATATTGGTCACTTGGATGCTAGCGATAGACGTGGCTCCTAGCTTACTACTTGTAGTCTTCCATCTGTAATTCTGAAATGTACCCTGCTTGAATTGCTGTTTGTTTGTTTTTCCATTGGGATAAGGCAGAACCACTGAAGAGTACTTTTTTTTTTTAAGATTTATTTATTTATTATATGTAAGTACACTGTAGCTGTCTTCAGACACTCCAGAAGAGGGCGTCAGATTTTGTTATGGATGGTTGTGAGCCACCATGTGGTTGCTGGGATTTGAACTCAGGACCTTCAGAAGAGCAGTCGGTGCTCTTAACCACTGAGCCATTTCGCCAGCCCTGAAGAGTACTTTTGGGAGATGGTCTTAAATATTTCTGGCTTCCATCAACTGTTCTATGTCTCACCTTCCTTGGCATTGCTCCTGGATTTTTTATATTTTCTTACTCTCCATGTTTTTGTCTGCACTGTATTTTGTTTGCTTTTATTTGTCGTTACTGTTTTTGTTTTTCTGTTTTGATTTTTTTGTTTTTCTCTACAGGTTCCTCTGTGTAGCCCTGGCTCTCCTGGAACTCAATAGGTAGACCAGGCTGGCCACAAACTCAGAGATCCACCTGCCTCTGCCTCCTGAGTGCTGGGATTAAAAGCGTGTTGCACCGCCACCTGGCTCTCTGCACTGTTTCTTACATCTGCAGTGCCCCCCACTATCTGCATAGTTAATTATAATTAATTAATGGTTAATTCTTTGTCTTAGAACACATCAAACATTGCCTTTCCAAAGTGTCTTATTTAACTCGGCTGAGCTGCCTGAGTCCCTGAAGCACTTCCATGATACTGTGTGTAGTGTGTGCCTCACCATAGCACATCTTGAATTTGTAACTACTGACTTCCGTGTTTGACTCTCACACCAGACTACATATCTTATTTTTTATGTTATCATACAGCGTTTTATTATATCATTCTGTTATATATATTGCATTATATGTTCTCATTTTCTTCTTCCCCAGTACCTTCCCCATCCTTTCCTCCTCTTGCTGATCCTTCTTGACAAACAGCCTCTGCTGCTTTCAGGTCATCGAAACCTTTACCTATATATCACCTCTGTACCATTTCCTTCCTCTTTAGAAGCTCTTTTACCCCTCTCACACTCTCCTTTGTATTTATACACACATTTAAATCTACATATAAAAACTGATATTTGTGTTAGTCTTATTTTGGTTAACATAATGGTTAACATAACTTCAGTTGCAGTTTTTCCAGCAAATGACACAATTGCACTTTTCTTTATGGCTACACACACACACACACATGCATATGTGTGTGTGTGTGTGTGTGTGTGTGTGTGTGTGTGTGTGTATTCAGTTTCCTTATCTACTTGTTGGACATCTGGGTTAGGTCTTGATATATCTTGTGATTAGTGCTATAATAAGTGTAGATGTACAAGTATCTCTGACTTTGATTTCATTTGTTGGGTACCTACTCAGGAGTGGGATAGCTGGCTTATATGGTAATTCTGTTATTAAGGCTTTTGTTTTGAGATACTAAATTATTTTCTCTGGATACATAAGCAGTAGTGGAATTCCTGTATTGCTATATATATGTTGTTTCTCTTTAATTTTTTAGATTTTGTTTCTTTGAAAACTTGAAATACCTATCTATATATTGTATTCTCATCAGAACTCTCTCACCTTTTATTTTCCTCCCATGCCTATCAACGTGCCTCCTTCCTGGCTCGTCCCTTTTCCAGATTTTTCTTTTCTTTTCTTTTCTTTTCTTTTCTTTTCTTTTCTTTTCTTTTCNTCCCTTTCCCTTTCCCTTTCCCTTTCCCTTTCCCTTTCCCTTTCCCTTTCCCTTTCCCTTTCCCTTTCCCTTTCCTTCTTTCTTTTTGAGGAAACTTGATACTGATTTCTATGGTTGCTAAACTAGAACATAACTACCAGTAGTGAATAAATACCCTTTTTTCCCTCAACTACATAAACAGCATGAAGCCAGCAGGGCCAGATTAATCATCTTTCCTTTTTTCTTTTCTTTTTTTTTTTTTTTTTTTGTTTTTCGAGACAGGGTTTCTCTGTATAGCCCTGGCTGTGCTGGAACTCACTCTGTAGACCAGGCTTGCCTCGAACTCAGAAATCCGCCTGTCTCTGCCTCCCGAGTGCTGGGATTAAAGGCGTGCGCCACCACGCCCGGCTATCATCTTTCCTTATTACTAAGTGAGCTCACATCCTATGCACTGAGCTCTGTGTCTGCTTTATATAGGTGTTTATTTGGTGAGTTAGTCCTCTCTAACATTGAGGATTCAATGTCATAGTTAGCTCTGAAAGCTCCAGGCTGATCAAGGGAAAGCAAATTTCTGTAAGAAGCCTGGGAGTGTGTGATCACTATACATATTTTTCCCCAAATGACTGTTTTTATGAAGGGGAACTGCATAGAAGTACTTGTTTTTTGTTTTTGTTAGGAAAAAACTTTTGGTGCAACATCTCATGAAATACCATATCTCACTACTGATAATGAATGCCAATGACTTGCTATTTTGATGTAAAAATCTGTATGCTGGGGGAAGGGCTGTCATTTTAACTTAAAATTGAGACATATGAAATGCCATTGTTTCTGTTCTCAATTGTCCTTTCTCCACATCCAGCTCAAGACTGCAGTGCAGATGAAGACAACTTCCTTGTGCCCATAGCAGTGGGAGCAGCTCTGGGAGGAGTACTTATTCTAGTGTTGCTGGCTTACTTTATTGGTCTCAAGCGCCATCATACTGGATATGAGCAATTTTAGTACCTGCAATCTGGTTGATTATATTACAAAATACATACAAAAAACAAAGTTGTCTTACCTGTCAGTGTATGAAGCACTTTGCTCCTTAAGACAGACACCTTGGAACTTTCATTTGGAAAGCAGCCCTCACAATTTGAGATAAGTCTTTTTTTTGAAAAATTTTTTTTTCTCTGATCTGCTTAAAATGCAGATTGGCTTTAAAAAGAAAAGAAAACGAACACACATATGCAATGTTTTAAGGTCTGTCGTAAGCAGCTTTGGCCAAATTGGGATCCTAACCTATGATGCCTTAAACTTATTAACATGACCATTATAAGAAAAGATATATGGAGTTGTATCTTACTGGAATTAATAAATACTGCTTCACCACCGGTGTTCTGTTTCAATTTGTAACAGCTGTCCTAATTTAAACTCACCGCTACTAGCCTTTGCATATACTTAAAATACCTATCACTTAAAATACCTATCAGATATGCACAGACTTGATTTTTCCTTTTTTTTTTTTTTGAGACAGGGTTTCTCTGTATAGCCCTGGCTGTCCTGGAACTCACTTTGTAGACCAGGCTGGCCTCGAACTCAGAAATTCGCCTGCCTCTGCCTCCCGAGTGCTGGGATTAAAGGCGTGCGCCACCACCAAAAATCAAGACAGACTTGATTTTTAGAGGGATGAAGTAGAGAGTCCTTAGGGCTATTCACGTTTTTTTGTTTGTTTTTTGTTTGTTTGTTTGTTTTTGTTTTTAAATAAGAACTGAAGAGGAACCAGAGGGTGTTTGTTTGTTTGGTAGGTTTTTTTGAAACAGGGTTTCTCTGTGTAGCCCTTGTCCTGGAACCCACTCTTTAGACCAGGCTGGCCTTGAACTCACAGAGATACACCTGCTTCTGCCTCCTGAATGCTGAAATTAAGGTGTGTGCTATCGCCACCCAGCTAAGTATTAACATTTTTAAAAGGTTATGACTTGATGCCTTTTGAGTTCAAATTAAATATGAAATTGCTTCTCAAACTTGTGATTTTTTTTTCACAGGTTAAAAACAGGCTCAGGAGGTTATAACAGAGCTCAGACTGGCTTCTTAATTAGAAGGTTTTTTTGGGGGGTGCGGGGGAGAAAGGATGGTGTTAAAAGAATCTGTAGCTCTGGCTGATCTGGTAGTTGCTATGTTGTCCTGGCTGGATTCAGGCTTAGATCCATCTGCCTTGGCTGGCTAAATGCTAAAGTCACAGGCCTGTGTTACCATGCACATCCCGGGCTTTTAAGAAAATGTTTCTTTTTCAGCAGTATAGACTGAAGGGATTCCAACAGTTAACCGTTCCCCTCTCTCTCGTCCCCTTTGGATGCCTGGTTAGCACTGAAGGATAGAGGATTCTATGAACTAATTAGGACAGATTGTGTTATGTTTCTCTACTCATCTTGTTGATCTCTGGAGCATTAAAGTCTATTTAGTGTTGTCATTAGACTATGAAATGTAAGCTAACAGCAATCTCAGAAGGGAGGCAACGAAGCTGAGCAGTTATGCTCTTGCTTCTCCAAGACAGCCGCTGCGGGGCACAGCTCTGAGAGGGGTGGAGAAAGAGGCTGTTGGCATCCAAATGAGCTAGGCAGATAGATAGTCCAGATTGAAACATTTTCCTGGTAAAAATGAAGTGCTGATAGAATGCATAAATAAATCAAAGGATTTAACAGATGAGACCATGTACACACTGAAATGATCATTAATTCATGTTACTGTGTATATTGGCTTGCTCAGGGTTTCTGTCACGTAGTAATTAACAGTGAAAATGTGTTTAGGTATCCAGCTGTCAGTGTCTGTTAAGGAGCTTTCTGGAAAACAGTAGTCCTCCAAAAAAAAATAGGCTAATTGTAGTTATTGAAATTGACATTATGTTTTCAGAACCATGACAACGTTTGTGTGAATGACAAAAGTGTGAGAGAAAATCTCCGATAACACAAAACATTATAATTTATTCATGGCTCTAGCCTTACTGAAAAGACCTTAGTGATTAGGTACTCCTTAAGTCCAGAGCTGTATGAAAAGGGACATGACTTCCTCAATGTTACGTGTTCAGCAGCAATGAAACCGTTAGTACTTGGATTAAAATCTCAATAAAATGTAATCACTCAATAGTAAAATGTTGATTGATTAAAACTTGAGCTCCTGGGTCCAAAGGTTGGCACTTTGAGAGCTGACTTGCTTCAGTCGTTTTGAAATAATGAATGCAGGCCTTCTCAGTTATCCCCTAAGACATAACTGTTAGGATTCCCATGTTGTCAAAACTCAAGCATCTTTGGATCATACACACAGGAGGAAAAGGGAGGGACTGAGTAATTGTGGCTCACTTGCTGTGGCCCAGGTACTTTAAAATATATTGAATTCTCAAGTACTATATAATGGAAGCATTAGTGAAAGAAAGAGAGGCCCAGCTTAGATGACTTGGCAGTTTCCTTAAGTTAGTTATTACTTGAGAGTCTGATTTCCAGTTCAGTTATGTCTTGAGTCAGAGTTTAGTGTCCACATTGCTCATGCTGTGCTCTGGTGATTCCATAGGGTTGGACTCCCATACCTTTGATGTTGCTATTCTTCACCACGGCCATCAGTTAGTTAGAAAGAATTACTTGTAACCTGTGAGCCACCTAATGGCTATGTGGAAAAACAAAAACAAAAACATTAGCTGGAAAGATTACTAAGCATATTTATTTGTTGGTCTTGTGGAGGACCTGGGTTTGACTCCCAGCACCCACCTGTAACTTCAGGTCTGAGGATCAGATGCCCTCTTCTGGCCTCCAGGGCACTAAATGCATGTGGTCTATAGCCATACACATAAGCAAAATACCTGCATAATAAGGTCAAATAAATTAATCTTTAAAAAGCTATAACCCATCTTGATCCTGTCTTTTACTTGTTTAGAAGTCCCCCCACCCCCATGTGCTTGGTATGGAACCCAAGAGCCTTAGGCATGCTAGACAAGCGCTCTAGCACAGAGCTAGCTTCTCTTTCCCCCTTAACACTTTAAGTCTAGCTGTGGCAGGGGGAAAGGAAGAGGAGAGGCAGCTGTGGCAGGGGGGAAAGGAAGAGGAGAGGCAGCTGTGGCAGGGGGGAAAGGAAGAGGAGAGGCAGCTGTGGCAGGGGGAAAGGAAGAGGAGAGGCAGAGGCAGAGGCAGAGGCAGAGGCAGTAAGTTCCCTAATGCCATCAGGCAACTCTGAAGTTGTATCAGCTAATACTATAACTCAATATTGTATAAGCTTAATTCAGAATTTGAACCATTTCCCAGTTTCCCTTTCTGTACTGAGATTTTTTTTTTTCATGAAACGTTAAGAAACAATGATCTTGCTGTGAAATGTTCGGGTTGATGTTGAGAAAGTAATACTCCAAAGAAAATGATAGCATGTGTCTCCGCTCTCAATGCTTCATGTTTGCTTCTTTCTCTCATTGTATTCTTTACTAATTTGCTTTCTTTGCTGTCTGTCTGTTCTTTTCTAACAGCTGAAGAATGTGCTGCTGACTCTGACCTCAACTTTCTTATTCCTGTTGCAGTGGGTGTGGCCTTGGGCTTCCTTATAATTGCTGTATTTATATCTTACATGATTGGAAGACGGAAAAGTCGTACTGGTTATCAGTCTGTCTAATCAAACCAGTCTAGTGCTTCCATTGGCCAAAAGCCAAGAATCGCTGTGCGATAAATCGGATTCACAGACTGACTTAAGTGAGTTGCAAGCTGGCTTGGGCATGAGTAGAACTTTAAAAATGGATTAGGATCAGTCTTTATTTCTGTCATTTTCTTCTCTGTCCATTAAGATGTAATTTAAAGAAAACTTATAACTTAGACTGTCTTTTTAAAGTAAATAATTTTAAGCATCTGGATCCAATTTTGGAAGCATTTCTACCGAAGTATAATTTTATATGTTGCAGTTAGTTTTATTTTGCTACTTTGATGTTATTTGCAAAATCAGAACTGAAAGAGAATGTCACTTGCTTCCCGAAATAAGTTTTGAAACATCTTTTATGTTTGATGACAAACATAAAATTTAGCTCATAAAAGGAATGACTTTCTGCACTTTCTAAGAATTGTTTAAATCTGTGTAATTCTGTTACTTTAAAAAGGGGTCTCGGGGCTGGAGAGATGGCTCAGTCATTGAATGCTAGACTCACAACCAAAAATAAAAAGAGGTCTGGGATGTAACCCAGTGATACTGCATGCATATGTGAAGTTCTGGGTTCCAGCCTCACAACTTAAAAGTAGCATTTAAAACAAACTACACTCAACAGAAAATTCTGCCTATTTCTCCATTACTTTCAGAGCTACTATATTTTAAGAAGGAATTGTTTATTTTTTTGGCTTTGGCAGTTTGGGATGTATTGATTATATTAAATATGATATTTCTACTGCAAGATGAAGCAATACTGTTCGTGTTTTTTAAGGTGTTGATTTAGAATGGGCTATGTTTTTTTTAAGGGTATAATTTAGAATTGTTTCCCAGCTTTAACTTGTTCAGAAAGTTAATTTATCCTGCACTAACAAAAAAGAAAAACCCTTCTGTATACTTTTTGTGCCTCAGTGAGTTCAAAAATTGATATTTCTTTTTTTTTTTTTTTTTTTTTTTGGTTTTTTGAGACAGGGTTTCTCTGTAGCCCTGGCTGTCCTGGAACTCACTTTGTAGACCAGGCTGGCCTCGAACTCGGAAATCCGCCTGCCTCTAATGCATTGACTTTTTCCTCTCCCAGTACCAAGTGCTAACTGTGGAATCTAGTGGATGCTGACATGTCATCTGTCAGGTGGCTGCCTAATCAAAGCTCACCTGGGATGATCTTACAAATGTATTGATCTTGATAAAGCCTTGTATCCCTGTTGGGGCCATGAGTGCCTGTGGCTTCTGAAGTAAGGTCCCAGACACTACTTCTCCTTTTGTTTGTTGGATTCTTTAGCCATTGTGTTACTTTGGATGTTTAATGCTGTGCATGTTTATGCCCCACGTGGCAGCTTTGCACACCTGATACTAGCACGAGGCAGAAGTTGAATTTTCTCGAGCTATCTTCTCTCTACTAAGAACTGAAGAGTCCAAAGATCTGTTTTCACTTCAGAGATTTTAGTTAAGCCTAAAATATTAATCTTAAGTCCAAGTCAGTGGTTTTCAACCTCTGGGTTTTGACCCCGTTAACAAACCCCTGTCTTCAAAAATATTTACATTACAATTTGTAACAGTAGCAAAATTAGTTATGAAGTGGCAACAAACATGTTTTGGGATGCGGGGTGTCAACAGAAAGGGTCCCAGCATTGGGAAGGTTGAGGACCACTGGGCTAAGTGATGTTAGTTTGATAGCAGATCCCAGGATCAAATCCCAATCTACCACTGTGCTGCTGACACGAGCTGATGCCAGGGTATTTTACCATTAATTGCAGTTCTGAAATCCTGTTAAAAAGAAAGCAGGTTTGCCAAGATATTTTCCTGCTATCTTATCTCTGTCTATCTCAAAAGCAGAGACACCCAACTGTGTAGAATTCTGGGTAACTCAATCCCTCTCCTTTAGCAGAGGCAAGTGCTCCATTTGCTCTAATAGATACAGAACAGCTTTTAACGAAACGTCCTCCAACAGCTTCTGCTTATTTGTTATTTAGCAAAAGTCACTTAGCCAAAATGCCAGTACTGTAAAGAACAGTGACTTCCTTTCAATATATATTTTGGATATTATCTTGAAGCCTAATTAATTAAATGGACTTTTTGGCTTGCTAAGAATATGACTTGAATATTCAGAGAGATTCCAAAACTATGGGTATATTCAAAACCTTTCTACTCTTTGAGCAGGAAACTAATGTAGCTAATTCTTCATTAGGTATTTTGGCTTTATCTTAGGCAATTAGCAGATGTGTTTTTTATTCTCTGAGCATCGAAATACAAAATCATAGGAGGTTAAAAAAGTTGCTTCAATTCCAGTGAAGTTCAAAGTCTGTGAACTGAGTTGAGTGTTCAATTAGCTTTTCTTTGTGAGTTCATGTTATACCAATATAACAGTGGATCAGACTAAGACCTTGAACTTGTGAATGGTGAATCATTTTCTACCGAATCCTGTTTGGGAGAACTGATGCTTGCTGTTCTTTCAAGTTTTGGATTTGTCCATTTAAGGAACTAATGGATCCAGGGAAAATAAAGTATACTGTGGTATCCTTGTTTGATCTCATATGTGTGATTTTAGATTGATACATTAGCGCTAATAAAGGTAATACATCCCATGCTACCATGGATAACCTCATTTTTATTCTTTGTACACAGCCTTAAGAGCTTAGATTGATTTATAGCTTTAAATCCTTTTCTTTTGACATGCCAGCACAAATCATGATCTTAAATGTTTGCAACTTGACTCAAGTCCCATTATAAGGTAACTACTAGAACCTTTAAAATAGACAATTCACGGGGATGGAAAGGTGGCTCAGTGGTTAAGAGCACTGTCTGCTCTTCCGAGAGGACCTGAGTTCAATTCCCAGCAACTACATGGTGGCTTACAACCATCTGTAATGGGATCCGATGCTCTCTTCTGGTGTGTCTGAAGACAGCTACAGTGTACTCACATATATAAAATAAATAAATCCTAAAAAAAAAGAATGAAAACCCGATTTGTTTAAAAAAAAAAAAGACAATTCAAATATGAGGGCCTACATATACATGAAAATACCAAGAAAATACCCAGAACAAAATGTATACATCCACAACTCGAAGAACTTAATAAATGTTTGTGGATACCAATGACCTGTACTCATTACTGAAGTTCATTCTGATGAATAGATGCTTTCCAACAGGGGTTGGAGAGGACCTGAAACGTCCCTTAAATTCCTTACAAAAGTCCTCTCTCTGTCTTCTCACTTGGATGACTACATAAGATAATACATGTATTTCTTACTAAACATATTAATTTGGGTATTGAGAGAACAAATTTAGTATTGTCTCTCAGTTGTTCTTAAATGTTAGCCTTTCATTTTGTGATTGCTCCATGTTTTATCCCCATCCACTGTTTTTTTTTTTTTTTTTCCTGAGACATGATCACATATAACCCAGGCTGGGGCTTTGAACTCGTGAGCCTCCTGCTTTTAACTCCCGGGTACTGATGTTATAGGCAGCACTACCACATACAACTTTAGTTGGAAAAGTGGCTCTACATAGGATTTGTGGGACTGGGTAGGGAAGGGGAGTCTCAACAGAATATTTCTTGTTTCAGCTCCTTTACTGAATGTATTCACAATTCAATACTTACAAGGGCAGCTAGCAAGAATACTCCGTGTATATTGTCTGTAAGGGTTCCTATGGATCTAAGTTAACTTGAAGGATCACCCTTTAAGTTCAGTGTATGTAATCCCTGAGAGTACTACTGCCTTTAGAACTCAGAGGAAATACTTCCTCTTTTCTATTACTTTTATTGTTTATGTATTTTTAAGGCACTGTAAATTTGGATCACTTTGTTTCAAGAGGTATGCACAATGAACAACAAGTTTTGGTACACAGTGTTTTTGTTTGTTTTTCCTTGAAATGGTTTCTCTCTGTAACACTGACTGTCCTGGAACTTGTTCTGGCATTAACCTCACAGAGATCCATCTAACTCTGCTGGGATTAAAGGTCTATGTTACAACTGACCAAATGGAAATGGTGGCATGGAAATCAACTGTCCCCCCCCCTTTTCCCCCCACAACACATTTTTCTTTTTTTTAACCAGCAAAGCAACTCTAGTTTCTTTTTTCAATACAAAGTCTCACTATGTAGCTCTGGATGGCCTCAAACTTTCACAGAGATTCTTCTGCCTTACCTCCCACCACCAACCCAGTGCTGAGATTAAAGGTGTGCACCACCGCCACCTGATAGCAACTCTAGTTTCAGTGAGCTGCTCCAGTGCTAAGCTCCTAACTCACATTGTGTCATTCAGACAGTAATTCTGAGGTTGCAAATTATCATTCCCAGTTCACAGAAGTGAGGTCGCTGAAGCACTGAAGTTAGTGGCCAAGCGGTTATCTGATTTCAGGTTCGTCTGCCTCCACAGAGCATACCGTTTAGCATTATATACCCTGCTCCTCTAAGATGCTTCAGGCTTATAGAGCATTTGCCTTGTATTAGTCACAGAAATCTGGCTTATGCTCTACCAGCTTGCCTTTAATCAATCCAATACATACTCTCCATTATTCTCGAGTTTGGAAGGGTAGATGAGTTCTGTGGCAACGTGCCTTTTGAAAGCTCAGTGCCAGTTTGTAGTGTGCCTTATTAATGATGCTAAGCTCTGAGGATCATTTTTTTTCCAAGCTAGCCTCATCCATTTATTCTGATCACGTATCATTATCATTCTGCCCTCAGATTCTTCTGCATCATGAATCATTTTGACTGTGCATTAGTGTGTTTAAGAAACTAAATGGAACTCTCTCTGTCCTCGCTTTCCTTAATGTCACTCCTATCCCAGAGTCATCCCTTGGATTTAAGTGCACTGTAGCTAGGACACTTGGCAATTTGAGCTCTGATACACAGCTCCTACTTCCAAATCTAGGGCAGTTTTGAAAGCATTTCAAGAGATGCTTACCTTCATATTTAAACTTCTGGCCATAATCTGTAGCATATCTTGTCTAGTACATCCCTGTACTCCTTTGTAGCCATATTGACCCTCCAAAGCCCTCAAGGGTGCTTTCCTCTCTAGGTCCTTGTACTTTCTCTGCATTCTATCTGAAAAGCTTGTCCCTAGCTCACTTCATAGCTCACCCCCCCCCCCAGTCAAGTCTCTTTGAACTGTCATCTTGTCAATAAAGCCTTACCTGTCCAGCTAGTTTAAAATGGCACTTCAGAGCTGAAGAGATGGCTCAGTGGGTAAGAGCACTTGCTGTGTAAGCTGAAGGATCTGCATTTGAAGCCCTAGCTGGGTATGGCCATGCATACTCATAACCACAGCACTGGAGACCAGAGACAGGCAGATCCGGGGAGAGCCCCTTGCCAGCCAGTGGACCAGAAGTGGCAAATTTCAGGCCAGTAAGAAACTCTGGTTTTTTGTTTTTGTTTTTGTTTTTTGGGTTTTTTGTTGTTGTTGTTCTTGGTTTTGTTTTGTGTATGTTATTTTGTTTTGATTTTTTAAAATTTTACTGTTTTTTATTTGTTTTGATTGAGGGATGGAGAGAGATGAGTTTGGGGAGTGGAAACACGATAAAAATGTATGAAAAAAAAAGAGAAACCCTGTTTCAAGCAAATAAGGCAGAAAATGACAGACCAGGACACCCATTGTTGTCTGATCTTTGTATATACGCAAGGACATGCACTAGTAATGCATACAATGTGCACGTGTGTGTTCATGTTCGTGCACACACACACACACACACACACACACACACACACACACAGAGAGAGAGAGATAACAGCATTCCTATGACTTTCCATTCCCCCTATCTTGTGTCATTTAACTCCATCAGATATGCTGTGTCTCTTATTTGTTAATGTGTATTTCAAGTATGTTTCTCTCTAGAAGATGAATTTAGTGAGAACAGTTGTTATTGGTGAATCTGCTATTCTGCCCCAATCCCTAAAATACCTACTGCCTGGAATATCATTTACACAGGAAAAGAATTATTGAATGAGTGAGCAATCATCTCCTCTAATAGGCTAAACATTTATTAAGCACCAAATGCCTTATTCCATCAAGTCTAAGATCTATCAATTATAAGATCAATATTGCCAATTATAATGGGGCCATAAGAGGCCTGCTGATTTCAAAGATATTAAAAATTGAATTTAAAAAGATTTTGGAATTGATGTTTTCCAGGCACCATGGAGTGTGCTGTACATAGATTATGTCACCTACTACTAAACATCTAATGAATAGCTAACCATAAATATACCATCTATATTATGGAAGCAGATCAAGCTACTTCCCTTATATACTCTTATTACAACCTTTCTTCCCCCCACCCCCAGCTGCTGCATGTATTATGTATGTATGTATGTATGTATGTATGTATGTATGTATGTATGTATGTATTATGCCTACCTTTCTTTTTTTTCTTTTTTTCCAATCTTTTATTAGATAGTTTCTTCATTTACATTTCAAATGCTATCCTGAAAGTCCCCTATACCCTCCCTCCCCCCCGCCCTGCTCCCCACCTACTCCCACATCTTGGCCCTGGCATTCCCCTGTACTGGGGCATATAAAGTTTCCAAGATCAAGGGGCCTCTCTTCTTAATGATGGCCAACTAGGCCATCTTCTGCTACATATGCAACTAGAGACAGGAGCTCTGGGGGTATTGGTTAGTTCATATTGTTGTTCCACCTATAGGGTTGCAGCCCCCTTCAGCTCCTTGGGTACTTTCTCTAGGTCCTCCATTGGGGGCCCTGTGTTCCATCCAATAGATGACAATGAGCATCCACTTCTGTATATGCCAGGCACTGGCATAGCCTCACAAGTGACAGCTATATCAGGGTCCTTTCAGCAAAATCTTCTGGCATATGCAATAGTGATATGACCACCTTTCAATTAAACAACATACCAGTTCTCTTTTTAAACTTGTTACTACATTTTTTTTTCAAGACAGGGTTTCTCTGTATAGCCCTGGCTGTCCTGGAACTCACTTTGTAGACCAGACCGGCCTCGAACTCATAAATCCGCCTGCCTCTGCCTCCCGAGTGCTGGGATTAAAGGCGTGCGCCACCACCTTGTTACTACATTTTTATTTGATGTGCATGCAGAGGTTAGAGGACCACTCGTGGGAGTTGGTTCTCCCTCCACCATATGAATCTGAGTCAAATCCAGGTTGTCAGGTTTGGTGCCAGATTTGGTGCCAGTTGTGATCACCTACTGAGCTACCGCATTGACCCTCCTTTGAATGCTTTAATAACAATTGACATGTGTGGGCTGGAGAGATGGTCCAGCAGATAACAGCACTGGCTGCTCTTGCAGTGGACTGAGGTTAGATTCCTAGCACCCACAGGGCAGCTCACAATCATCTGTAACTCCAGGCCCAGGGGATCCACTGTCATGTCATGGTCCCTTTTCTAGTGTCATGACCAGTAACCACATTCACAAAAACATAAATGTGTGAAGTTAAAATGTGTATTTTTACTGGGATCCGCAGGAGAGAAAATGTTTTGTAAATGTGTGTGATAATTTTCTGCTATGCCAATTAACATGATTTCTAGTTCTACTGATTTTTCTGTAAATTTTATTTCTTTTTGTACAGTTGAGTACAGGTGTCTGTGGAGGTCCGAAGAGAGTGTTAGATCTCCAGGAGCTGAAGTTACAGGTGGTTGTGAGCTCAGGTTCTCTGGAAGAGTAGCAGGTACTCTTAATGGTTGGGCTTCTCTCCAGCCCCATAATTTCATTTTTTTAAAAAAAGGCAACAAAAAATCCATTGTATATATTGGACACTTTTTCTTTATCCATTGATCTGATTCTATTTCTTAGCTATTATGAAGAGTACAGCAATATACATGGATGTGTGGTCTCTGTGGTAGGGTTTACAGTCCATTACATAAATATAAATATAAATATAAATATAAAGTATAAATATAAATGTATTCTCCCTCTTTCCCTCTCTATTCTGACTGCAGTTCCCCTCCCTCCCTCCTCTCTTCCCAGTCTCCCCCCTCCTCTCCTTTGTCCCCCTCATCCACTCTTCCAGTTCTCTTTAGAAAAGAATAGGCTTCTCATGGTATCAGCCAACCATGGCATATCAAGTTACAGTAAGACTAGGTACCTCCTTTCCTGTTGAGGCTGGATAAGGCAGCCCAGTAGTAGGAGGAAAGGTTCCTAAAGCAGGCCTAAGAGTCAGAGATAGCCCTTGCTCCTGTGTTAGGAATCTTACAAGAAGACCAAGCTATGCAGAGGGCCTAGATCAGACCCATACAGGCTTCCTGGTCGGTGGTTCAGTCTCTGTGAGCCCCTGTGAGTCCAGGTTAGTTGAGTCTGTGGGTTTTCTTGAGATGTCCTCAAACTTTATGGTTCCTACATTCCTTTCCCCTCTTCCACAGGATTTCTTGAGCTCTTCCTAATGTTTGGCTGTGGGTGTCTGCATCTGTTTTCATCAATTGCTGGGTGAACCGTCTCTGGTAACAACTGGGTAAGGCACCAGTCTATGAGTATAGCAGAATATTAGGAATAATTTTCTATTCTAGGTCTCTGAGCTATCCATCTTCTGCACCCTGGCCTTCCAGGCAGTGTCAGGGGTGGTCTTATGGCATGGGTCTCAAGCTGGACCAGCCATTGATTGGCCATTCCCACAATGTCTGCTCTACCTTTACCCAAGTACATCTTGTAGGTTGGACCAATTTGTATAGTTAGTGTATGGATACATCATATAATAATTGCATTTTTACTCATTTGAGGGCCCTTCACAGGTGATTTGTGTACTGACCACACCAGTTTATATCCCTAACAGCAGTGTGAAGGCTTTCTCTTTCATCACATTCTCTCAGCATTTGTCATTATCTGTTTTCATTATCTGGTAGTCTGGGGTGACATTTAATCTCACTGTAGTTTTAATTTCCCAGATGGCTAAAGGAACAACAGTACTTCTTGTGTTACTTCTAATTCCAAAAAGTAGTCTGTACCTGTGACTTCTAGAATTTTCTATGCAATTAATTAATTAACATCCCAAATGCTGCCTCCCCCCCCCTTCCCAGAGTCCCTTCCCCCATTACTCCCTCCCCTTCTTCACTGAGAGGGTGGGCTCCCTCTTGGGTTTTCCCCCACGCTGGCACATCAAGTCTCTGCCAGATTAGGAGCATCTTCTCCCACTGAGGCCAGACAAGGCAGCCATAGAGACTGAGCTGTACATCTCCTACATAATGTGCCAGGACGCCTAGGTCCAGCCCGTGTATGTTCTTTGGTTAATGGTTTAGTCTCTAAGAGCTCCTATGGGTCCAGGTTAGTTGATACTATTGGTCTCCCTGTGGGGTTCCCTTCCTCTTGAGCTCCTTCAATCCTTCCCCCAACTCTTCCATAAGTGTCCACAATCTCCATGCTATGTCTGGCTCTGGGTATCTCCATCTGTTTCAGTCAGCTGCTAGGTAGAGCCTCTCAGAGGACAGTTATGCTAGACTTCTGTCTGCAAGCATAACAGAGTATCAATAATAGTGTCAGGGATTGGTGCTTGCCCATGGGATGGGTTTTAAGGTGTGCTGGTTACTGGTTGACCTTTCTTTCAGTCTCTGCTCCATCCCCATCCCTGCATTTCTTGTAGACAGGACAAATTTCA
Organism: Mus minutoides; assembly: GCA_902729485.2. Taxonomy (NCBI): domain Eukaryota; kingdom Metazoa; phylum Chordata; class Mammalia; order Rodentia; family Muridae; genus Mus; species Mus minutoides. The sequence continues at coordinate 257,815 of LR749493.1, read as the reverse complement.
GGTCAAAGTTTTGTGAGTGGGTTGGTATCCCTTACCCCTCCACTAAAGGTCCTGCCTGGCTATAGGAGGTGGCCTCTTCAGATTCCATGACCCCATGGTTAGGCATCTGATATATATTTCTCTGTGACATGAGCATTCAAACTTCTTCCTACTTGGTTTTTTTTTTCATTTTTTTCAATTTTTTATTATATATTTTCTTAATTTACATTTCAAATGCTATCCTGAAGTTCCCTATACCCTCCCCCCACCCACCCCCACCCTGCTCTCCTACCCACCCACTCCGACTTCTTGGCCCTGACATTCCCCTTTATTGGGGCATATAAAGTTTGCAGTACCAAGGTGCCTCTCTTCCCAATGATGGCCAACTAGGCCATCTTCTGCTACATATGGAGCTAGAGACAAGAGCTCTAGGGGTTCTGGTTAGTTCATATTGTTGTTCCACCTATAGGGTTCAAGGAACTGAAGAGGTCTGTAACCTCTTCAGTTCCTTGGGTACTTTCTCTAGCTTCTCCATTGGGGGCCCTGTGTTCCATCCTATAGATGACTGTGAGCATCAACTTCTGTATTTGCCAGGCACGAGCATAGCCTCATACGAGAAAGCTATATCAGGGTCCCTTCAGCAAACTCTTGCTGGCATATGCAATAGTGTCTGGGTTTGGTGACTGATTATGGTATGGATCCTCCGGTGGGGTAATCTCTGGTTAGTCCATCCTTTCATCTTAGCTCCAAACCTTGTCTCTGTAACTCTTTTCATGGGTATTTTGTTCACTATTCTAAGGAGGAATGAAGTATCCACACGCTGGTCTTCCTTCTTCTTGATTTTCTTGTGTATTCTATGATTCTGTGCCAATATCCGCTTATCAGTGAGTGCATATCTAGTGACTTCTTTTGTGATTGGGTTATCTCACTAAGGATGATATCCTCCAGATGCATCCGTTTGCCCAAGAATTTCATAAATTCATTGTTTTTTAATAGCAGAGTAGTACTTCGTTGTGTAATTTTTCTGTATCCATTCCTCTGTTGAGGGACATCTGGGTTCTTTCCAGCTTCTGGCTCTTATAAATAAGGCTGCTATAAGCATAGTGAAGCATGTGTTCTTATTACCAATTGGAACATTTTCTGGGTATATGCCCAGGAGAGGTATTGCTGGATCTTGTGGTAGTACTATGTCCAATTTTCTGAGGAACCACCAGACTGACTTCCAGAGTGGTTGTACAAGCTTGCAATCCCACCAGCAATGGAGGAGTGTTTCTCTTTCTCCCCATCCTCGCCAGCATCTGCTGTCACCTGAATTTTTGATCTTAGCCATTCTGACTGGAGTGAGGTGGAATCTCAAGGTTCTTTTGATTTGCATTTCCCTGATGATTAAGGATGTTGAATATTTTTCAGGTGCTTCTCAGCCATTTGGTATTCCTCAGTTGAGAATTCTTTGTTTAGTTCTGTACACCATTTTTTAATGGGGTTACTTGATTTTCTGGAGTCCAGCTTCTTGAGCTCTTTGTATATATTGGATATTAGTCCCTTATCAGACTCTGTTGGTGGCCTTTTTGTCTTGACAGTATCTTTTGCCTTCCAGAAGCTTTGTAATTTTATAAGGTCCCATTTCCCAATGATTGATCTTACAGCACAAGGCATTGCTGTTCTGTTTAGGACATTTTCCCCTGTGCCCATATCTTTGAGGCTTTTCCCCACTTTTCCTCTATAGATTTCAGTGTCTCTGGTTTTATGTGGAGGTCTTTGATCCACTTAAACTTGAGCTTTGTACAAGGAGATAAGAATGGATCAATTTGCATTCTTCTACATGATAACTGCCAGTTGTGCCAGCACCATTTGTTGAAAATACTGTCTTTTTCCCCCTGGATGGTATTAGCTCTCTTGTCAAAGATCAAGTGACCATAAGTGTGTGGATTCATTTCTGGGTCTTCAATTCTATTCCATTGATCTACATGTCTGTTGCTGTACCAGTACCATGCAGTGTTTATCACAATTGCTCTGTAGTACAGTTTAATGTCAGGCATGGTGATTCCCCCAGAGGTTCTTTTATTGTTGAGAATAGTTTTTGCTATCCTAGGTTTTTTTCTTATTTCAGATGAATTTGCAAATTACCCTTTTTAATTCAGTGAAGAATTGAGTTGGAATTTTGATGGGGATTGCATTGAATCTATAGATTGCTTTTGGCAGGATAGCCATTTTGACTATATTAATCCTGCCAATCCATGAGCATGGGAAATCTTTCTTCTGAGATCTTCAATTTCTTTCTTCAGAGACTTGAAGGTCTTGTCATACAGATCTTTCACTTCCTTAGTTAGAGTCACATCAAGGTATTTTATATTATTTGTGACTATTGTGAAAGGTATTGTTTCCCTAATTTCTTTCTCAGACTGTTCATCCTTTGTGTAGAGAAAGGCCATTGATTTGTTTGAGTTAATTTTATATCCAGCTACTGCACTGAAGCTGTTTATCAGGTTTAGGAGTTCTCTGGTGGACTTTTTGGGGTCACTTATATATACTATCATATCATCTGCAAACAGTGATATTTTGACTTCTTCCTTTCCAATTTGTATCGCCTTGATCTTTTGTTGTCGAATTACTCTGGCTAGGACTTCAAGGTTTATATTGAATAGGTAGGGAGAAAGTGGGCAGCCTTTTCAGTCCCTGATTTTAGTGGGATTGCTTCCAGTTTCTCTCCATTTAGTTTGATGTTGGCCGCTATTTTGCTGTATATTGGTTTTATTATGTTTAGGTATGGGCCTTGAATTTTCCTGATCTTTCCAAGACTTTTATCATGAATGGGTGTTGGATTTTGTCAAATGCTTTCTCAGCATCTAAGGAGATGATCATGTGGTTTTTGTCTTTGAGTTTGTTTATATAGTGGATTACTTTGATGGATTTCCCTATATTAAACCATCCCTGCATCCCTGGGATGAAGCCTATTGTTCGTGATGGATGAGTGTTTTGATGTGTTCTTGGATTCGGTTTGCGAGGATTTTATCGAGTATTTTTGCATCGATATTCATGAGAGAAATTGGTCTGAAGTTCTCTTTCTTTGTTGGATCTTTGTGTGGTTTAGGTATCAGAGTAATTGTGGCTTCACAGAATGAATTGGGAAGAGTACCTTCTGTTTCTATTTTGTGGAATAGTTTGAGGAGAGTTGGAATTAGGTCTTCTTTCAAGGTCTGATAGAACTCAGCACTAAACCCATCTGGTCCTGGGCTTTTTTTGGTTGGGAGTCTATTGATGACTGCTTCTATTTCTTTAGAGGAAATGGGACTGACTGTTTAGATCGTTATTTTGATCCTGATTTAACTTTGGTACCTGGTATCTGTCTAGGAAGTTGTCCATTTCATCCAGGTTTTCCAGTTTTGTTGAGTATAGCCTTTTGTAGTAGGATCTGATGATGTTTTGGATTTCCTCAGGTTCTGTTGCTATGTCTCCATTTTCATTTCTGATTTTGTTAATTAAGAGACTGTCCCTGTGCCCTCTAGTGAGTCTGGCTAAGGGTTTATCTATCTTGTTGATTTTATCAAAGAACTAGCTCCTGGTTTGGTTGATTCTTTGAATAGTTCTTTTTGTTTCCACTTGGTTGATTTCAGCCCTGAGTTTGATTATTTCCTGCCGTCTACTCCTCTTGGGTGAATTTGCTTTCTTTAGTTCTAGAGCTTCTAGGGGTGCTGTCAGGCTACTACTGTATGCTCTCTCTAGTTTCTTTTTGGAGGCACTCAGGGCTATAAGTTTTCCTCTTAGGAATACCTTCATTGTGTCCAATAAGTTTGGATATGTTGTGGCTTCATTTTCATTAAACTCTAAAAAGTCTTTAATTTATTTAATTTAATTTATTTTTTTATTTCTTCCTTGACCAAGGTATCATTGTTTAGAGTGTTGTTCAGTTTCCATGTGAATGCTGGCTTTCTATTATTAATGCTGTTATTGACGATCAGCCTTAGTGCATGGTGATCTGATAGGATGCATGGGATAATTTCAATATTTTTGTATCTGTTGAGGCCTATTTTGTGACTGATTATATGGTCAATTTTGGAGGAGGTACCATGTGGTGCTACGAAGAAGGTATATCCTTTTGTTTTAGGATAAAATGTTCTGTAGATATCTACTAAATGCATTTGTTTCATAATTTCTGTTAGTGTCCATGTGTCTCTGTTTAGTTTCTGTTTCCAGGATCTGTCCATTGGTGAGAGTGGGGTGTTGAAGTCTCCCAGTATTATTGTGTGAGGTGCAATGTATGCTTTGAGCTTTACTACAGTTTCTTTAATGAATGTGGATGCCCTTGTATTTGAAGCATAGATATTCAGAATTGAGAGTTCATCTTGGTAGATTTTACCTTTTATGAGTATGAAGTGCCCCTCCTTGTCTTTTTTGATCACTTTTGGTTGAAAATCAATTTTATTCTATATTAGAATGGCTACTCCAGCTTGTTTCTTCGGACCATTGCTTGGAAAACTGTTTTCCAGCCTTTCACTCTGAGGTAAGTGTCTCTCTTTTTCCCTGAGGTGGGTTTCCTGTAAGTAGCAAAATGTTGGGTCCTGTTTGTGTAGCTAGTCTATTAGTCTATGTCTTTTTACTGGGGAATTGAGTCCATTGATGTTAAGAGAAATTAAAGAAAAGTAATTGTTGCTTCCTGTTATTTTTGTTGTTAAAGTTGGGATTCTGTTCTTGCATTCTTTTAGGTTTGTTGAAGGATTACTTTTTTGCTTTTTCTAGGGTGTAGTTTTCGTCCTTGTGTTGGTGTTTTCCCATTATTATCCTTTGAAGGGCTGGATTTGTGGAAAGGTATTGTGTGAACTTTGTTTTGTTATGGAATATTTTGGTTTTTCCATCTATGGTAATTGAAGTTTTGCTGGGTATAGCAGCCTGGGCTGGCATTTGTGTTCTTTTAGGGTCTGTATAACATTTGTCCAGGATCTTCTGGCTTTCATAGTCTCTGATGAAAAGTCTAGTGTAATTCTAATAGGCCTGACTTTATATGTTACTTTTTTCCCTTACTGCTTTTAATATTCTGTCTTTATTTAGTGCACTTGTTGTTCTGATTATTATGTGTCTGGAGGAATTTCTTTTCTGGTCCAGTCTATTTGGAGTTCTGTAGGCTTTTTGTATGTACATGGGCATCTCTCTTTTTAGGTTTGGGAAGTTTTCTTCTATAATTTGGTTGAAGATATTTGCTGCCCTTTAAGTTGAAAATCTTTACTTTCATTTACCCCTATTATCCCTAGGTTTGGTCTTCTTTTTGTGTCCTGAATTTCCTGGATGTTTTGAGTCAGAATCTTTTTGCATTTTGCATTTTCTTTGATTGGTGTGCCCATGATCTCTATGGAATCTTCTGCACCGGAGATTCTTCCATCTCTTGTATTCTATTGCTGATGTTCACATCTATGGTTCCTGATTTCTTTTCTAGGGTTTCTATCTCCGGAGTTGTCTCCCTTTGGGTTTTCTTTATTGTTTCTACTTCCCTTTTTAGGTCTTGGATGGATTTGTTCAATTCCATCACCTGTTTGTTTGTGGTTTCCTGTAATTCTTTAAGGGATTTTTGTGTTTCCTCTTTAAGGACTTCTACCTGTTTAGCAGTTTTTTCCTGTGATTCTTTAAGGGAGTTATTAATGCCCTTCTTAAGGTCCTCTACCAGCATCATGAGATATGATTTTGAATCTGATTCTTGCTTTTCGGATGTGTTGGGGTAACCAGGACTGGCTGAGGTGGGAGTGCTGGGTTCTGATGATGGTGAGTGGTCTTGGTTTCTGTTGGTAAGATTCTTACGTTTGCCTTTTGCCATTTGGTAATCTCTGGTGTTAGTTGTTATAGTTGTCTCTGGCTGGAGTCTTTTCCTCCTGTGATTCTGTTAGCCTTTGTCAGCTGTCCTGGGAGTCCAGCTTTCTTCTGAGTCTCAGTGGTCAGAGTACTCTCTTCAGGGAAGCTCTCCTCTTGCTGGAAGGGTGCACAGATGTCTAGCCTTCAGACCTGCCTCCTGGCTGAAGATGAAGGCCCAAAACTGGGCCTGTCCCAGAAGATGGGTTGCCTCTGCAGTCTGTATGCTCACCTGCACAGACTGGTCTCCAAGGAACTCAAGACACAGGATGGCTCTCTCACCTGCTTCTGCAGGCAGAGCCCTCCCAGGCAGACACCTCTCTTCAGGCGGGAAAGGTGCCTGGATGTCTGGAGCCCGAAATTGGATCTGTCCCAGAAGCTGTGTTGCTTCTGCCTGTCCCAGAAGCTGTGTCCCTCCTGAAGCCCTCACTCTCACCTGCTCAGACTGGTCTCTGAGGGCCCTGGGACCCAAGATGGCTCCCTCACAAGCTCTGGCAGGCAAAGCCCTCCTGGGTGAACACTTCTCTTCTGGCAGGGAAGGTGCCCGGATGTCTAGAGCCTGAAACTGGGTCTGTCCCAGAAGCTGTGTCCCTTCTGCAGTCCACTCACTCACCCTTCACAGCCTGTGAACTGACCTGTGCAGACTGCATTCTGGGGGATCCGGTACCCAAGATGCCCTCCTTGTTTTTTTTTTTTTTTATGTTCAAAATGATATTTTCCAACTACAGTTATCCTCCTTTGCTACTGAACATTAGACAGTATTCGTCCTATCCAACTTTGCCTCTGTGCTCTGAAATCATTCTCTGTCCATTCTTCTTTCCTCACACCCTTCCAGGACTATATAGGAGGCATGACTTGATTCCCAACTTTCTATGGGAACAACTTTTTAAGGTTGCTCATATCAGTGAGAACATATGGCATTGTTTTTCTATGCCAGATACATTTCATGTAACATAACTTCCAATTCTATCCACATTGCTGCAAATGACTGAACTGCATTTTCCCTCTTTCCACTTAAAAAAAAAATGTATGCATTTGGGTGTTTCACCTGTCAAGCATGTCTGTGCACCATGTAAGTGAGCTCTCTGTGGAGGTTAGAAGAGGGTGTCAGATACTCTGGAACTGGAGTTATGGATGCAAGTGAGCTGCTATGTGGGCTATGGGAATTTAACCTGGGGCCTCTTGAAAAGTGTAACCAGTCTCTTAATTACTGAGCCATCTCTTCAGTCCCAAACTGCATCCTTTTGAGACTGAATAATGTTCTACTGTGTATCTGCACATTTTCTTCATACCTTCATCTGCCAATGGACACATGGGGTCTGGAGAATAGTCCTGAGACTAACCCCTAAGAGTAGAATCATACTGATCTCATTTCCTCTGGATTTGAACCCAGGGGTGGAACTGCTGTATTTTGTGATTGTCCTGTTTCTAGTTGTAATGAATCTTCATGCTCTTTTCCACAAATATATCCACATGAACAGTTTTTAAACCTTTGCCAGTAGTTGTTAGTTGTTACCCTTTTGGTGGAGGCGAAGCAGTATCTTGCCATGGCTTTGTAGTATTCATCGCCTAAGTATCCTCTTAGCTGAAGCTTCAAAATCAAATTATTTATTCCTTTGAGTCTCATGTGTGCATCTTTCAAGTGGATTCTGCAACTCACTGCATAACTTCACAACTCAGTCTTGTTTTTCAATGTGGTCGGAGTATACTCTTTCTGTCCATCTGAGTCTATCTTAGTGCTCCCTCTCTACTCCCTCGTCTTGTGATCACCATATCTGCAATTTGTTATCTTTAAGGAAAAGATTCAGCTTGATATCATTAAGCAAACACTTTCTGCTTACTGTATTTGGTGGCATTCTCTTCAATCTTTTTAAAACTTTAAAACTCTACACCATAAAATGTATTGTTAATTTAGAGATGGGCAAACCTAACTTAGGTTAAATAAATTGTCAGGGCTACAAAGCTACTCTGTAGTTTAAATGCCAAGGTTCAAAAACCTGTACTGAAATACACATTATACTATATGATACAGCATTTAAAAGAAAGCAAATGGAATTCTGAACATGCCATCTACCTTCAAATAGAAAGCGAGGAATCAAGTCATGCCTCCTAGAGTCCTGGAAGGGTGTGAGGAAAGGAGAATGGACAGAGAATGATTTCAGAGCACAGAGGCAAAGTTGGATAGGATGAATATTGTCTAATGTTCAGTAGCAAAGGAGGATAACTGTAGTTGGAAAATATCATTTTGAACATAAAAAAGCTAATAGGGAGAATGTTGAATGTTCATACCACAGAGAAATATATATCAGATGCCCTGAACTTAACAATTTATATGTATAGCGAAATATATTAAAATGTCACAGTATATCCCATTATTATGTATAAGTTATGTGTCAATTTTTTTAAAAAAAAAATCTGGGCGGAGGAGATGGCCCAGTGAGTAAGAGGCTTACTGTGTAAGGAAGAGCACCTGTATTTGAGTCCCCAGAACCCATGCAAAGTCCAGGCCATCAGGTATGCCTTTTACTCCAGTGCTGGGGGGAGAGACAAATGGAGCCCAGGAGCTTGCTGCTCAGACAGTGGGCTGTTGAAATGGTGGACTTCAGGATAGGTGAGAGACTGTATCTCAAGAGAATATACCTGAGGTCATCTTCTAGTCTCTGCTGGTACATATACTTATACAGACATGTACGCATGGCATGTACAGCACACACACCTAAACACATACATCATATATAAAATAAAATATTAATTTAAAATTCCACATTTAGACCATCTACAGACTGCTCCACCTGGGGATCCATCCCATATTCAGTCACCAAACCCAGACACTATTTTGGATGCCAACAAGATTTTGCTGACAGGAGCCTGATATAGCTTTCTCTTGAGAGGCTCTGCCAGTGCCTAATACAGAAGTGGATGCTCATAGCCATCCATTGGACTGAACACAGGGTCCCCAATGAAGGAGCTAGAGAAATGACCCAAGGAGCTGAAGGGGTTTGTAGCCCCATAGGAGGAATATCAATATGAACTAACCAGTACCTCCAGAGCTCCTTGGGACTAAACCACCAACCAAAGAGTACACATGGAAGGACTCATGGCTCCAGCTGCATATGTAGCAGAGGATGACCTTGTCAGTCATCAATGGGAGGAGAGGCCCTTGGTCCCGTGAAGGCTCTATGCCCCAGTGTAGGGGAATGCCAGGGCCAGGAAGCAGGAGTGAGTGGGTTGGGGAGCAGGGGGAGGGTGGAAAGGATAGGGGGAGAGAGTTTTTGGAGGGGAAACCAGGAAAGGGGATGACATTTGAAATGTAAATAAAGAAAATAGCTAACAAAAGTAATAACAACAAAAACAAAAGACAAGTGGTGAGTAATAAGATAGTACTTTTATTAAAATGTTCTATAAAACTAGAATCAAACATTAGATGGTTTTAATAGACCAACAGTTTAATAGATAAACCATACAGGTATCCTGTAGTTTTATTTTTTGAGGTTGTTTTGTTTTTTGTTATTTTGAGACTGGGTTTCTCTGTGTAACTTTGGCTATCCTGGAACTTGCTCTGTAGACCAGTCTGGCTTCAAAGTCAGAGATTCATCTGCTTCTTCCTCACAAGTGCTGGGATTAAAGGCATGCACCACCACTGCCTGGCTAACATGTAGTATGAGTGTGTGTGTGTGTGTGTGTGTGTGTGTGTGTGTGTGTGCGCGCGCATTTGTGTGTTTTTTGTGTGTTAATTTATAGGGTTCTCTTCAATCAGTAGGGAAAGAGTGGAACATTAAAAATAATGCTTAGCTATTAAAAGAGTAGTTTACCTCCACCAGAGAACTCCTAAACCTGATAAACAGCTTTAGTGCAGTAGCTGGATATAGAATCAACTCAAACAAATCAATGGCCTTTCTCTATACAAAGGATGTACTGGCTGAGAAAGAGATCAGGGAAACATCACCCTTCACAATAGTCACTAACAGTATAAAATATCTTGGTGTGACTCTTACGAAGGAAGTGAAAGNAAAAAAAAAAAAAAAGAGTAGTTTACTTATTTTGGGGGAAATAGGTTTAGACACCTGACTTCACAACATTAAAACAAATGCAAGTATGCTTAAAGATATTAAAATTTAAACTACAGAAGATCCAGAATTGAACATAGATAGCTACATATTTTATCTCAAAGAGCACTGTAGTGGGGATATTGTGGTAGAGACACTTGCTTGGTATGCACAGGGCTGTGGAATAATCCTCCCTCACACGAGCACATATACATGAGTGGAAAATAACAGTAAAAAAGAAGATATTTCAATATTTTAAAAAATGTATGATTTCTGAGCATCTAAGTGACACCAGACACAAAGTTAAACATGACCATGACAGCAAAAACAAAAGAAAATATTTGTTCTCTTAAGTATATGGGTTAGGATAATATCCTTACTACCAAATACTGACAAAACAAGAGAAGACAGCCATTCCCAGGAGTGACCTGGAACAAAAACTTCAATAGGTGAATCAAAGCAGAAAAGCTGCATATAGATAGCTACTTGAGAAGTGCTCCATCTTCCTGGTCACAGAAAGAATGGAAACAAAAACAAGGTAACTTATTAGGTTAAATGTTAAATTAGAAACATTATTACCGTGTGTTTGTGTGTGTGTGTGTGTGTGTGTGTGTGTGTGTGTGTGTGTGTGTGTGTGATGTGTGTGATGTGTGAGAGTGTGAGTGCTCATACTGGCACATGGAGGTTAGAGGACAAGCTGTGGGACTGCTTCTCTCCTTCCACTCTTCTGTGGGTTCTGAGGGCTCACACCCTGATTACCAGGCTTGCACAGGAAGTGCTTTACCCACTAAACAGTCTTGCCAGCCCCCTAGGTTGGTTACAGTTTTAAATGATACTTTTGCCTGTGAATCAGAAAACTCTATCCTAGTGTAATACTGTGGAAGTGAAAAATTTGCAAATAATTGTCAAAATTGTCATTTTGACAAATATATTGTAAAGTATGCATATGATAGAATATCTTATGGCCATTTAAAATCACATTCTCAAGAACAGCAATATGATTGTGTCTGTTAAGGAAAAATAATGGACTGAGGATGTGGTCAGTGGGTAAGGTGCTTGCCTAGCAGCATCTGAGGAAACACAGTTTGATCCCCAGCACTGCATGCCTGTATCCTGGTGAGTGGGCACTGGAGGCAGAAATACCAAGTTCAAGGTCATCTTTGGCTACATTACAAATACATTGCTATCTGGGGATGCATAAGATTGATTCTCAAAATTATGGCCCATTTTGTTTTGATAAGTAAACCTCTCTTCCTGTTCACCGATACTCTACCCCTCCAAACATCCTTCCTGTCCCTGGATCTTCCCTCATACAGGGCCACTGCTTCTACAACTATGGAATCTATTTAAAAATTCCATAGTTTCTATGCATGTATATAAAAAGGTATATGTTTATATGTATAAACTAAATAGACCAAACTATAAATACCTTGATTCTGACTTTGGGTTATGAATCACTTTTACTACTTTTTGCAGTTCAATTTACATTTGCTATGATAATGAAAAAGACCTTGGGAAAATAATTTCCTCAGAGTGGGTTTTGCATCTTCTTGGCTTTCTCTTCTCTTCTGCACATAAATAAATACCCCCATGAAAGGACAAGGCCTTGACTTCTGCACCATCTCACAGCACTTCACATTTATCCAGACGAGTTCCTTTCTTTTTTGGTGTTGAGTTAGTCTAGTCACATGGTGCTGAGCTCATGGGCTTAGTCGGCTCCCCTGCCTACACCACAAAGGATCTCTAGGTTTTGTCCAAGACCCTCTCTATTCTCCAACTCACAGGCCCTTCTCATGCCATAGCCAACCTTTCCAAACATCCAGATCTATCCCCCATAATCCATGATTAGACCAGGAAGCACATCTTGTACACCAGTCCAGTCCCCTCTGTCCATCTGACTTCGTAGGCCTAGCCTGCCTGTATTTCCTCTCTATTGACCCAACTTGCTCTGTCACTATCAGAATGGGAACTAACAAAGGAAGCCCATGTGCCCAGATTTCATCACAAAAATACCAACAGTATGAAATACCAAACCTGTCTTGTAGAACTATTTGCCAATGACAATTTTCTAGACGGACTCAGGGCATAGTATTTAAAAGAACACTTGTAAACTTCATCAAAGAACTCAGGGAGTTTAAAGAAGACAGGAAGGAATAGTTCAATGAAATTAAGGAGAAATAGCTTAAGGAGAATAAATGAGTGATACCTAAAAACACAGTCATAAGGCTGATGGAAATGACAAAGACAATACAGGACTTGAGAACAGAATTCAATGAGGAGATGGAAGCATTGGCGAGGACTCAAGCTGAAATGAAGATGGAATTAAAAACCCCAATTAATTCAACTAGGAAACGTGAAGGAAAGCCTTGCAAATAGGTTATAGTATCAGAAAATAGAATATTAGGACCTGAAGATCAGTAAGCAGATCTAGAAAAAATAAGCGTGGAATATGAACAATTTAAAACACTACAAGAAAGGAACACACAGGAAATGTGAGATGCCATGAAAAAAATCTTTAAATTATAGGCATAGATGAGGGAGAAGAATCTCAAGTTTAATAGGATGGGCCAGCTTTTCAACAAGGTCATAGAAAAAAGGAAAGACACACCAAATAGACAAGACAAGAAAATCTCCACATCCTCATAGTATATTATAGTTAAAACATGAACTCTACATAACAGAAAATGTATTGAAAGCTGAAAGGGAAAAATAAGTATAAGTTACATAAAAAAGAAAACCCATCAGAACATAGCTGATTTCTCAATGGCAACTTTGAAAGCCAGAAAAGCCTGGAGCAATGCATTCCAGTCCTTAAAGACTCTGATGGAGGCCTAGATTAATATACTCAGTAAAACTAGCTTCCAGTACTAATGGAGACAGAAAAACTTTCCAGAACATAAACACACCTTAAAAGTTTTTTTTTTTTTTTAATATCCAGGAAACCAAACAAAATACAAGAAGTATTATTTCTGACTGAAGAGAAAAATGAGCAGAGCAGAAAAATTGTGGGAAGAAATAATGAGCCATAAGCAGTAAAGTACAAAGTATCACTTAGAACACAGTGCCAAAAACCAATAACAGGATGAGCATAATTAACACACACATTTCAATAATAACTTTAAATACCAATAGCCTCAATTTCCCAATCAAATGACACAGGCTGACTAATGGATCAAGAAACAAAATTCATCTATGGGTTCTCTCTAAGAAACAGCATTAAAGATAGACACTGTCTTAGAATAAAAGGATGGGCAAAAATACTCCACTCTAATTAAATGGGGCCAGAAAGCAAGCATGCATCAATATCTTACTCTGACAAAATAGACATCACACTAAAACTAATCTCAAGAGATAAAGAGGTATGCTTCATTCTAAACAAGTGAACAATTAACACAGAAGACATTACTATCCTAAACATCCACCAAACTCTGAAGTACTCAGTTTCATAAAAAATGTATTGCTGGATTTAATGACAGAGACTAACAACAATCCATTAATAGTAGATGATTTCAACACTCCACTTTCTCCAATAAATAGGTCATTTGAAAAAAAAAACATCAAAATTAATTGACATTATACATCACATAGACTTAACATGTATCCATAGGATATTCTACCCAAAAAGATATTAAACAACTCACTAATGAATGATGAATGGGCCAAAGAATAAATCAATAAATTTAAAAAGCATCCTGTAACTAAATGAAAATGAAAACACAACACAAAAAAACTCTTGGGACACAACAAAAGCAGTCCTATGAGGGAAATTTATAGTTCTAAGTTCCTACATTAAACAAACAAACAAAAACAGAAAGAGCACAAATACATACTTGGTGGTGCAACTGGAACTTTTAGAAGAACAAGAACGAATCCATACCCAGTTAACAGCAAAAGGTAGTGAAAATCAGAGTAGTTATTAGTGCAATAGAAACAGGGAAAACAATACCAAAAAATATTAACAAATATAAGGGCTGGTTCTTTGAGATGATAAAACTGCCAAGTCCTGCATGGCCACGTGGAAGGGACGATGTGACATGGTTTCTTGCCTCTGTAGCAGAACCATCAGGGTGTGGGCCTCCATGAGTGTTGGCAGTTGCTAGGTGTAAGTTTTGTTTCTATATTTTACTGTATGTTCCTCCTTCATGGGAATGTCCTCTCTGAGGACATTCTGAAGGTTAATGATTCAATGATAATTAGAAACAGCATGAGTCTGGGAGACTATGTCTATGTCCTTGCAAAAATGATAAACGCTGTGACTTTCAGGACAGCCCTTAAGGCTGTGGAAAAGAACTCTGAAAACATTAGTTCAAAAATATATAATTTCTCAACTATGTAAAATATGCACTATATAATTTATATGAGGGACTTCATAAACCTAAAAGAACAGAGGCAGGTACACTATGAGCCAGCTTGTCAGAAAGATATCAAGGAAGGAGATAAAGAGATTTGGGCAGTGGTGATGGCAGAGCAAGATCTCACCCAGCTAAGTTTATTGTTTGTGGTTACAAAAGCACGCATAATTTTGAGTTTAAGGTCAGTCTGGGACAGACTCAGTTTAGGTCCAGGCCCAAACATATTGGGAAAAAATGTACTTATTTTTTCTAAGAATCAGGGGTCACGGCTCAAGGGATGCTGATTCATGGAATAATCAAATGAGAAACTGGGGTGAATGATTGAACTGATATGTAAATAAAAGATTGGGCTTTGGTCTTCGAGAGCTGAGCCATCTGGATGAGCTGTCTGGAGATCTCTAGAGAAATCTGCCTCAAGCAGAACACAGGCTGTCAGCCTGTACCCACCATTTGACTTCAAGTTGCCACTCTCAAACACCCCTCTCTCATAGCCCCTCTCCAAGCCAAGGCTGGTTCTTGGCAATAAAAAAAAGCTTGATAGACCCATGTCCCAACTAGCCATAAGAAAAAGAGAGGATCCACAGTAACAGAGTCAGAAATGAACAGGGAAACAACATATACTGAATAAATCACAGTATTATAAAGGAATACTTTTAAATAGACTACCTATATGCCATTAAAAGCTGGAAAACCCAAAGGAAATGTACAAATTTGTAGAGTCAACCAAACCACCAAAATTCAACCAAAAAGAACTCAGCAACGTAAGCAGAACTATAACAAGTGAGGAGATTGAAATGATAACAATAATGATAACAACAACAACCACTGCCACCTGCCAGGCTTAAAATAATTGTCCAGGGCAAGAAGAACTCACAGCAGACACCTATCAGACTTTCTAAAAAGACCTATAGTCAATTCTTAAACTAAACAAAGGAGGAGGAGGAGGAAGAGAAGAAAGAAAGGCAGGGGTAGGGGAAGATCTCAGACTCCTACAGAGCCATCATCATTAATACTAAAACCAGGTAAACAGAAAACTACAGGCCAGTATCCACCCTGATGATCATTGACTCAAAAATACTCAGTAAAATACTTGCAAACAGAATATAGACATACATCAAAATATTATGTCCCATGACCTTTTGGCTTTAACCTTGAAATACAGGGATAGTTCAGCATATATAGGTCAATAAATGCAATAAACCACATAAATGAACTTAAAAGCAAAAATCACAGGATCATTTCAATAGATGCAGATAAGGCTTTGACAAAATCCAACATTCCTTTATGATTCAAGTCTAAGAGAGTAGAGGGCTAGATGGACCATGCCTTAAGATGATAAAAGCTATATATGAGAAACCCACAGCCAATACCATCCTAAATGGAGAAAAGCTTGAAGCAATCCCAGTGGATTCATGAATGAGTCAAGGCTATGCAATATCCATTCTTTTTCAATATTGTACTGGAAGTACTAGCTGTAGCTGTAAAGCATGATTGGGAAATTAAATGGATACAAAAAAGGAAAGAAGTCCAAATATACCTGTTTACAAATGATACAATACTATAGAAATCCCAAGAATTCTACTAGAAAACTTCTGTAAATAATAAACAAATACAGCAATCTGGCAGGCTATAGCATCACCTTATACAAATCAATAGCTTTTTTTGTATACCACTAACAAATACACAGAGAAGCAGATCACAGACATGTCTCCATTCATTATTAGCCTCAGAGAAAATAAAATATCTCTGAGTAAACCTACCCAAGGAAGTGAAGGACTCTATGTGAAAACAACCATTTTACCCAAAACTAGAGATTCAATGCAGTCTCAATCAAAATCTTTATATCCAATTCTTCACAGAAATAGAAAAAAAAATCCCCAAATTCATACAGACCCACAAAAGCCTTGGGACATCCAAAACATTCCTAAACAAAAAGATCAATTCCAGATTCCATGAGAGATTATATATGGCCATAGTAATAAAAACAATATAGTAATGGCATAAAACTGACATGTTGACCAATGGAATGAAGTTGAAGAACCAAAGATGAGTACTCATAACTTCAGCCAGTTAGTAGTTTATAAAAATGCCAAAACATAAGCTGAAGAAAAGAAAGCACTTTCAATAATTGGTGCTGGGAAAATTGGGTGGCCACATACCAAAGATGGATGCAGTTTATCACTTTGCACAAAAACTAACTCCAAGTGGATCAAAGAGCTAAATACAAAACCTGATGCACTGAAACCGCTAGAAGAAATTACATACAGGCAGTACCCTACATGATATAGGTGTAGAGGTTCTTGATGATTTGTGTCTAAGAATTAAGGTCAACAATCGACAAGCAGGACTTCATAAAACTAAAATACTCTGCACAACTGAAGAAACAACCTGGTGAAGAGGAAGCTCAAAGAATGGGGCAGGATCTTTGCCTGCTACATATATGACAGGATTAATATGCAGAATATATGAAGAACTAAAAAAAAAAAGAAAAAAAAAGAAAAGAGAAAAGAAAAAGAAAAAACCCCGACCTAATAGAAATGAGTGTGGAATCTGAATATAGAGTTCTCAAAAGAAGAAAAATAATGGCTAATAATTATTTTTTTTTCAACTTTTATTAGATATTTTCTTCATTTACATTTCAAGTGTTATCCAGAAAGTTCCCTATATCCTCCCCCCTCCCGGCCCTGCTACCCTACCCACCCGCTCCCACCCCCTGGCCCCGGTGTTCCCCTGTATTGGGGCAAATAAAGTCTGCATAACCAAGGGGCCTCTCTTCCCACTGATGGCCAAC
>LR749493.1:148710-234043 GCA_902729485.2 Mus minutoides | reverse complement strand
TATCATATAGATGATTATGAGCATCCACTTCCCTACAAAAGGTGCTTAGACCACCAGATATCAGGGAAGAAATACTTGCCTCACTCTCCTAGCTCAAGAACAGATATGCCCACTTTCAAGGGCCCATGCAGTACTAGATAGTGAGGATCACTGGGAGAACAATGGATTGAAGGCCCCACACAGGTGCCTCCAATCCTTGGTAATGATCACAAGAGCAGCATTCCAATAGGAAATGAGACTGAACTTTATTTAGTTGGGATGTCAAGGGCAGTGAGGATTGGAGCTGCCACCTCTAAACAAATCTCTGAAAGAAAAACTACCCAGAACACATACCAGGCAAATGTGCACTCTATTACTAATGAAAAGAAGAACTCTGACAAAAGTGGCTCCTGGGTATCTGGGCAGGATCCTTCCAGGAACTCATGAACACTTGTGGTTCAAACTGAAGTTGGATTTAACCTCTCAGGCCCAGCTCCACCCTGGCTCCTCCATACCTTGCAGCTGCTGACTCGGGGCAGTGGAAAGCCTGCAAAGCCCACACATACTGGAAGGAGTCTACAAGCCTGCTCCCCACCCATCAGTTCTATTTAAAACGTAATTAACCTCCACAAGGAGGCACATTCCATGTGGAGGGCTGTGGTGACCTCGATGTCCTTCATCCGTTTCTGACAGGACAGGGTCTTGGAATGGGGGCAGTTCAGGGTTGTGAAGAGCCATCACTCCTCTAAATACTTTCTTCAAGAAAACCCAGGGATTTTCTCTGCTAGGCTGGTGGGAAGAAACACCTATGACCTTCAAGAGAGGAAATGATTGGAGGATCAGAAAAGCCTTGCCTGCATTTTCACAAGTCCACCTTTCTGGTCTTTGCCACTGCTCATATCTGTCTAATTTGAGACTAAGACGACAAACAGTTTGATCACTCAAATCGGTCCCTGAAGATCTCTTTCATACTGCCCCCAATACGGATTGCAAAAATTGATCCAGATATTCTTTCTAATGGTTTACCCAGGACCACACTATACGCAAGACAGAGAAAGCACTTCTGATCTAATTTGTATTCCAAATTATACCCATTCTTGTCATCTAGTGACCTAACCAAGAAAGATTACAATGTATATGAGTTAATAGAGCATATAGTTCCAATACCTAGCAAACTCAAAGCAATCAATAACTATTTGTTTTATGAACTACATGAAACTTATCAAATTTTCAGCTATGAAGTTAATCCCTTGAAAAAGGGAGACATGAAATTTTAGCAAGACTATTTTGTTCTTTAGTTTTCCCCATATAAAAGTCTCTTAATGTTGCCATCCCAAATTACAGAAATGTATCTTGATTTCTTTGTTCCAATTGAGTTTGTCTAAAGGTTGCATTTCATGCAAGACAAAGGACACTATGAGCTATGCTGTGTCTGAAATTATGTTCCCTATTATTATCTAGCCAACCTTACCCAAAAGGGATTATAGTGTGCATACTGGTTAACATAGTTGTAGTTTCTGCTATATGTCAATTTATGTCATTCAGTGGACTAATGAATGCAATTCAATGAACTTGTGATGTTCTCTAAAATTTTACATTGGCCTGTGAATCCATTTGAACTCTGCAATGTCAGTGGATTAAGTTATAACAAAATCTGTGTGCTTTCTCCCGTAAAATATATACACAGACATCTCCCCAATTCCTTCACATTGTTTTTTTTTTTTTGTTTTTTGGGGTTTTTTTTTTTTGCAGCAACTAGCTGAGATTTTACTGAGGCAGAGATTGGTTTTGAAAGTCATTTCACGAAGATTCACACACTGGAAGCTCGGAAGTCTTCAGCCCCGCACACAGTATCTAGAATTTAGAGACACAAAGAATAGCGCTGGTGAATGTCATAAAAACAAATTAAAGAATTACTAAAGTAAAGCAATAGCGTTCTTAAAAAAAAAAAAAAAAAAGCAAAGTATCCAGAACGCATTGCATCTTACATTAAATCATAGCTATGCCCTGCAGAAGATCTGGGCTTATGCAAGAAGGAAGTTAAGGAGAGTACAGAAAAAAGAAAGAGAATGTTCCATAACATCAGCTTCTTTTGTGTTTTAACTAAATGCATAGCAGTCAACTACTGACCAGTTGTAAATGTACCTACAACTGGAAATGGTTTCCTTTTAAATTGACATATCAGTAGAATTTCATCCTTCTCAAAACCAATGCAAATTATATACACATACATATATAATCGAATCTGTAGAAAGATATCCATATGTGCAATTAGATTTACTGTGTTAATTGCAGATTAAGGCTATAGCTCGGTGGTGATGTACTGTCCTAGCGTTCTTGAGGCCTTGGGTTAGATCTCTTAGCACAGCAAAGAAGCCCACAGGTTATTGCTTGGTTGTAGAATAGTGAAAAGCTTTTGCTTGAGTTTTCAAATATTCTATGATGTAAATAAAAGAAAAACATAGACAAGGGGCCCCAAGAAATTATTTTATCCCTCCCTAAATTCAGTGAGAAGCCTGAGCTCCTCACAGAAGCAGGGAAAGTGGGGATGGGGATGGGAGTTTCAGAGGGGGCAGGGAAAGGAGATAACATTTGAAATGTAAATAACGAAAATATTCAATTAAAAAAAAGGAAAGAAAAAAGAAAAAAAGAAGCTTCCGAGTTCCCCTGGTTATATCTAGATTTGTTTTCGTCCATGAATCGGGTTCCTCAGGCCTGGACACAGGGATCCCACAGCAGCAAGGGAGCTAGTGGATAGATAGCCTCCTTTCCCTTTTGAGAGTACTCTGGATGGGGGAGGGGATGCCATTGGGAAGGACACAGAGAACACTGATAGATGGGGCTGTGGGGCTTCGGCTCAAGGACTAGGGGATCTTGGCATACCTGTTAGGGATGCCATTTGGTCTTTCTTCGGGCACACTGCACACTGCCCATTCTGCAAGCCTGTCTCAAGAGCCTCTCTATTTTCTTTGACAATTAGAGGCCTTGGTGGAGTGCCTGGATAATCAGCATCTCGTGACTCGGCAAGGAGTTGCTGTGACAGCTCGAACTCAATGATCTTCCTATGCAACATATCCTGCTCAAACTTCACTTGCTTCAGGTTGTCTTTGACATAGCGAAGCTCAGAGACCACTTCATCATGTTCCTCACGCAGCCGTTGCAGGTCTGCGGCCAAAGTCCAGGTGGTTGCCTCATGTTCTTCTACCTGGTCATGCAGCTGCTGAATACGTTGTAACTGCTTTTCTCGCTGGCTCACAGCCACCCTGACTCCCAGGGCCAGAGCACTCCAGGCACAGGCCCTCTTGATGGAATGCGGTACTTGGGTATCAACCACTACAGACTTCAGGCCATCTTCTATATCCTTCCAGGTCCATGAATGGAAGGTCGGGTAGAAGCCAGGGCCACCACCGTTCCGTGTCACCTCTTCATTGATGAACAGAACCACTTCGTAGTGGCGGAAACCACTCTTGGGGTCATCAATGTCCAAGGCCATGGTCAAACCTGTTCTAAGTAGTGGACTGCAATGGGCTCACCCATCAACTCAGTGCCTTGTCCAGTCCCTGGGTCCTAGTGCCGCCCACTTTCTTCCCCCGCCTCCTTACACTGAAGCCCTGAAGTCTCCGGGCCCCTCACACCAACTCCTCCCACGCAAGAGAGTAACAGGCTACATCATAAACATGGTCTATGAGGCGTGCCGCATGGCCTGCTTGAACCAAAATGCAGTGGAAGAGATATTTCTTGCTTGTCTGGCAAGTTGGGTGTCTGCTCTTTAAAGTATGCCATGGTAGTACAACTGTCCTGGGAACAGCAGTGAGTCCATAGTTTCCTGAGAGTTTCTGAAAGGTAGCACCCTATCTGCACCCTATCTGGCATGGATTTTTTTCTCTTTCTCCCTCGTCCTTCCTCCCCCTCCTCTTCCTCTTCCTTTTTCTTCTTCCTTTCCTCCTCCTTCCTTCTCTCCTTCTTTCCTTCCTTCCTTCCTTCCTTCCTTCCTTCCTTCCTTCCTTCCTTCCTTCCTTTCTTCCTTCCCCTTCTCTTCTTCTTTCTTTCCATCCTCCATTTCTTTTGAAAGGCCATACCACCCTGTAGAGCCCACATTGGCACTGAGCTTTCAATTCATATGCTACCATCTCCTGAGTGCTGAGATCTACAGTGATGCCGCACAGCTAGGATTTGACAAGAAATTCCAACCTGGAATTGGAGAAAGTGGATGTTTGGGGGAATACTTTATGACTCAGCTCCCTGTCCTGTAACTCTTTTTCTGTATTGAAGTTTTTATGCAGTACTAAGTTCCCCAAATCAAACATGAGTGACAGAACTCCCTCAGTTTTCCTTGTAAACACCCAATCTTGTTCTAGATGCCAGGACTTTCTATTCTATTTTCTCGGGGTTTTTATATTTGTCTGTCCTATTTGTCAAGACAGGTTGTTGCTCAGACTCACTATGGATCCTCCTCTGTGCCAGGAGTATTAGTCTGCATCCCGGATGACTTTCCTTGAGGATTTTAGGGTATTTCATTACCCGTTTCCCTGCATAGCACCCCTCTCTTGTGCTACTGGATAACTATATTCAATTCAGTAAAACTGGTCAAGTTCCTTCTTCCATGCTTAAACACATTTTTTTGTCCCATTTCTTCCATTGGTCAACACCACTCTATTGTTCCACCACCAGTCAATGCTACACTTTGGTTTTCACTCCAAAACTTGAGTGAAAATTCCAAAGGTAGGCAGCAGTTTCTACCTTACTATGAAAGCTGTGTTTGGCAGGTGGTTCTTTTGTGATCTTTCAGAACAGTATGGTTCTGTTGACTATGCCTTCTTTCAGATTCCATATTGGCTTAGGTTTTCTTTTGACCTTCACAAAAAACGTTTATATTTGTTTTATAATTACATATGTTAGGTATAGCTGGAGAGATGATTCAGCATTTAAGAGTACTGGCTGCTCTTTTAGAGTAGCTGCCTTTGATTCCCAGGATCCACATGGTGGGCAGATCTCAGTGAGTTCAAGGCCAGCTTGGTTTTCATTGTGATGTCCAGGATAGCTAGGTCCCTGTCAATAAAACAAACAACAACAAACCAAATTAATAGATCTTTTATCAGCTGGGCATGGTGGCACTCACCTTTAATCCTAGCACTCGGGAGGCAGAGGCAGGCGGATTTCTGAGTTCGAGGCCAGCCTGATCTACAAAGCGAGTTCCAGGACAGCCAGAGCTATACAGAGAAACCTCGTCTCAAAAAACCAAAAAAAAAAAAAAAAAGATCTTTTATCTTGTTTTGTTTTTCAAGACACGGTTTCTCTGTATGTATCCATGGCTGTCCTGAAACTCCCTCTGTAGACCAGGTTGGCCTTGAACTCAGAGAGATCTACCTGCCTCTGCCTCACAAGTGCTGAGATTAAAAGCATGTTCCACCCCCACCTCAGTTGAAATTAATGAATCTTATTGTGACCTTTTTATATATGATATATGAGTTTTGGTTATAGTCACTTCTCTAGCACACAGACACTACCTCTTTGTCTCCTTCTTCCTCTTCCCAGATAGTCATTGCGGTTTGTTCTGATGCATCCCCCTTCCCAACTGCTTCCTCCTGCCTCCTCCTTCTCTCTGGCCACTTTTCCCTCTCCCCTTTCAAATGGTTCACAGTTCTGCTTTCATGTCACATGTATTCCATTACTCTCTCCCTGACTTAAGATAGCCCATAGTCTCCTACACACACATATCTACACTTGAATATTACTTTAAATCTAAATTCTACATATGAGAGGAAACCTATGATATTTGTTTTTCTGACTCACATAATTTATGTTAATGGTTTCCAAGTCAATCCATTTTCTTGCAAAAGCCATAATTTCACTTTTCATTCTGGCTAAATAAAATTCCTATGTGTATATGCTCCATACTTTATCTATTTACTTATTTTTATTTGTATTTATTTTGTCTGTTGATGGAAATTTAGACTGGTTGCATTTCTTAGCTGCTGTGAACACAACAAGCACCTTTATGGTATATACTGACATAGAGTCCTTCAGGCATACTCCCAAGAGTGGTCTAGCTGGGTCATGTGGTAGTTCTAGTTTTAGTTTTTTTGAGGAACTTGCACACTGATTTCCATAGTAACTTCGCAAATTTACATGCCCACCAACCGTGTATAAGAATTCCTCTTATCCCACATCCTTGCCAGCATTTCTCATTAGTTTTCTTGATGACAGCCTTTCTGACTGGGGTGAGAAGGAATCTCAAAGTAGTTTTAAATTGCATTTTCATGATGACTAATGAGGATGAGATTTTTTTTTCAAGTATTTATTGGCCATTTGCATTTTTCTTTTGAGAGCTCTCTATTCAGTTCATCAGTGCTTATAATGATTGGATGATTTCTTTTTGCTACTTAATAGAGTGGTTCTCTCTCTATTCTAGATATTCATCATCATTTGGGCTCTTTTTTTCCACAGTGTGGAGACCAGAGGACAGGCTGTGTTTAGCTTTTACTTGGGTTCCACGGATCCTAATTCAGATTGCTAGTCTTGCACTTGAAGTACTTTTACCCACAGATGCATCTCCCTCTGTGATACAATTTGAGATCAGGTATGATGATACCTTCAGCATCACTCATTGTACTCAGGATCATGCAAGCTCTTTCTTTGCTCCCATAGGAATTGTTTTCATTCATTCCTTAAAGTGACATTTCACTGATATTTTGATAGAGATTACATTGAACTTGTATGTCATTTTAAGTAATATAGCCATTTTTACAACATAAATTCTGTCAGTCCATGAGTATAAAAGGTCTTATAGTGTCTTCTTAAGTTTATCTTTTCATTATGTTAATGTTTTCACTGAAGAGGTCTTTTACCTCTTCGGCTAAGTTTATTATTAGGTCCTTATTTTTATGTATGTATGTATGTATGTGTGTGTGTGTGTGTGTGTGTGTGTGTGTGTATATATATATATATATATATATATATATATATATATATACATATATATATTGTTGCTTTTTCAAGACAAGGTTTCACTATGTACTACTGGCTGTCCTGGAACTTGCTGTGAAGATCAGGCTGGCCTCAAACTCAGAGATCCACCTGCTTCTACCTCACAAGTGTTGGGATTAAAGGCTTGTGCCATCACCACCTAGCAAATATTTATTTTTAAGTTATTGTGAAGGGCATTACCCCATTATTTCTTTCTTGCCAAGTTTATTTTTGTATGATGCAGGTTGATTTGTATCCTATTAGTTTGATAAAAATGTTTATCAGATCTGGAAATAAGATGATTTCATAGTGAAAAAAATAAAGAACTTTCAAATAAATATCCTATTGATACACCCCAAGGTCTTAGAAAATGAGTATAATACAAACCAAAAATGAATATAATACAACAATGATCACAGTCTTGTTGCCATTTAGTATAATGTTAGCTGCAGGTTGATCACATACTTTTGCCTTCATTACTTTGAGGTACAGCCCCTCCATTCTTTGCTTATTTTAGGGCTTTTATCATGAAGAAAGGGATGTCAAATTTTCTTGAACATCTTTGGCACATTGGATGAGATTATCACATAGTTCCTGCCATTAATTCTGTTTGTGTACTATATTACATGTCTTTTTTGCTTATGTTAAATCAAACTTATATTCCTGGACTGAAAGCAGTTCATTTATGGTGTACAATCTTCTTAATATATTCTGGAATATAGATTATGAAAGATGTATTGAGAATCCTTGCATCTATATTCATCAGGAAAATCAGCCTATACTTTCCTTTTTGTTTTGTGTGTCTCTAATCAGTGTGGTTTTGCTGAGTAAGTTATATAGTATTCACTGAGTTTGTATTTTATGGAACAGGTTGAGAAACATTGGTGTTGGCTTTTTAATGGTTTGAAAGAGTCTTGCAGTGAATCTGTCTATTAAATCTTTACTTTGTTTAGAGAACTTTTATAGGTACTTTAACCATGTTTTTATTTTAAGCATGTTTAAGTTGTTTAAATCATCTTGACTTAGTTTTGGTATGTTATAGGTGTTTAAGAATTTGTCCATTTCATCTACTTTAGATTTTTGGAATAGAAAATTTCCAAGTATTTTCCAGTGAGTATCTAGATTTCATTGGGGTCTGTTATAATTTTATTAATTCAAGTCTTTTGGGGTGACTTAATTTGGCTAGGGGTTTCCCAATCTTTTTTCTCTTAAGAACCAGTTTTTTGTTTAATTGAGCCTATGTATTATTCTTAGTCTCTATTTTATTAATTTCTATGTTAATCTTTATTTTTTGTTTTGGTGTCTACCTCGTTGGAGTTTGTATTATACTCATTTTCTAAGACCTTGGAGTATATCAATAGGATATTGATCTGAGATTTCTTTACTTTTTTTCACTCTGAAGTAATTTTATTTCCAGAGTTCACAGACAAAGAAAATAGTCTGGGAAAACATATGTGATCACTTGTCTTAGTTAGGGTTTTACTGCTGTGAACAGACACCATGACCAAGGCAAGTCTTATAAAGGACATCATTTAATTGGGGCTGCCTTACAGGTTCAGAGTTCAGTCTATTGCCATCAAGGCGGAAGCATGGCAGCATGCAGGCAGGCATGGTGCAGGAGGAGGTGCTGAGAGTTCTATATCTTCATCTGAAAGAATCCAGGAACAGACTGGGCATCCTCAGGCAGTGTAGGAGGAAGGTCTCCAAGCCCACTCCCACAGACACACACTTCCTCGAATAAGGCTACACCTTCTAATAGTGCTACTCCCTGGGATGAGCATATACCAACCATCACACCACTGGATATAATCTTGAACCTACTGCTTTTTTAAAAACATAATCTAACCATATTAGAGGATTTAATATAAATATTTATTAGTCCTAATTTTTCATATATATAATAGCTAGAGATGGGGTTCTTGGAAGAAAATTTGATTTATATGAGGTCATGCATGTGGGATTATCAGGATGGGAATCACCCTTTTGAGAAGAAAGCAGAAACAGGGAACTTCTTTCCCCTATTTGAGAACTGGAAGAGGGACATGCCTTTTTGGGATGCTTTGTTACAGCAGCACAAAGTGAGACATTGGTATTAAATGGTCAAATCTAACTATTTAGTTTGGATAAGGAAGCACATTTTGCCTCTGGCCTGTTTCTGTGCACAACTTGACATTTTTTTTTTTTTTTTTTTTTTTTGCTTTTAATGTAGAGATTGTGATGAAAATGTTTGCTTCCCAAAATTTATTTGAAGTGAAGAGTATATTTGTTACTTGCTACACTTCCCTTTTCTATAGGAAAGACAGTTTGGGCCAGATAGGCATGACCTGGCATCAGCATTGACTTGACAGCGTTCTGAATTGCAATGAGTCTAAGAAGAAGTAAAATGGCCCAGCAATCCCAGTTCTAAGCATTGGAAAGAATAGCTTGATTTTCTTGTGGAACTCCTAACAGTGGGAGTGTCTCTGATTCTTTTGTCTGCTCTTGGGACCCTTTTTCTCCTATAGGGTTGCCTCATCCAGTCTTGATATGAGAGTTTATGCCTTGTCTTATTGCATCTTGTTATGCTGTGTCTGGTTGATATCTCCGAGAGGACTGCTCTTTTCTGAAGGGACACAGAGAATGAGAAGATCTGGGGGAGAGGGGAGGTGGAGGGGAGCCTGGATGAGTGGAGGGAGAGGACACTGTGGTCAGAATGGATTGTATGAGAGAAGATTAGATACAAAGAAAAAGAAAAGGAACCTATTGAGTTCAATTAGTGTTGCCACAATTACATGAGTATAGAAGGTGTGCCTGTGGTATTATGGACAAGCTACCAGGGGCTCCATCCTAAAGCTTCTCAACTAGGAGTGAGACCTTGTGACTCCCCTCTTCATAATGCTGAAATGTTGACTAGATTGTTCTTGTGAAGGTCTTGTGTAGACAACTATAGCTATTTAGGAGTGCAACTGCCTGTCATGTCCATAAGACAGTTTTAAAGCTACTGTCCACAAACTCTGGACCTTACAATCGTTCTACCCCCTCTTCTGTGAAGTTCCCTGAGCTTTATGGGAAGGAGCTCTGATATGGATGCCCCATTTGGGGATAAGTAGCCCAGAGTCTCTTATTCTGTGAACTTTGATAATTTGGGTTCTCCATATTAATTTCCCTCATTGCCAGCCCATCCCATCCCAACCCAACCCAACCCAACCCAACCCAACTCAACCCCAAACA
This sequence comes from Mus minutoides, assembly GCA_902729485.2. NCBI lineage: Eukaryota > Metazoa > Chordata > Mammalia > Rodentia > Muridae > Mus > Mus minutoides. The sequence continues at coordinate 223,888 of LR749493.1, read as the reverse complement.
AAAGCATTGAGCTGGGCTAATGTATGTGTATGAGGGTAAGTACTTAGAAGGCAGGGAGATACTATGCCAATTAAGCAGAATATTAGATTCTCCCCTAGGGACTATCACCTTTCTAGTCAAGGATTTTTTTTGACAGATCTATCCTACCAGGCATGATTTCTTCTGTTGAGCAGGGCCTCAAATCCAGACAGTCAACTGTTGGCTACCCCTGTTCAAGATATTCACGTTACCATTATTATACCAAGGGGGACACACACACACAAACACACACATCTTTCCAGGTGAGTTGTTACTGTCATTCAGACTTCACTGCTGAGTAAGACTTGGTGACTTTTCGTTCCTAGATGCCTGCCTAGCAGCTTATGGCACTATGAAAGCTACCCAGCAGGAAAGAAGGTTCCAGTTAATTATCAGATTGATTTCTCCATGTCCTATGTCCAAAATGGTTTGTCTTCACCAATAATTTCTTACCATCAAGTTCTGGTGGGTAGCCAAGCAATAGTCTGTATTAAAAGACAGACTCTCTTTCTCTCTATTTTTCCCCAAAATCAGGTTTCTCTGTGTAGCCCTGGCTATCCTGGAACTCACTCTGTAGATCAGGCTGGCTGCCTCTGTCTCTGCCTCTTGAGTTCTGGGATTAAAGGTGTATGCCTCCATATCCTGAATCTCTCTGATTTGTTCATATATACATTCATAGCTATAAAACTTTCTTCTTAGAGTTGCTATAGCTGTGTACCTAAGGTTTTGGTAAATTGTATTTCATTTTCTTCTTTTTTTTTTAGTTAGAAAATATTTAAATAGCATTTCTTAAGTTTGAGTTGTGTGTTGGTGCACATATGTGTATGTGTGTGGAGATCAGAGGAAAAGTTACAGGATTTGACCATTTTGTTTACCACGTGGGCTCTGGGGATCAAACTCAGGTTGCTAGGCTCAAAAGCAAATACCCTTACTTTGAGTCTTTTCAGTGCCTTAATTTTTTTTAAATGAGAAAGGGGGCGGGAGAGCAATGCACATGCTAATACAACACACAAGTGTTTGTTGATATCAGAGGAAATTTTATGGATGTTCTTCTACCATGTGAGTTTCAGGAATTGAACTCAGATTGTCAGGTTTGGCATGAAATGCTTTTATCTGCTGAGTCATCTTGCTGGCCCCTTTATAACCTCTTGACTCCCTGTGATGTCTAATTTTGGTTGTCAACTTGGCTGCATCTGTAATCAACTAAAACCCAAGCATCTAGCCATGTCTGTGGGGAATTGTCTTGATTTGATCATTTTAAGTTAGGAGATGTACCCTAGATCTAGATAATTTGAGGTGAGAAAACTGATCCAAATCTGGGTCACATCTTCTGGTGGCATCCCACGTAAAAGGACATGGAAGAAGGAAGCTTTTGCTTTTTGCCTACTTGCTGACAAGTCACCTATTGTGTTGTTGAGACTATTCTTCACTGGTTATAGAACATTCCACTCTGGGAGTTTAATGTAATGTGGGATGAAGATGGGCAGCTATCTAGGATGTCCCCGGGACTCAGCAACAGATTGGGACTGCTGAGACATCCAGTCTCATGGACTGAACAACTACCCTTGGGTTTTCCACCAGAAGACAATCATTGTGTGACTACCCAAACCACATCTTGTAAGCCATTCTAATGTCAAACACACACACACACACACACACACACACACACACACACACACACACACACACCAGTTCTGTTCCTCTAGAGAGCCCTTAATAATACACCTCTTTTAGTAATATGTAATCACCTTCTTTATCCCTCCTGGCTAATTTTGTATTAAAGTCTGATTTGTCACACACTAAAACAGACACTCCTGATTGCTTTTGGATTCTATTTTCTTGAAATATTATCATTTTCTGTCCTTTCCCTTTTTGTTTGTGAGGTGAGGTTCTTAGGACAGAATGCTTTTGTATTTTGATCCATTAAGCCACTCTGATTTAATTGTTGCTTTAACACCATTCACTTTTAGGGTTATTATTGAATTTTATGTATCACTTTCTCCATCATCTTAGGTGTTTGCTTCTTTACTAAGTTGATAATGTTTTTTTTTCCTCATTCTGATCAACCCCGCTCGCTCTGGTCTGCCCCTCTCAGCCCCACTTGCTCCGCTCACTCAGTCCCTGCTCTCTCTGGTCCAAGGATTCATTTATTATTATTCATAAGTACACTATAGCTGACTTCAGACGCACCAGAGGAGGGCGTCAGATCTCATTACGGGTGGTTGTAAGCCACCATGTGGTTGCTGGGATTTGAACTCATCACCTTCGGAAGAGCAGTCTGGTGCTCTTACCCGCTGAGCCATCTCACCAGCCCGGTAATGTTTATTTCAAATTAGTAATTAGTCTTTTGTGACATGGTCCTGGCTGAGTTGGAACTCTCTATATACACCAGGCTGTCCTTGAACTCAGAGAGCTCTGCATGTTTCTCTCTCCCAAATCTGGGAGTAGGGGGATGTGCCACCATGCCAGACCAATATATAAATTATTTTTGTTTGTTTATTTGAGATGGGGGTTTTCTCTATAGCCCTGGCTGTCCTGGAACTCACTCTATAGACCAGGCTGGCCTTGAACTCAAAGAGATCTGCCTTCCTCTGCCTCCTCAGTGTTGGAATTAAAGGCATGTGCCACCCCCCACCTGGCTCATGATTCGTATTTTTAATCTATCCTTCTTGTGAGATGTCTTCTTTCTTGAACTTTTGTGATTTATTTTTTTCTTAAGCTTTCTTCCTATTCTGTATGTAGCATTCCTTTAAGAATGGTAAGCAGTGCTGACTTAGTGGACACAAATTGCTTTAGTTTATATTTACCATGGAAGGTCCTTCTCCTTTCATTTATATAGTAGCCTTGCTTTGCAGTGATTTATCCTCAGCACTTGAAATACATCAGTTCATGTTCTCCTGGCTTTTTAGGGTTTCTGCTGAGAAGTCTGCTATTATTCTGATAGGATTGCTTTTGTAAGTAAGCTGTAACTTCTCTCTTACAGGTTTCACTATTTTTATTCATTATGTGCTCTTAATATTTTAAGTATAATATAACAGAGAAAGGCTGTTTCTGGCCGTGTCTAAATAGGATTTTAAATACCTCTTACACTTGGAAGGGGTATTATCCATTTCTTTTATCTGATTGGAAACTTTTTTTTTTTCAGTTAAAATTCCATTGATTATTTTTTTCTGTCAGTCCAGTCTGCATCTAGTTCTCTGTATACAGCAGTTTTGTAGGTTTCATCCATGAAATTGTGTCCCAGGGATTTTGACTATTTTGGTCATGGGGCCTTTTTGATACTGTTGTGTGAATATATTAATTTTTAAATGTTTTCTTCTATCTTGATATTCTCTCTTCAAACTGGTCTGTTGGTAGTACTTCCTACTGAGAGGTTTTTATTTATTACTTAAAAAAAAATCCCAGCATTCACTTTTTATTAGTATATCTCTCCTTCCCCCTCTTACCCTCTTTCTCCATCCAAATTGCTGCTTCTTATATAAATCTTGAATTGAATTATTTGTTCATTCATGAGTTTATTTAAATATTTTCTGTTCATTTATTTTTCTTTTTAAAAATTAACTAATTAATTTAATTTTTTTTTTTTTTTTTTTTTTTTGGTTTTTCAAGACAGGGTTTCTCTGTATAGCCCTGGCTGTCCTGGAACTCACTCTGTAGACCAGGCTGGCCTCGAAACCTGCCTGCCTCTGCCTCCCAAGTGCTGGGATTAAAGGCGTGCGCCACCACTTCTGGCTAATTTTTTACACTTCATATTTTATTCCTCCCTTCCCATGCACCCACCGACTGTTCCATGTCCCATACCTCCTCCCTACTCCCTGTCTCCACATGGATTTCCTTACCCCCCCACCCTACCCGACCCCTAAATTCTTTGGGGTCTCCAGTCTCTTGAGGGTTAGGTGCATCATCTCTGAATGAACACAGACCCAGAAGTCCTCTACTGTACATGTGTTGGGGGTCCTCATATCAGGTGGTGTATGCTGTCTGTTTGGTGGCCCAGTGTTTGAGAGCCTAAGGCAAAGAAGGTCCAGTGACAGCCCAAAGTGGGATCCAGCTCAAGGAGATGTCCCAAGGCCTGATACTATTACTGAGCTTATGGAGAGCTCACAAAAAGGGATCTATCAATGACTGCCCTCTGAAAGACCCAACAAGCAACTGAAAGAATCAGATGCAGATATTTGCACCCAACCAATGGACAGAAGCAGCTGACCCCTGTGGTTGAATTAGGGAAAGGCTGAAAGAACGTGAGGAGTAGGGTGACCCTGTAGGAGGACCAGCAGTCTCAATTAATCTGGACTCCGAAGATCTCTCAAACACTGGACCACCAAACAGACAGCATACACCAGCTGATATGAGGTCCCCAACACACATACAATAGAGGAGTATAAGGTTTGTGTTCATTCAGAGAAGATGCACCCAACCATCAGGAGACTGGAGGCCCCAGGGAGTTTAGAGGTCAGGTGTGTGTGTGGGGGTGGGGGCATTCATGTGGAGACAGGCGGTAGGGAGGAGATATGGGATGTGGAACAGTAGGAGGGTGGAGGCGGGGAATAAAAATAAATAAATAAATTCAAAAAAGAAAGCCCAGGCTTGAAGGGGTTATATAGAAAAGTTGAGGCTTCCACCATGAATGAGAGGCTATTGGTGAAAGGGCAGACCAGTTGCAGCAGAAGACCTCAGCATATTGGAGATGCCAGTACCATCTATAATAATTTTATATATAAATAATAAATTTATATAATTTTTCTATAATAAAGCTCTAAAACCAGAGAGTCTCTGCTCATAAAGATCCACCGCCCTCACTCTCGCAGGTGTTGGGAACCTCTTCCCTCATCCCTCTCTCCTATAACCACGGGGCTTTAGCTCCGGAAATCCCAGGTAGGGCTGCCCCTTGGCCACCCCCTTGAAGAGTGGGCTAGAGGAATGCCCATCCAAGGATGAGTGGAAGGTCGTTAGCAGCCCTCCCACGCCTGACTTGTTGGGAACAAAATAAAAGGGGAGGGGGCCTGGGGGGCCTGGGGGGCCTGGGGAGAAGTGGGAAAAGGAAAAAGATGCTTACTACCCTACCAGAGTTTCCCTATTCTCTGGTCAGTCAGGCGTGGGAAGGCTGCTACTTACCCTATACACTCATCACTGGGTGGGCATTCCTCTATCCCACTCTTCAGGGGGCTGGTCAAGGTGCAGCCCTGTCTGGAACCCCCCCCCCCCCCAGCTACTTTGCTAAAGCCACCAGGGTTGTAGGAGAGAGGGAATAAGGGAAGAAGTTCCCAACACTAACCAGAGTGCGCAGCAGAACTTGAAGGAGCAGAGTGGAGACTCTATGGTTCAAGAGCTTTATTATAGAAATGCAGAGGAAATTGAGAAGGTAGAAAAGAGAGAGAGAGGAAGAGGGAGAGGGAGGGAGAGAGGGAGAGGAAGAGGAAGAGAGGGGGAAGAGAGGAGAAGAAAGAAGAAGACAAAGAGATAGGGAAGAGGAGAGAGAAGTGAGAGGTAGAGGACAAAGGAATAAGAGTAAAAGTAAGAGAGAGTGAGGTGCGAGCTGAGTATCCCTTTTATGGTCTTCACTGTTGCTAGGTAACTGGGGAGGAGTTTAGCCTGAAGGTCAGAAGCTTGGGCCATTGCTTACATGACCACTGACCATGCTTCTCTTGTGGGGGCTGTGGGAGGTGGTACTTTAGGCAGGGGCTGGAGTTCCAGGAGCATGAGGGAACGCCTACCATGTCATGTAGGTGAATTATGACCATCGGGGTTCAGACCTCAGCTCCACTGGATACTGGCCTGCATTTCCCCACATGACTGACCAGAGAATAGGTAAAACTCTGGCGGCGTGTGGGCTTCCCTCCCTCTTCCCCTGGGCCCCCTTTTTAGTTCCCAACTAGGGTTTGAAACTTTTGCATTTACCAAAAGAGAAGCACTAAACCTTTCATATAATCTTGACCAAATGTAGGGAACAATGAAAGTACAGAGGCGCATCTTTTAAAAATATGTCTTTATTCTATGTGTTTGTGATTGTGTTTATATATGTTTATACAACACATGCATGCAGTGCCCAAGCAGGCAAGGAGACAAGTCCCTTGGAACTGAAGTTACAGGTAATTGTCCACTGCCATGTGGGTACTGAGAATTGAACTTGGGTCCTCTGCAAGAACGGCCTATGCTCTTAACCACTGAGCCATCTCTACAGCTTCACAGAGGTAAGGCTTAGAAGCTATTATCAATTATACAAAAAATGGAGTCTTGGGGCTGAAGGGGTCCAGTTCAGTAATAGAGTATATGCCTAGTGTGTGTGAAGCCTTGGCTTTAAGACCTATGTGCATCTCTCCTACCCTAACCCCCACAGAGTAAGGCCTTTATTATAATTCACCTCCGATTTCTGACCTCTGCTTGATGACAAAAAATAAGTTGTACTTCATTTAGTTGAATTTAAATTTGTTTAAATGAGACATTCTGGCACTTTCTGAGGCCTGATACTTGTAGCTTATAAATGAGGTGAAAAACTTGTATTGAATGCTTTGTTCGAGAGCCTGCTATCAAGTTTTGTGAGAAACAAGTAAGTGCCTTGGTCACTGTCAGTAAAGGGTATAAGAAATGTATTGATTGGGACTTGCACTGTGATTTCAATATATGCTATACACAAGGTATGTATGACTTTGACACTCTACTTAAAATATGTGTTTGTGAGGTGGTACACTGTCAGAGTTCTTTAAATCAAAGTGAGGAACCCTGAGAAAGGAATTAGTGTTGTCACTGGACAGACCAGAACAAAAAACGCTGCAGATGATTCTCTTAATTGGCCAGAAGAAGCAAGGTTAAGATGTCTGTATGTTGATTGAACAACTGTATTGACCCTTCGGTCCTTTTCTTGATCAGAGATATCCTGATATTTTTTATGTTGTTATTGTGACTGTTAGTGTATTACCATGTAGCCCAAGTTGAATTTAGACTGGCCATCTTACTGCTTCAGCTTCCTGAGTGTTAAAAGCATTGAAGTGTGCTGCCCTGCTTGGTTTTCAATGCTTCCTCGAGACATAATCAAACAGTCTCTAAAGCCTTCTCCTCATCCTGACACCAGTCACACTTTACACTAGGAGGAAGATAAATGAATCATTCTGAGATACACAGCTAGCTCTAGTCCAAAACACACAACCTAAGTGTATTTTAAGGAGGGTTCCAGTTCCATACTGTTATCCTAATTACTTATTAGTGACCAAAACCTCTGATTTAGGTCAGTTTAATCTATAGCAGAATTTCTGTAGAACCTAGCCAGCATAGACAATGCAGCCCAACTCAAAATACATGCTAGTCAGCAGCAGCAGCTGAAAGTACATGTTGAGCCTCCAGGTATCAGTCAGTTAACAACTGAAAGCAAGATAGAAAGGCCATCTGGCTGTGGTGGTTGTCTTTGCATCCTCCTCACAGTACTAATTTTAGACAGGAGAAGAGATGCCCACCAAAAATTGGTGTTGATGCCAAGAAAATGGAGGTTTATAACTGATTTGCCCAATGAGGCTGTCTTAGGGTTTCTTCTGCTGCGAAGAGACACCATGATCACAGAAACTTGTATAAAGGAAGACATTTAATTGGAGCTGGCTTATCGTTAGAGATTTAGTACATTATCATCATGGTGGAAAACATGGTGGCATCCAGGCAGACATAGTCCTGGAGGGGCAGCTGAAAGTTCTACATCTAGGTCCACAAGCAAGAGGAAGATATTGAGACACATGAGGCCTGGCTTGAGCACCTGAGACCTCAAAGACCCTAGTGACAGAGCTCCTTTAACAATTACCACACCTACTTCAACAAGGCCACACCTCCTAATAGTGCCACTCCCTATGAGCCTATGGGGGGCATCTTCACTTAGACCACCACAGAGGTTTTCTAGGGCCACCAAGATAGGCATCCCAAGATGAGTGAGTAAGGAAGGGAGAATTGAATGGGTTTTTATGGTGCTTCTGAGGTATGCTGAACTGAAGGATCTGCGAGTACAAGGGGCTACATGCTTTGAAGCCATTCCAGGTCCCACAGACAAAAGGAGAATCTGGATTTTCTGTGATGCAAAGCATAGATGGGAAGAACTATCAGAAGTTTAACTCTGAACAATGCAATCAACTTCTCTATTGTTACATCCTGATAATATGACAGTGTGAAAAAAATAAATGAGCTTGAGCCCTTGAGTCAATTTAACCCTTAAAATGGCTGTTTCTCATGGTGCTAAAGCACTCTCATGTCTTTGTGGTTGAAGATATTTTGTGATCGGCTTTCTATTCCTCGTAGAATTCCAAGCTGATAATGTCAAAAGTATTAGCATGGTATTAAATACCTAATAGGGATTCCAAGAGTGGTTGGGTATAAGTAACTCAATTGTGGTTCAGTATAAATAGACCTTTCAGTGTAATTCATAGCAAAATGAATTAAAGGATGATATATTAGGGTAGTATTGACAACATACTTTAAAAGCTTTCATAAAATCTACCAGGTACTTTTAATAAGAACACAAAGCATGAGTAGGAATTATCTACTTACCTAAAATGCTAGAAATGCTATTACCCTGATTTGTTCATTGTGCAAGGTGTACACGAACCAAATCATTATACTGTGCCTGATAAATATGGGCAAATATCATGTTTCAGTTAAAAAAAAGCAGCATTAATTCTTAAATCTTAAAAAGAAAGAAAACAAATATTCCAGAGTGAGACACTAAAATGTTTACAAGGTGATCAAGAAAGCTGTTATAATTATCATTCCAATACTCTTCCAGATTATAATAACTGTAATTAAGGAAGAAAATGATATAGCAAAATAAATACTGAAAAAAGAGTTTTGACGTTTTGGATGTAAATGTGCTCTTGGGAAATTCAAGAGACATTAATAAATACCAGTAAAATTAATGAAAATGTCAAGACTGAAAGATACAAGATAAACACAGGAGATTTATCTCCGTAGTAAGAATAAATTGGGATAGATAGGAATGAGTAAAATGTTTCACTCGCTAGAGTGACTTAAATCATAAAGTGCTCCACATGACAGGTTCATAGTATGTGCCCTGGTTGTGTTGTTGTGATTTTTGTCAAGTTAATACAGCCTAGGAGAGGAAACCTCAATAGACAAAATGCCCCAGGCAAGTCTGTGGAGTATTTTCTAGAATAATGATTGATGTGGGAGCCCATTGTGAATGGTTCCATTGCTGGGCTATTTGTCCTGGGTTCTATAAGAAAGCAGGCTGAGGAAGTCAGAAGGGGCAAGCCTGTAAGCAGCACCCCTCCATGCCCTCTGCATTAGATCCTGCCTCAAGGTTCCTGCCCTGTTTCACTTCCTGCCCTGACTTCCTTTAAGGATAGATTGTGATTTAGAAGTGTAAGCCTTTCTTCTCCAAGTTGCATTTGGGGAAATCTAGCATAGAAATCTAAGAATGTGGGTAAATTGAGTTTAAACTCAACTGTATTTCCCAGAATTCTTTTTCATTCCATATTTACAATTAGAGTGAGCCACAGGGAAACTGCTGTGGGAGAGGTGGAAGACAGAAGTGAAGCTGTCCTCACTTTGGAGCTCAAGCACACTGTCTCTTTTCTGGTGTGGGATAGCAGCAGGGTTTGTAGCTGCACTGGATTTTCTCATGGTTTAGAAATAAAATGTCCCCCACAGTCTCATGTGGCTGGATGCCAGCTGATTGCACTGTTTGGGAAGGTGGTAGGATCTAGGTGTTTGGGAAAGTGAGTAGCCAATTAGGGCCTAGCTGAAGAAAGTAGATCTCTGCTGTGTGGATCATCACTTGACTTATAGCCAGATTCTGCTTCCTGTTCTCTCTGCTCCTTGGTCTAGCAAACAGCTGCCCAAAGATATGTCTTCTCTTCTTTGATAGAATATATATATATATATATATATATATATATATATATATATATATATATATATATATAATTTCAAACTATGAGACAAAGTTAATCTTTCTTCCTTTATATTGCTTTCAGTCAGGTGTTTATTTAAAGTAATGAGAAAAGTAACTAATACACTCTTCTTTGTGATCATCAACATTTGAAAAACAAAACAAAACAAAACTTCCACTTCAATGGGTGTCTTCCCTAGAACTTTCCTGCTGTGAAGAGACACCATGACCAAGGCAACTCTTATAAAGACAACATTCAATTCGGGTTGGCTTACAGGTTTAGAGGTTCAGTCCATTATCATCAAGGTGGGAGCATGGCAGCATCCAGGCAGGCATGGTTCAGACAGAGCTGAGGGTTCTATATCATCATCTGAAGGCTGCTAGGAGAATACTGGCTTCCAGGCAGTTAGGTGAGGGTCTTAAGCCATGCCCACTTTTCCAACAAGGCCACACCTCCAAATAGTGCCACTCCCTGGGCCAAACATACTCACACCATCACATTGGGGATGGGAGTTAATTCCAGAGCCAAGTATGAGTTACTATGGCTCAGGAACACAAGTCAGGTTACTTCAAATTCCACACTACAAAGTGGTAACAATTTGAGGAAGTTTTCATAGTAACAGAACAAAGAAAGTCATAAATCAAGGCATATTCAAGTACATGGGTGGAAACAGTAGGTAGGTCAGTTACATCAAAACAGAGAAAATTCTGCTGTGGGCCTCGGATACTATCTGACAACACACTTAGCCCTTTGGTAGTTTAGAAATTAAGGGTATAATTGTGTATGACCAGTGGTCACACACAGAAGAGGGTAAGGAATAGTTATTCCGGAGGATTCAGATGCACCAGGATCATTTGTCTCAGGACTTCAGACATTCAAGCCCTTCACATAGTCGACGTTATAATTGGCTAATGAGTCCTGCACAAGGTTCAGTGGAAGGTCCTGTTCTTTTCAGAAACTTTTCTTCACAGAATCCTCACCCCTGAGCCAGGGGGCTGAGTTAATTTATGATACAAAATGTCTTGGTGAGTGCAAGAAACTCATACTATAAAGATCAGAGGGAGACAAAAGGAAATGGTTCCAGAGTTCAATCCACCTTTGGGGGCTTAACACTTGTGGGTCACAGGGGCCCTTTCTTGTCTGCCTTCATCTCAGCTTCCAAACTATTCACATGCTGGACTCTGAAATTTCAGTATTAGACATGGAGGGTAGCCTTTGAGAGACACTTTATCTAGCTCACACAATTGTCTGTTACAAATGTTTTAAAATATTATGCACAGGCGGGCCTAGTGGGAGATAATTGTAATCCCATTACTCAGGAGGCTGAGGCAGGAAGACCATGAGTTCAAAGGAAATCTGAGCTACATAGTGACATCCTGCCTCAAAAATCATATGCACAGGCTGGAGAGATGGCTCAGCGGTTAAGAGGACTGACTCCTCTTCCAGAGGTCCTGAGTTCACTTCCCAGAAACTACATGGTGGCTCCAGTCATCTGTAAAAGGACCCGATACCCTCTTCTGGTGTGTCTGAAGAGAGCAACAGTATATATATATATATATATATATATATATATATATATATATATATATATATATATATATGTGTGTGTGTGTGTGTGTGTGTGTGTGTGTATGTGTATATATATATATATATATATATACACATACATACATATATATATATATATATATATATATATATATATATATATATATATACTATATATATAAAAAGAATAAATAAATCTTTAAAAAATCATATGCACACATACACATTCACATATACACAGAGAAACAGAAAGGCAGAGGTAGAGATAAAGAGTAGTTCAATAGAACAACTTCTATTCAGACTGAGGCCTGACTTGCACACACAGAAACAAGTTTTGTTTTGTTTTGTTTTGTTTTGTTTTGTTTAAGTCGAAGTAGAGAAAGAAGATGATAGTGAGGAACGAGTATGAGTAAGAACAAAGTAAAAGGACATATATGAACAGAGATGCCAGAATGGAGCATATTATCTTGTGTGGTGGTTTGAATGAGAATGACCTCATGGGCTCATATATTTGAAGATTTGGTCATCAGGGAATGGCATTACTTGAGAGGGATTAGGAGGTGTGTCCTTGTTTGGCGTAGCTGTGGCCTTATTGGAGGTAATGTGTCAGTGGGGATGGTCTTTGAGGTTTCTGAAGTTCAAATCAGGACCAGTGGCTGTCTCATCTTGCTGCCTGCAGATCTGGGTGCAGAGCTCTTAGCTACCATGTCTGCCTGCATGTTGCCATGCTCCCTACCCTGAGGATAATAGACTAAACTTCTGAAGCTGTAAGCCAGCCCCAACTAAATGGTTTCTATTTTTTTATTGGTTGTTTTATTTATTTACATTTCAAATGTTATCCCTTTTCCGGGTTTCCCCTCAGGAAAACCCCTATCCCATCCACCCTCTCCCTGCTTCTATGAGTGTCCTCCCCCACCTACCCATTCCCTCCTCCCCTCCCTGGCATTCCCCTACACTGGGGCATCAAGCCTTCTCAGGACCACAAGCCTTTCCTCCCATGGATGTCTGACAAGACCGACCATCTTCTGCTACATATGCAGCTGGAGCCATGGGTCCATCCATGTGTACACTTTGGTTGGTGGTTTAGTCCCTAGGTGCTCTGGGGGGTTCTTCCTATGGGGTTGCAAACCCCTTCAGCTCCTTCAGTCCGTCCCCTAACTCATCCATTGGGATTCCTGTACTCAGTCTGATGGTTGACTGCAAGCATCTGTATATGTATTTGTCAGGCTTTCTTGTATAAGAGTTGCCCTGGTCATGGTGCCTCTTTATAGCAACAAACCTCTAACTGAGCCATCTTGCACATACCAACTTAGAAAATAAATAAAACAAGGCAGACTTTCAGTATCAATCGAATTGTTATGCTATAACTGGATTTAGTCTTCAACAAGGGAAATATTTTTACATGGACAAAAGATACAGAATACTGATTTTTCTAGTCATGGGCCATATAAAGGAATGAAGGATCCCTGACAAGTGGGAGCCATGAGTTGGGCCTCATGTTTGTGATACATACTGTCTAGACCATGGCATGGAGAGGAGGAACTCAAGTAAAAGCTGGACCCGAGGAAGAGAGGAGAATCTGCAGCAACCAAAGGAAGTAGGTTTTGTCAGACATAGCACTAAGTAAAATAATGTAAGTGTAGAATAAACTCCAGAGACTTACAAAGGGTGCCTTAGAACACCAATGGTCCTCCCAGGTACCTATGGATCCATGCACTTGAGAAAAGTACCCAAGGCTAAGGAATAAGCCACACAGAATGGTTAGAAACCCAGATATTTAAGTAGTATCTATTCCTTTCAGCCAGACTGCTGAATATTCATAAAATAGTAGACAATTGAAGAAGGCCTTGCCCAAATAGTGAAGAATAGACTATACAGTGATTTGTTGTTATTCTCAGCCATAGGAATCAAACTTGTGATCTTACACATGCTAGCTAGACAAGTATCCCACCACTGAGCTAGCATCTTTGAGATGTTTTTGCTAACCTAGCTGACCAGGACTACAGGTGCGTGCTCTCATGCCTAATTGAAAGATGCTCCTTACTCATTTGAGAGAACTTAAAAAAATGAAACTGAGTGGGTGGGTAGGGGAGCAGGGTGGGGGGAGGGTAGAGGGAATTTTCAGGATAGCATTTGAAATGTAAATTAAGAAAATATCTAATAAAAAAAGAAAAAAGTGAAACTAAGGGATTCAACAATTTCCATGAAATTAGCTGTCTTATAAAAATGTTCAAAAATATTTGTAGTGTCCTGAAATTATAATTTGACACTATTGAACATCCAGTTAAAATTATAGGGCATAAAACTTGAAAAAAAAATAACTTAGCTCACCATGAGACAATAGTTCCAGTGCATGACCCTAAGCTCATGTGCATTTGGACAGCACATATTAGACACAGTAGATAGTAATAGTAATAGTAATAATAATAATAATAATAATAATAATAATAATAATAATAATAAATGAAGTTAAGAAGCATGGATTGGGGACTAGAATGAGCATAAGTTTCATTTCCAGAACTTAGGTCAGACAGCTTACAACTACCTGTAACTGCAGTTCCATGGTAGCTGACGCTCTCTTCCAGACTTTACAGGCACCAGCACACATATACATACAAATAATCAAAAGTAAAAATAATCTTCAAAAGGGGAAATGGAAGTATATTGGGGAGAAATTAAGGAGAAGATTGGGGATAAGTGTAAAAAATATGTTACACACATCTGAAACTTCCAAGCAATTAATAAGGTATCATATTAAAAATATTGCCAGGTAGTTGTGGCATGTGCCTTTAATCTCAACATTTGAGAGACAGAGAAAGAAAGGCAGATCTCTGAGCTTGAGGCCATGCCTGGTCAAAGTGAGTTCCAGAAGAGATAGGGCTACACAGAGAATGCCTGTCTTGAAGAAAACAAAACAAATAAATAAAAATTGTAAAAAAAAAAATAATAAAATAAAGTGATGACCTACACTTCTTTGTTTCAAAATGTATCACAAAGCAACAGTAATCAAAACAGTGTGATATTAACACAAAGACAAATAGACCAATGGAATGCAATAAAGTCCCTCAGCTAAATTACCACATATATTGTCAAATAATTGTTTGACAAGGATGTCAACACTCCTCTATGGATGCTAGATAGACTCTCCAACAAATACTTGTGTGGAAACTGTTCATATGCAAAACAAAGAAATCAGAGTTTATTGTTTACCACACACAGTTAACTAAAAATGAGTTAAAGACCTAAGCATGTGTACTAAAAAAGTCAAATTAGACAAATGTGTCTGGTCTAACTTAAGCACTCTTGTGCATCAAGGGACACAGACATCACTGGCAAGGCAATGTATCTGTGCAAATCATGTATCTAATAGGTTAACATTCAGGACACATAAACTACCCTTGTAGAGTAACATAAAAATCAAATGATTCAAGTGAAAATAAAGAGTGATGGAGCTGGAAAGATGGCTTAGTACTTAAGAATGTCTGTTGCCTTTGTAGAACTTCTACATAGGGAAGAACTTAACTGTCTGTAACCAGGTCCAGGGGGATCTGATGCCCTCTTTGCCTTTGTGAGCACCTGCATACATGTATACACACACATAGAAATATACAGATAGAATAAAAATAACAATGAATTCCCCCCCCCTTTTTTTAAAGGGCAGTGATGACCATGTAGTCACAGCATTTGGGATGCTCAGGTGGAAGGGTTATTTGGGCTCAGGATTCATGACAACAAAGTGACAGACCCTGTCTCAAAAAATAGAATAAAAAAGGGAGGCAAAGCCAAGTGTGATGTTGCACACCTGTCATCCCAGAATTTGAGGGCTGAAGTAGAAGGGTTGCCATCAGTTTGAGTGGATTACATAGTGAGTTCTAGGTTGGCCTGGACTAACTAATGAGATCCTATCTCAGAACAAGAGGAAGGAAAGAAAAGAAAGGAAGGAAGGAAGAAAAAAGGAAGGAAAGTAAAAATAAAGTATTCAATAGACCTTTCCCCAAAGATGATATTGTTATGGGTAATATTGTCTACTTGACAGGACCTAGACTTAGCTAGGAGACAAGTTTTTGAGGCATTTTCTGGATTAGGTTAGGCAAGGTGGGAAGAACCTTCCATGGCTAAGGTTCTGGACTGAATATAAAGGAGAAAAGGAGCTAAGAATGGACATTTACCTCCTGCTTCCTGTTTATGGATGCAGCATGATCAGCTGTCTTCAGTTCCTGCCGCCAAGCTCCAACCATAATGGGCTAGCCCTCAAACTGTGAGCCAGCAGAAACCCTTTTGTCCTTAAGTTGCTTTTATCAGGTATTTTGTTACAACAATGAAAGAAATATCCGATATAGATTTTGTAAGTGTTCAAGAGACAAATGAAAATGTACTCAACATTACTAATCATCAAAGCAATGAAAATTAATTAATTAATTAATGCCACAGCAAGTTATCACCTCATACCCATTTTCACAAACACATAAAAGACAAGTGATGCCCAAGAAATGAGAGTAACTCTATAGTTGCTATGACTCTGAAATGGTAGGGCCATCATGAAAAAAATAATACAGATGTTTCTGAGAACATGCATGTTCATGTTTATAGAAAAACTATAATTACCAAGAGCTAGAAACAACCCAAACGTCCATTGACAGATGTGCTATATAAAGACAGATAGTAAGGTATAAACATACAATGAAATACTATTTAGTTTTAAAAGGAAGGAAATACTAGGGTTGGGGAGACAAGTCAAGTGCTTGCTGTGTAAACATGAAGATCTGAGTTTGATACCCAGAACTCATGTGGAAGGTTGGACTTGGTGGTATGTGCTTAGAATCCTAGCACTGGAGAAGTGGAGACAGGTATATTCCTGGAGCTCAATGCCCAGCCATCCTAGCCTAATTTGTGAGCCCTGGGTTCTAGTAAGAGACCTTGCATTAAAAATTAAGGCAGGTCTATGGAGATGGCTTAGTGGATAAATAGCTTGTATATCACCAAGTATGAGGTCTTCAATTTGGATCTCCAGTACCTACATATGGTTGGTGGGCATGGTGACCTACATGTAATTCCAGTGCTTGGAAGATAGAAATGGAAGCAAGCCAGTTAGCTAAAACAGACATACCACTGAGCTCTGGGTTCACCTTGCCTAAATGAATGAGGCAAATAGCATCCAGGAAAGACTTCTGACATCTGTACATATGTGCAAACACACACACACACACACACACACACACACACACACACACAGAGCTTACCACATACACACATATATACACATACATATATAAGTTCACATGCAAAAAGTGCAATTGAGGAAGATACCCAGTGTCAACCTCTAGTCTCATGGACATACACACATACTTGTACACATATGAACATGTATGCACACATGGATACACACAGAAATACTGACTTATGCTCTAACAAGGGTAAATCTAATGATATGAAGATAAATGAAATAAGCTAGTCACAAAAAGTAAATGGTATATGATTCCACTTACCTAGGATATCCAGGTAGTCAAATGCACGAAGATTGAAAATAGGATGCTTGATACCAGAAGCTGGGAGGAGGGGGAGTTGTGAATGCATATAGGATTTCAAATTAGCAAGATTTCAATTAAAAAAAACCATCATCAACTTGAGAAAGACTGAAGGGGGCACAGGTGGTAGATGACATGGGAGGGGCTGGAGGAAGGAAAGTAAAGAGGTAAATGATATAATTATTGTTTAATTAAAAACATATTTTAAAAGCTCCAGAGCTCTATTTCACAATATAAACACAGTATATGCCACTGAAACATGTATTTAAAATGGTTAAGGTGTCAAGTTTTGTGTGTTTGAAAAGTTTTCTTTGAGATAAAATCTTATTCAGTAGCCCAGGCTAGCTAGTCTGGACCTCACTACATAGCCCAGGTTAGCCTCAAACGCATGGCAATGCTGTGCTTCAGCCTCCTGAGTGCTGATATTCCAGATGTTTGCCAACATAGATTACTTATGAGAGATTTTTTTTATTATAATGAAAATATAACCCGAACAACCAGAAGTATGTGAATTCATTTTTCCACAAGAATGCTCATTTGTAAAACAGAGTGGCAATAAGCTTAATACACAACCTAGAAATAGTTAAATAATCTTTTTTTGTTTTTTGTTTTTTTGTTTTTTGTTTTTGTTTTTGTTTTTGTTTTTGAAACAAGGGTTCTCTGTGTAGCCCTGGCTGTCCTGGAACTCACTCTGTATACCAGGCTGGCTGGGAACTCACAGAGATCCATCTGACTCTGCCTCCAGTGTTCTAGGATTAAAAGTGTGTGCCACCACTGCTTGGCAGTTAAATTCTATGTATTCCTATTCTAAAATAATATGTTTGCACAAAAGTTATAATGCACAAAACCATAGTTTGCTAAAGTAAACAGGATTGTGTAGTGTGTCTTTATAACACAGAGTAGAAAAATATATGAAAATAATTGCACAAAAATGAAAGTGTGTGTTTGAAACTTCCTGTGTTGTTGTTTTGTGTTTTGTTCCTATAGCAAAGTACCCAAGGTTGGTTGCTTTAGAAAGAAAAGAGATTTATTATCTGACAGTTCTGGAGATTCAAGAGCAAAGTGCAGGCATCTGTGTGGCTCTGGTGAAGGTCTTCAGTAAAATATCACAATAGTGAGAATTCATGTGGGAGATCACGTGGTGAAACAGGAAGCAAGATACAGCCAAACTTTATACCAGTCTCTACTGGAAGCTGTCTTCCCATAAACTTTTGTGAAACACACTCAAATGATATCCCAAACATAGCAATTCATGTACCAACTATTAAATGATATATTATAGTATAGGGCGTAACATATAGTAATAAGTTAAAGATATGTACAATGAGATCTAAAGAACTGCTATCTTAGTTAGGGCTTCCATTGCTATGAAGAGACACCATGACCAAGGCAACTCTTATAAAGGACAACATTTAATTGGGCTGGTTTACAGTCTCATAGGTTCAGTCTTCTATTGAATTATGGCAGGAAGTATGGCAGCATCTAGGCAGACATGGTGCTGAGAGTTCTACACCCTGATCTGAAGGCTGCCAGGATGAGACTGTCTTCTGCAGGGATCCAGGAGGAGGGTCTCTTTCACATTGGTATGAGCCTGAATATAGAAGAGACCACAAAGCCCATCTGCACAGTGACACACCTCTTCCAACAAGGCCACACCTCCTCCAACAAGGCCATACCTCCTCCAACAAGGCCACACCTCCTCCAACAAGGCCACACCTCCTCCAACAAGGCCACACCTCCTAATAGTGCAACTCCTTATGGGCCAAGTATTCAAACACATGAGTCCATGGGGGCTGTACCTATGCACACCACCACAAGTGTTTTATAAAAACCAAAGATACTCTGGCTTTAAAAAATCCATAAAGAAATAAAGTGGAATGATTTAAAATGACTTTGTAGGCCAGAAGGAGGAATTATCCACCAAGCCTCACAACTGGGAGTTTAATCCCCTGGCCCAACATGGTAGAGAGGACAAATTTCCAAGTTTTATTCTCACT
Organism: Mus minutoides; assembly: GCA_902729485.2. Taxonomy (NCBI): domain Eukaryota; kingdom Metazoa; phylum Chordata; class Mammalia; order Rodentia; family Muridae; genus Mus; species Mus minutoides. Next base: position 204,919 of record LR749493.1, on the reverse strand, counting down.
TTCACATATACCCCATGGCGCACAGCACACAGCACACAGACTCTCTCTCTCTCTCTCTTTCTCTCTCTCTCTCTCTCTCTCTCTCTCTCTCTCTCTCTCACACACACACACACACACACACAATTAGAAAATAAAATTAGAAAAGCACATATTTTCTGTCTTCTTGGGTACATTTTGTTTTGAATATCTGGGAGCGCTTTACAGGACTCCTGAGAGGTTTTCTTTATGAGGAAAAACTTAGAAGAAGAAAGAACATTAAATTGAAACTAATTATCAAGGGCTGGGAATGTAGCCCCATGTTAGAGCACTGGCCTACCATGTATGAGGTTGTGAGGTGTTCCCAGAGCTACAAGCCAAAACGGAAAAAAATACCTCTTGTGTTGGCTAATCATGGTTGTAAACATCTAGAATCAACTAAAATCTAGGGACTTGGGCATGCCTGTGAGGCAAAATTGATTGGATCACTTCAAGTGAGAAGACACACCCCAAATCTGGTACATTTGAGGTGGAAACCCACCCTCAATCTGGGTCACATTCTTTTTTTATAGCAGTCTACATAAAAGGGCCTGGGAAGGAAGCTTTTAATTTTTTGCCTGACATCTCTCACTCTCCCTAGGAAGTTCATCCATACTTTTGTCAAGGCAACTTTCATAGTATGTGGTATGGAATCTGTAGAGCCCATCATCATAGGCTAATTCTTGTATCTTCTTTGCTATATGAGAAATCCTTTGGTCTAATTCAACTTTAAGTGATATTACATACCAAATGATCATATATTCTGTTAAGAATTAATAACAGTGTACTGGCCTGTGGTTAAGAAAGGTAAAACTACAGCTTGGATAAATTCCTTTTTCTGTAAAAACAAACTTCTGGTACATTTGGAGTAACTGGCACATGGTAGACAGCTTTCCACTGGCTTAGGATTCTATTGCTGTGAATAGACATCATGTTCATGGCAAATCTTATGAAAGAAAATATTTAATTTGGGCCAGCCTACAGGTTCAGAGATTTAGCCCATTATTGTCATGGCAGGAAGCATGGTAGCACACAGGCAGACATGGTGCCACACAGGTAGCTGAGAGTTCCACATCTGGATTGGCAGGCAGCAGAAAGAGTGACACTGGGTCTGGCTTGAGCATCTGAGACCTCAAATTCTGCCTCTAGTGACACACTTCTTCCAACAAAGTCACACTTACTTCAGCCAAGCTACACCTCCCAATAGGGTCACTCCCTATGGACCTATAGGCCCATTTTATTTAAACCACCACAATCACCAAATGATTAGTTGAATCATCTTGCTGTCTGTTTGGAAATTCAGAGGTATCAGTAACTAAGACTAGCTTAGGCAAGTATGAGTCCATTCCATTATTCCCATATTTAATACCCAAAGAGACATCACTTGAACTCTTGATTTTAAACTGTATTGCAAAGTTACAGTACTTAAGTCAGTATCACATCAAGATAAGAGCATAAACAGACCTGTGGAACAGAATGAAGGGTTTAGAAATAAACCCATTGACTTGTTTCATTAATTTTAAATTTTATTTTAGATTTTAATATTTATTTGTAATTTATTTCTATGTGTGTTTTGTTATCATGAATGTCTTTGTGCCACATGTGTGCCTAGTACTCATGGAGTTCAGAAGACAATGTTGGATTCATGGAAATGGAATTATGAACAGTGGTGAGTTTCCCTGTGGGTGCTCTCAACTGATCCTGCATCCTCTGCAAGAAGACAAGTGCTTTGAACCACTAAGCCATCTTGCCAGCCTCTGTGCCATTAATTAAAGTAATTCATTTTTGTTATTGTATAGAAGGACAACTGACTTTTTTGTAAATTAATGTTTAATCATTCAGTCTTGATGACGTTGCTCATTTGCTCCATAATCTTTTAGTGTATTCCTTAAGAATATGGGGCACATTCTTCATGTCCTCCTCATCCTCTTGTTCCGTATGGTGCTGGGGATTAAGTTAAGCAAATGCTGTACCACCAAGCTCCACTTCCTGACCTCATGTTTATTTTTGGTCAGAGTCAAAGCAGCTTTTCAATTCAAGTGAACTCTTATGAAAGTGTATCTCTTTTCTATGAACCAAAAGGTTAACGAAAATTTATGTATTTTCTTTGGTAAAGACAAACAGAACATATCAAGGTCTTTCCTCATCATCTTCAACATCCACATCCTTCTCTCCCTCCCTCCCTCCCTCCCTCCCTCCTCTCTTTCCTTCTTTCCCTACTCTTTTTTCCTCATCCAAAAGAATTGAAACAATGCTAGATTAGGGTGAAAGGATTGATTGTTGGAGACCTTACTGTAAACATTTTAAAAACACTTTAGTCTGAAAGTTCAGGTGCAAACAAACATAAGGTGGTATGGGGCTTAACAGGTTCCTGATGAAAAGGAGTACACCCACTCCCCCTTGTTTGGTGATATTCTTTCAGGTTTCCCTGGAGAGATCATTTTTTCCCCAGACTAATTTAGGTTGTTTGAGTGGCATTGATATCAATCTGTCAGGTACAAGATTCAAGCATGGCAGTCAGAAAAAGTTCTCATGGTATCCACAGGGGAAGGTTCAAGGACTAGAACCAATTCGAGGGGATGGGGAACTCAGAAGATTTTAAAAGCTATTTTATTTAATTTGTTTAATTATTTTGATTTTGAATAGGTTTTTTTTATTAGATATTTAATCATGGCATCTTCATACGTCACCACACTTTACTCTCCTTCATCCCCGCTCCCACCGCTTCTTCCCTTTTGTTATTGGATGCTGGATGCCGATTTGTTATCTTGTTACTTTGCCAAAAAAAAAATGTTTGCCAGTTCCAAGAATTTTCTGGTGGAGACTTAAGGATCTTTTTTAAGTATAAGATATTGTTTTCTGCAAATAGGCATAATTTGACTTCTTTCTTTCCTAATTATATAGTTTTTACTTCTTTCTCCTGTCTTAACTGCTGTAGCTAAGTAAGACTCTGGGCACTGAATTGAACAAGTAGATGAGGAAACCCTTGTTCTGTTCTAGATGTTACAGTGAAAGCTCCCACTTTTCCCCATTTTAGATTTGTCATGTATGACATTTATTATGTTGAGATATGTTTCTCTCTCTCTCTCTCTCTCTCTCTCTGAGACAGGGCCTCACTGTGCAGCTCTCGCTGTCCTAGAACTCATTCTGTAGACCAGGCTGGCCTCAAACTCACAAAGATCAGCATGCCTCTGCCTCTCGAGTTCTGAGTTTAAAGATATGTGCCATCACACCCAGCTATTAATTTATTTCCTTTGTGTGGGGGAGTGTTTTTCATTATCTGCACATCAGAGGAGGGCTTCAGATTTCATGAGACTAGAGTTATAGATGGTTGTGGGCTACCACATGGGTTCTGGGACTTGAACTTAGGACCTCTGGAAAAGCAGCCAGTGCTCTTAACCACTGACACACATCTCCAGCCCAAAGGCATGCTCTTTCTATCTCTAGTTATTCAGGGCTTTAATCATGGAAGTAATTTGAACTTTGTTGCAGGTATTTTCTGCTTGGATTTGGATCAGTAATTCTCAATCTCCCTAGTGCTGTGACCCTTTAAAATAGTTCCTCATGTTATACTGACCCCCACCCATAAAGCTATTTTGTTGCTACTCCAGAGCTGTAATTTTGCTACTGTAAATACCTAATATGCAGGATATCTGATATGCACCTATGTGAAAGAGTCATTCGGCCTTCAATGGGGTTGTGACACACAGTTGAGAAGCACTGATTTAGATGATCAAGTGGGTTCTCTCATTAAGTCTTCTTATGTTTTGAGTTGTACTTATTGATTAACATATTGGGAATGAATTTTGCATCTCTGGATTCAAACCAGTTTGGGCATTGGATGTGATTTTCTTCATATGTTCTTGAATTCAATTTGCAAGAATTTCACTGAGAAATTCACTATCTGTGTTCATTAGGAAAATTCATATAGTTATACCTTCTTTGTTATATCTTTATGTGGTTGCAGTGTCAGAGTGATGTTGGATCTTAGACTGAATTTGTTACTGTTTATTCCCTTTCTGTTTTATAGAAAGTTTGAGGGGACTCAAATGTTCATTTTTCCCTTGAACTTTCAGGCCTTTTTGCTTCTCAGGATGCCATTAGTCCTTAGGGTACAGTCTAGTAATGCTGGCAGCTTTGTGGCCTGTCTTGATTGTGGAACCTGATTATGAGGCTGGTACAATAGAGAGCAGAAGGGAGACATGGAGAAAGAAACACGAGAGGCTCTAATGACATATTTGAGTTTCTGGACATGACTTATGCCAGAAGCCAAATCGTATCCAGTTTTTGCAATCCCCTTTGTTCCTTCAGTAAAATTGGATGTTGGTGTTATTGTTGTTCATTGGTTTGTTTTGTCCTGACCAAGCAAAATAATTCAAAATGACTCATCTAAGGACACTGAATCAGAGAAGTTGGGGCATTTAAAAAGAGAATGACTCCTGAAGAACAGAGAAAAGCTTTCTATAGAGTTGATGCTTTTGACTGTACTGGCACAGAAAAGAGTTGGGTATAAAGGCAAAATTGACCCCGTGGCTGAAGTTGGTTCAGTGACTGCTTATATTCTGCAAGCTTCAAAGAATCTTCCCACAGAACTTCCACCTGACAGCTATGCTAGGTACCTGCTCTTTTCATCTTCCAGGTACACATTTTAGCATTCTGCATGCTGGATTCTTCCCTGGGAGGCTGACCTGCACGAATCACATCAATCGCTGCTGTTTTTGTTCTCTTGGTCTGACTGAGGAGAATGACTAGCAGGAGGCAGAGGGAAGAAGATTGAGTGTGTATTCTTTTTCCCCTCTCTAAATGATCACCCATCATCTAGGCTCTCTTAATCTTTCAATGAGTTCACCACTCTTCTCCAGACAGACAACTCTACATCCCCTACACCTGCCCACGAAACACACGCTCTAGGAGTGGCAAGTGTTCACTGTTAGGCTGGGTTACTGTGCTATTTGCATTTCCCTTCATCTATGCTTTCTTTAAATGATAGTTTCGTAACTAAGCCTTCTTCTGATTATTATTAAGTTACCCATTGTTATTTACTTCTTGCTGGGACTCTGATTAATGTTATGCTCATTAAGGAACCTATAAGGCAGTACGTTCTGAAGAGAAATCTGCTGGGCTGTTCTTTAATCTTTTGGATCTCCCTATCAAATAGTTTTGGCTTCTGCTATACTAAAGAACTTATTTTTCTTGATTTTGCAGCCATCAATCTTGTCTACCTTCACTGCCCCCAACACACATCACCATTTCCCCTCCCTCCATTCTATCTCTTCCCTCCCCTCTTCTTCTCCCTCTCTCCTCCCTCCTTCCCTCTTCCACCTCCATGCACCCCTTAACAACATGAATTTAAAACATTTCTGCTTGGAGAAATGCACAGTGTAAATCACATTTTTGTATGATTTAAATTCCTTTAATATATACCGATATTTTAAGGGAAACTCAGTCAAAGAATGGACTCTAATGAAGAGCCAAGAACAGAAAAATGTATTAATCCCTTTTCTTAATATATCTCAAATCAAACAATGTAAGTGTAGTAGATTGTCAGCTAGGGCAACTTCCAAGGAAATAAAATATCCCTGTTGCAGCCAAGCCTCTAAGTTGAATGAAGAGCTAGGGATATTTGTTTTCAGCTGCTATGTCCATGAAAGATTTGAGTTGGGAGTCAGTTTGGGTGGTCAGATATACCTGGAAGCCACTTAGCCAGGCTTCCATTGAGTGTTTGCAGGGTTTCTATTTAGATCTTGGTTCCCCACCACCACCTCAAAGCATCACTTAGCGTGTACATGTCCTATATAAATAAGCAGAACAATTTATAGCAGGATTCAACCTTGATAAAGGAAGATGCTGGTCATGATGGGGGCCAAGTGTTTAGAAAAAGAGGGTAAAATAAATGGACAGAGCAAGGTAGCTATGACAAAGCAGTGTTTTTGAGAAATTGAAAACTGGATACTGGAAAGAAAAATATTCTTAGATAAATCAGTTTTTATCTTCATGTCTCTATCAATCAGCAGTTCTCAACCTGTGGGTTGCAAACCCTTTCATAGGGGTCTACTAAGACCACTGGAAAACAGACACAAAATTACAGTTATGAAGTACCAGTAAACTAATCTTATGGTTGGGGGGGGCACCACAATATGAGGAACTGTATTGAAAGGTTGCAGCATTAAGAATGTTGAGAACTGCTGTTATAGAGAGGAAAACCAGCCTTCAGCTAATAGGTTGTCATTTGTCAAGCTTTCCTTCCATGTGGCTTGCTGCCCAATATCCTTGTGGGGGTGTGTGGGGGTGTAGAGTATGTGGAGAGTGTGTGGAGTCAGTGATAAGATCCAGAAAGAGGAATCATACATTGCTTTTTATTTCATTTATTGTTGGCACCAACTCCCCAAGACAGTATAAATATTTTCTACATTGAAGACTCCAAGTAAATGGATGCCTAAGGAAGATTTCTTTAAAATAATTATTTCATAGGAGTCAAAAGTGAAAACTCATACATAAAGTATAGCAAGAACAAAACCATGAAGCCATGTGGAAGTAGTATTTCTCATTGACAAGTAAAGCCAAGTACATTGCAACAGATGGTATAGAAATCAAATCCTGGTACAGCACAGTATGGGAGCCCATTTAAATTAATCAACTAGAAATTTATTGAACAGTTAGAATTGCACATGAACAAACATACTCATTAATCCAGTTCTGTATAGTATCCAGGTTTGAATAAGAAAGCTATTTTTCATGTTCCAGCTGACAGCCCAAACCGTCTTAGTACTTTTGAATACTTCTTTGAAACTGTGGACATTATATCTGCCACCGAATAAGAAACACATATGACAAAATCATTCCTAATTTCTTATCTAATAGTTAAACATATTCAACAGGACCATGTATTATGTATAAAATATAGCACCAGTAGTTGAATTCCCGTGAAATGTTAACTATTTTAACTCAAGTTTGACATGTTTCAGAATGTTTGGGATATGGTCTATTGATTTTTCCAAAGATGGTACTTCCTGGTAAGCAGCAGCTCTGAGTTGAGAGAGCACTGGACCTGGAGTCAGATGCAATGCAGGTTGTTTCCCTTAAAGATCCTTTCCAGATCAGATGCTGTATACTCTTTTGCTATTAAATCTTAAGGTTTTGATTAAGGCTATTTTTAAATGGTCTCAAGCTCTTCTCCTTTTCCTTTTATTAGTTTTCTGTTCAAAGGCTAGGAAACTTGAACTTGGTGAGAAAGTAACTCTGGAGGAGTTGGGATTTTTGTGTTGGTGTCTTATGTAGCCCTGCCGTCCTGCTCATCTTCTGCTGCTTGTTAAATGCTGTCTGCCCCTCACTAGTATGGAGAATATTTAGAAGGGCTCTGTAAGGGAAATTCCTAAGAATAACAGCAGCCCAATTCTGCAACAAGACCCAGAGAACAGCACCACGTTAGGAGCTAGATCAGTGTGTTTACATAACTGGCTCAAGTTCCTAAGAGTAAATATTTCCTAAATGAGTTCACTTCATCAAATGTTGCTTTTGTTTTCTGCTTTCCTTCTCTTCTACTCTACATGTGTTCATATCTCTACATCAGTGTCTGACCAGAGGAAATCACAAGATAAAACTGCCCCAAAGTGGTCTCAACAACTTCCTTTCCAATCTCTTTCTCTTTTATACCTCATCTCGATTATCACTATCACTATCTCACTGATTTTTGCCAAGCTCAAAATCCTGGGCTCATTTGTCCACTCTTCCTCCTCTCCCGCAATTTCTGTCTTGGTTTTGTCCTTTCTGTCATGGATTCACTCCTGATGTTGTGACTGCCCCCAGTGCTCTTGATCAAATGCAAATGTGCTTACAGGGATTTCCTGATTAAAACACTTTAAAGACTCCCTTTTCTCTCAACATCTCTAAATACTTGTGCAATTCAGTCTCCTCATCCTTCCTCTGAGCTCTCATGTGAACTGTTCAGAATCACCAAAGCACAGCATGTCTTCATGCTTAGGGCTTCGAATGTGTAATTTCCTCTGCTACTTTCACAGCTGGAGAGCGTCATTGTGCCTCATGTTTCCCATAACATTTCCATATACTATTTTTAGGTTTCTTGTCACCCTATATTATAGCCAAGTTTCACTTGCCTTTCCCCATTAGTCTTCCATTTCCCTGCTTTGGGAGAAACTAAACATTGTAGAGTAGATTCAGACTCTGCAGCCTTGTAAGTGGAATTTAAGTTTGCTTTGGACCCTGAGACACAAATGCTGGTCTGTAATTCTTGCCTCCTCTTTTTGTCCCAGCCCTCCCCCTGGTGGAGGTGTTAAGAAGCGATTGGAATGGTCACATGGCCAAAGATTAAAAACAAAGTTACTTGGCTGATCCACAACCTGAATAAACATCTGCCTCATGTGATTTTTAAAAAATAGATGCAAAACTGGCTAATGAGCATTGGCTTCAGGGAGGCCCGACAGAAGCTTTCTGTCTTGCATGTTTTAGCTGGAGAACGCTAATTTCAATCGCCAAGGTTGTAGCTGGGGGTGGGGGTGGGGTTCAAGGCACCCATCGCTGCTGATCCCAAAGAAAACCACACAGCTATCAAGCATATGGGCCAAGAAGATTTGACCAAAGAAGATTTTTTTTCATGTTTTCTCTTCTGCCTGGAGTGGAGAAAAACCTGTTTGCCTTTAGATGATTAAACTATAGAGCACTCAACAGCCAAGCACACCCTATACTAACAGTTCTTCTCACTTATACTAGGATCTAACTCTCCCCACAAAAAGTATCACAGAAGGTCTTCATCTCTAGCCCAGATCAATAACATGTGAGCATTGCTTGCTATTCTGCTGTCCTGCTGTCCTGGCTGAAAATAATGGAGTCTTTAAATCAGTCTCAATATGGGAGACAGCCAAATTTTCAACCCCCCACCTCAGATAAAAAGTTCTGTAGAGAGAGTAGTAGTTTGGGTTGGTCTGATGTTGGTTTCTAAGAAAAGACCTTGACAGGCAGTTTTAAAGGTGTCTATGGGTTGGTTAGATCATCCACCTGTCTGGGAATAATATCACCTCTAAAACCAACATATTTTTAGAAAACATGATAGAACATTCTCCTGACCATGGTGAATGCTATCAGATACTGTTTTGTATATAGTGAGACTTCTAGCAGCAAGAATAGGTCTGAATTTGAAGTGAAGGAACAGAAATTAATATAGTCATATTTGTCATCAGGAGAGATGATGACCTTAAAAAACAAACCAAGCAGGTCCCACAATATCACTTCATACACACGTCAAAGGCAAGGAAAGATGATCTGCTGTCTTAGGTGTCCATTTGGCTGTGTCTTAACTGAAAAAAAAAGGAATTGAGGGGCTACCAGGGGTAACACAAAATAGAGCATGACCAGAGTCAGAGCTGGTGGGAGTGGCTCCCTGGAGTTCCTAGGTTTCTATGTTCAGGGTAAAGATTATCCTCCCAACAAAACGATCATTGATGACATCATTTACAATGCCTTTGCCCTTCAGCTGGCACTGTACAGGCACTGCTTGGTTCTTCACCACATCTGTAAAATGCATTGCCACCAGCGGGGAGGTGTAGTTAACCTGTAGGTGCAAGAACAATGAATTCTAAATGGGTCAAGTGGGCAGCAAGGATGGGGCAGGGGTGATGATCAGATACTCAAGGCAGGTTAGGATAGCATCGGCAAAGGAAACTGCAGATTTCATGATGCCAAGTCCCAAATGTCCACAGTAAACAATATGCTTTCCCTACTATGGAGAAACTGTATGACTTGCTTATAAAAGTCTGTGTCAAGATGTCTGACTATCCGCTGGGAGAAACCGATTTTGACTCAGAATGATTTGATTTTTATGGATAGCAGACCAGAAATCATAACCAGAACTAGTATACATCAAGATGCCATACTGGACCTGAAGCTTATACTGGCTCAGGGTGTATAATGGGAGAAACAGCAAAGTGTTACTACTTGGACATTAAATACACTTAATAATCTGTGTCTTCCTGGCTTTGCTACTAACTAACCATGTGACTTTAGGTAAGTCCCTTCCCTGTCCTGAGCTCCAGTTTTCTCATCTGAAGACTGAAGTGCTTAAATAGGACTAGAAATGACCATCTTTGAGATTTGGAAAGATTTGAGGCTGTTAGAAATGTGTGGAGGGAGCTGCCCCTGACCTCAACCCCATTATAGTTTACAGCTACTCATCTGTTACTACCACCATTTCCTAATCCCAGGCAGCCCTTTCTTTGTCTTTGAGCCCTTGGTGACAACGGAAAAAGAAGGATACAGCTTACATGAGTCAGTTTGCCATAGTAAGGGTAGTAGCGGAGGTCAAAGGAAGCGGACTCCGGATAGTAATTGATGGATCGAATGTCATTTTCATCACCTTTCTGTAAGCAAAAGCAGATGTATATGAGATACTGGGTTATAGTCTAGCCTAAAGGAACTCGTGCTCAGGTAAAATCACTGTGTGACTCTCAACCAATTGTCCCAAGCCTAAAATTAGAACTGGGCAGAGCTCTACTCTGACTTGTCCTCAGAGGAAAATTTCTAGGGTGTGACTACGCCTTTCTGAGTACTTGGCACTGTTCTAGAAAGAGCCTATGATTGTAGCTTATCTTTAAAGAATCACAGCATGGTACCCTGTCTTGGATTTTGGAGCTGAGGCAGGTATAAATTAGAAAACATTACCTAAGTCCTTATTGGAAGTTCACTTCTATTGGAACTCAGATCATGTACACAGGAACTTGATGGATAGCCATACAGTCTGTAGTGAGCTTAACCAAACTCATGTTTCTGTCCACACTCTCTGTATAGCCTGATTACTGTACAAGGAATTCAGAGAGTAGGCAAGAGGAACCAAATAATGGGAATGATTAAACATGGCTACCCTTATCACATCACACCAGGTAATAGAGTGCTCATGAACTATGGCTGTTATAAACAGGAGAGGTTTGGGGGCTCAAATGGACAAAGAATGCATCTGTACTAGCCAATTATTTACTAGGGCCACGGGATCACTTCTGTCAGTATACTTATATCCAATATAGTATAATTCGTTTTGGTATAAATTGAGCATAATATAGTTCATTCTGATTATTAACCTATCCTGCTTGATTGCTACAAATGGGTGTGGATTTGACCAGTGTTGATTATTAAAAAAAAAAAAAAAAGTATGGAGACTGTTAATGTTTCTACTTTTTTAAACAACCATTCTCAATAAGTATATAATAACTTGGAAAATGAACAGCTTACATTAGGGAAATGCAAATAGAAGCTGGCCCAATTAATATGTTAGATTAAGAGCTAGGGATGTGGCTCAGCGGCATAGCACTTGCTGCTACTTTCGACTTCATTGGTCTTTATGATTTATTCATATATTCAAAAACGAACAAATTTATCTTTAATAATGGCCTGTGGGATCAATTCCATTAGTTTGTAGTCATATCCCACATGTGACTTTATGCACACACACGTACATCTGAACAGAATGGATGTTCTTCCTACCTTGTTCAGCTGGCAAATATTGCCTGACCTTATGAAGCTCATCTTCCTTATTACCACTTCTCACGTGGGACTGACCTTTCTCTCTTCTGTGTCCCCATAGTACCTTTCATTGTGCCTGTAAATATTTCTTGACCCCGATTTCACAGTTATTTCACCCTGATATATCCAGCAGCTACTCAAATACCTAGTATTTAATAAGTGATTAATAAACACTTGCTGAGTATGTGAAAGTGGCTGAATGAGTACTGTCTTTTTTTTTTTTTTTTTCCTGGTCTGAAGTCTAGAATTGTCTGCCTTATTCCTGGTCCTGACAAATGCTGTTTTGCAATGTTTGTAAGACAACTGTCCAAGGCTAGAGGGTGGAGATGATGTCACTGAACAGAAGAAAGCTACTGCATGCTTAAGAAGCAATGCCAAGAGCAAGCAAGGGCTTTTGCCTACAAAGGAGCTAATTGGTGCAGATGAGATAGGAGTTAATGGCCCCTTGAAGGACAGTTAATTAGCATATTAATGGACTTCTGTTTACACTTCCCTTGTAGTCATTTGTTACTGCAACACCCAATGCCACTGGTCATTGCTGTAAAATGTAAAATTCAGTTTTAAAATCGGGAACTAATGACTCTAATGAAAGCTGCTTGCTTAGTTCAAAGAAACAAGCCATTAAAGCTAAAAGCAAAAGTGTAAACAGAATCCCAATTAATGCCTTGGTACAGTGTTGTTCCTGGCTGTGGCCCTTAGCTGAGGTCCAGTCTCTGGCTTTCACAGGTATAAATGGTGCACACACACACACACACACACACACACACACACACACACACACGTGCGCGCGCATGCAATGCTTTCTGGAAATAGGAAGTTCTTAATGTATTAAAAGGAAAACACCAAAGCTTCCCCTATTCAGACCCTTGTAGAAGTTCTTGGAACAGATGAACTCTCTGTTTGCCTGAGACAATACTTACTCAAAAGGATAGTTTACCTGAACTTTGCAGGACACCTTTACAGGATCTCCAAATTCAGGACGAAAGCCTACAATCTAATGAAAAACAAGGAAAGGAAAGGAAAGGAAAGGAAAGAAAAGGAAAGGAAAGGAAAGGAAAGGAAAGGAAAGGAAAGGAAAGGAAAGGAAAGGAAAGGAAAGGAAAGGAAAGGAAAGGAAAAACAGTGCTTTATTTATTTATATACTTTAAGAAACAGGTTTCATAGCAAAAATGGATATTTTTCTCCCAGCTTTTGGTCACCACTCCTCACATATAAATTTCAACTATGCTTCTTTCAGAAATGTTACAAACAACTTCAAAGTTGCATAGCTCAGTTTACTCACTGACACATTTGTATTTAGGTCCATACACAGAAAAAAAAAAAAGCCGCAAAATAGGCAAAAGGATGTAAAGAACTTTCCACTTTCAATGCTAGGGCCAAGAAGTGGGAGTGGGTGGGTAGGGGAGCAGGGTGGGGGAGGGTATAGGGGACTTATGGGATAGCACTTGAAATGTAAATGAAGAAAATACGTAATAAAAATGTGGAAAAAAATAATATATCTGGCAAAAGGTTCTGACACTCCCTAAGGAAGGCATGATCAAAGACAGATACATTAAAATAAATTATTAATTTATGTGTATGGATGTTTGGCCTGCATGTATGTGTGTATATCATGGACATGCCTGGTGGTTACAGAGGCCAGCAGAGAGCATTAGATCTTTTGAGACTGGAGTTACAGACAGTTGGGGAATGACATGTGGATCTTGAGAATTAAACCCAAGTCTTCTGAAAGAATAGCCAGTGTTGGCTGAGAAAGAGATCAGGGAAACATCACCCTTCACAATAGTCACTAACAGTATAAAATATCTTGGTGTGACTCTTACGAAGGAAGTGAAAGATTTGTATGACAAGAACTTCAAGTCTCTGAAGAAAGAAATTGAGGAAGATCTCAGAAGATGGAAGGATCTCCCATGCTCATGGATTGGCAGAATCAATATAGTNCAGTGGGAAGAGAGGCCCCTTGGTTATGCAGACTTTATTTGCCCCAATACAGGGGAACACCGGGGCCAGGGGGTGGGAGCGGTTGGGTAGGGTAGCAGGGCCGGGAGGGGGGAGGATATAGGGAACTTTCTGGATAACACTTGAAATGTAAATGAAGAAAATATCTAATAAAAGTTGAAAAAAAAAAAAAAAAAAAAAAGAATAGCCAGTGTTCTTAACCACTGAGCCATCTCTCTAGCCTGGAACATTTTTAAATGATATGAGATCATAGAATTGCTCTCCACTATGCTCCATATCAGCTCTGTGTTCCAAACATCTCAGGACTCCCATTTTATTTTTGAGATAGGGTCTGGCCTGGATCCTGCCTTTGCCTTCTAAGTGCTGAGATAAGAGACATACTCCATTACATTCAACTAGTGGCCACCAAGGGGCAAGTTTGGGTATGGGAAAGAAATATGATGCTAGGAAATTTTCAGGAAAGATGAATTGATCAATTTGTCTGGTTGTTTGCATTTTTTTGATGCTGTAGATAAAAATGGTCAAACCTGTAGTGTGTGAATACCAAAGTCCAAGAGAAATGTGGTTTACACACCCTCCAACCCTACTCATCACCATCACCAACAGATCCCAAGGACTAAGATACCCGGTTCATCTTGAGGAGGATACAAGGCTGTCCAGTAGAGTATCCAAAAGTGGGATCCTCCAACCCAGAGCAATTCTTCAGGAAGGAGCGCTTAAATTGGCAGGCCTTCTTGTCCTCATCTTCATCTCCATCTTGGATGAAGTACTGACCCGGAGGACAATCTATATTCATTTCCTCTTGAAGACTGTCATTATAGCCTGCAGCATGTGTGGGTGGCAAAGGGGTTGTGTTAGAGAGGAGCTAAGGGAAGCCCATGCTTTTAGTGGTTTTCTATAATTTCTTTTTCTCATATATGCTGTACTACTTCAAAAGTTCACTTGTTCTACTTTAATCACTGTGGACTGTTATTGGGTACCCAAGGGATATTCCTAGTATCATTCCCCCTAGGACAGTGGTTCTTAATGAACTATAGAAATGATCCCTGAAATATAGTCTTGCTTCTCAACCTTCCTCATGCCATGACACTTTGATATAGTTCCTCATGTTTTGGTGCTCCTCAACCATAAATTTATTCTTGTTGCTACTTCATAATTATAATTTTGTTATTGTTTGAATCATAATGTAAACATCTGTGTTTTCCAATAGTCTTATGCAGCTCATGTTAAAGGATCCTTTGACCTCCATCGGGGTTGTGGCCCACATGTTGAGAACCACTGCTCTATGAATTCTTCTTGTGTAATCACCTCAGCCCACCTGATGCTATAATCCTTTGCTTCTCATTCCCTCAGAACTTTCAGTGTCCATTTCAGTGTCATAGGTTGATAATTTTATAATTTTTCTCTATTTCCCATTATTTCCTTTTGGATATGGAAAACAGCAAAGTTGGGGGAGGGGTATCCATCCCTTCTGTTGTGAGAAAGGAATGGATCTGCATCACTAGATTTTGGAAGAAGGACTGTATCATATCAAGGTATAGTATATGTTAGGAGGCTGAATTTGAAGGTTAAAAATCCTTAAGTTCAACTTAGGAAATGTCTCCTTTTGAGATCAAGGCAGGCTGTGTTGGGAAACAGAAAGAATATGAAAGAAAGGGAGATGAGAAATGTGAGATTCACATCTAGACAGGTTGGATACAATGTCATTGTTATATAATTGGTAGTTATATTTCTTAAAACTCCTTGTCTTTTTAATATCGAATTACAGTTAAGTTAGTATACAAAAATAGGTTTCATTGTAGTATTTTCACACAAAGGTATCATTTTGTCTTTATCTCCTTCTTCCAATGAGAATTTTGCTTACAGTGTTGGGGATGAAACTACATAATAGGAAAATGCTGTACCACCATGCTGCTCACAGCCCAGAAAAGTTTAGATGTACACCAAGCATGACAACATTTTTATTTTTATTTTGACAAGACTACATTTAACTCAAGGATTTCTTTTAATTATTTTTTTTTAGGGACTAAGAAGTATACTCAAGTAATAACTTTAAAATAGAAACTACACTCAAACACTCAGCATTTTCCCTGAGGTAGTTCCATTAAGAATGTGACATGGGGGGCTGGTGAGATGGCTCAGCGGGTAAGAGCACCCCACTGCTCTTCCGAAGGTGATGAGTTCAAATCCCAGCAACCACATGGTGGCTTACAACCACCCATAATGAGATATGACGCCCTCCTCTGGCGCGTCTGAAGTCAGCTACAGCGTACTTATGAATAATAATAATAAACAAATCCTTGGACTCAGAGAGACCAACCAGAGCAAGCAGGGCCGACGGGAGCAAGCGGGGCCGACCAGTGCGAGCAGGGCCGGAGCGAGTGGGACTGGTCTGAGGGAACGGGGCTGAAAGGGGCCGGCTGGAGCAAGTGGGGCCAGCCCGAGCAAGCGGGGCTGTACGGGGGCAGCCGGAGCGAGCAGGGTCAACCAGAGCGGGCAGGGTTGACCAGAACAAGGGAAAAAAAAAGAATGTAACATCCCCATCCTCCTGGGAATGAAACATGCTCTGGGGTATCTAGTTCAGATACTGTTACTTTGGGGAAGGACATATTATCTGCTATTCTTTCTTACTTTCATGTGTATGTGTTATGTACATGTTATGTGTGTTTGCATGTTTGTGGGCACATCCATGTGCATGGTCATGTGGAGAGGCCCAGGATTGATGCTGGATCACTATTCCACCTTTCTGAGGCTAGGACATCTCAATCTAACACAGGGTTCAACAATATGGCTAGTCTCACTAGTCAGTCTTTCAAGTCTGCCTTCTGAGGTTGGGTTTACGGGTTGTTTACCATATCCATACAGCATTTATGTGGATTCTGGAGATTCTAACTCTGGTCTTCTTGCCTGCATGGCAAGTGGCAAGTGTTTTAACTGCTGAGCCACCTCCCCAGTCACATATTACCTACTCTTTAGAAGTAACCCAATGCCTTCCTGCTGTTCCCTGCCTTCACCATCAGGTCAAAATTGGTATTTCCCCATCCACTCACTATCTTATTGCAGGGATTTCCTCAGCAGAGATTCTGACAATATGCATACTTGAAATAGCTCACAAGCATTTTTACAGAAAGACACTATGCTGACTAAGATGCCCAAAATACTTCTGTGGCCCAAAATAGAATGGCACGGATCAGAAAGAACCCAGCTCCGTCATTCTACAGGTGCAGACTCTGAAGCTCAGTCTCACCCCAAATAGCAGTGAGCCTTACCAGCACAAAGCTGGATTTCTAACATTGGCTTAAATGGCAACAGCACAGTTAGGAAACATAACATGTCCAAGCTTAGAAGTTCATACAATATCTGAAAAAAGAATGTAAATGAAGACTGATTCTATAGCTATGGGGTATGTTCTGAGGTTTTACCAACACCTGCATGCAGCCTGTGCTGCAGCCTCTGGGCTAACACTTTTGTGTAACAAACAGCACTAAAACATGTGAGCTCCCAAACTGACTCTGCTGCCAGGAGATGGGGATCAAGCTGCTCCCTCTTTCTGAGCCCCAATTTTCTCATTTCAAAACTGAGGACAAAGAATTCTATTATGCCTGGTGAAAGTTGAATGGCAAAATGTACAAGTTAGTTTTAATAATACTTCCTGGCTCATGCTAAGAGACTGTTCCCCTAAATCAGTATATATTCTACTAGCTATTTTCATCCCACCATTCAACCCCCTCCCCCCTCCCCCCTCCCCTCTTTCAGCCAGGCCAGGCCAGGCCACGCCACCCAAAGCATTCTAGCTAATTTTCTCTATTCATAAAATGCAGCTGCAGTAATAGAAACTTTAACGGGGTATTTACTTAAATATCTATCTATCTATCTATCTATCTATCTATCTATCTATCTATCTATCTACTTATCTATTTTGTGATGGCTGTCTCCCTAAATAACTGGGCTAGTCTTGAACTCCCGAGAGTCCAAGTTATCCTCCTACCTCAAACTCATGAATGTTGGTTTAACAGGCATGTGCTATCATTTACAAGTTGAAGTTCTTAGTTACTTTTCTGTAGCTGTAATAAAAATACCCTGGGAGAAGCAAATTAAAGGGAGACGGGTTTATTTTGGCTTACAGTTCTGAAGGGAGACAGTCCATCATGCTTGAGACTATGCAGCAAAAAAGAAAGGTACAGCGGGAGAAAAAAGCTAGGTGGCCAGACTGCATCCATACCCCAGAAGCAGAGACTGAATGGGAGTGAGGTCTGTCTATAACACCTCAAGGATTCCTCCCAATAACTCTCTTCACAGCTTCTCTCTCTCCTAAAGGTTCCACAGCCTTCCCAAATCACTACTGCCTTAGCTCTCACAGAGTGAAGCACACGACATTCACTGTCCCTGAAAGTGTACCTGAAAACACTACAGATAAAGGAATTCTTGACATATTTGAGATCAACATGCTAGTCAGAGATCTAGTCCTCTGACTATTTTCTAAGTTGCTGTTACAAAAAGACATTTTCTCTTAAGATAACTAATACTCAGGATTCTCTTTTTGGGAACGTATGGGAGGCGGGAATCCTGCTGCTCTTGGAGAACATTCTCCTTTCCTCACTATTATCTTCCCCCAGAGTGATCTTTTATAAGAGATCACTTATAAAGATGGTCATTTGGATGTGCTCAGGGTTTAACTAGGTGCTGTAGCGTGTTCGTGAGGAGAAAAGTTCTGTGCCTTAAAGAGCTCACAGTGGGCAACATGCAATCAGAGCATTTTTAAAATATAATTTTATAAAGGGTGCTGGTAGGTATGCAAAACAACACAGCTAGGGGTGACTTAACCAGATTTCCAGGCCCAGTGGATTTTGACTTTTGGATTCCAACCCACTACTTTTCTAAAGAGCTTTCCACTCCTTAGGGGAACTTACCCTGGAGAAAGCCGTTTAGGCTAATCACATAACGCTGCCAAGTTTCAGGTTCAGAAACGTTGAAGTTGAAGTTAAGGCTATGAGCGAAGGGTCTGATCATAACTCCTGGCAAGGAAAACAGGTCTTGGATATATTAACCCATTCTTGGATTTTTTTAAAAATATAGATTCCCATGGCACCATCCCCTCCCAGGCAATCAAGTACCATTTCACTTTTCCTCTTAATAATTGAATCTCTAAGTCATTACTGGGAAGAGCCAAAGTTAATTGAGGCTGAACATGCCGTGCAAACGGATTTCTGCCCAGAGATCTGACCATGTAGGACATTTGAGCACACTCACCAGGAGGTTTCACCTGCTCCGTGAAGGTTGGCATGTAAGGACTGATGGCTAGGAACAGCATGTATATGAACAGGGTGATCACAGCAGCCAGGGAGGCATAGAAGAAGAAGTAAATGACTAAAATAAGACCTGTAGAGCAATTGAAGATGACAGTGGTCAGTGCTCGCCAAGAAGCCCCACCTCCCCACTGAACTCACGAACCAGAATCAACTCTGGCAGATTCAGAATCTCCTTGCTTATTCAGACTTTGTCAGTCTGGAATTGGTGAAGATTGACTGTGTCAGGGAACCTGAGTGCAGTTTTCCTTTCTAGTATCTCTGATGAAAAGTCTTGCTGAACACACGATGACTATGAACAAGATTATAGGGCTTCAACTGAGAGCAGAGGGGAAATTGCTTGGGGGTCTCCAGGGTGGGCCATGGCTGATGTCCTGAATGCAGATCACTATTCATTATGACATGTGTCCTGAAGAGACTTAGCCACTTGGTTTAAGTGATTAGAGACATCTGCACGAGGTGAAAGCAGCATTTTTTTTGAGGTGAAAGCAGCATTTTTTTTTTTGAGGTGAAAGCAGCATTTTTTTGAGGTGATCTAGAATTCAAACCTTTGACTTATTTCCACTGGACATCCTTCTAATCAAGGTTTATCCTTGCCTACTCATTTCAAATCTTATTCATCCTCAGCAAAGTTTAAGTGGCTCTTTCCAAAGGGAACAGTAATGAAGGATGGGAAAGACAGTAAGGGGAAATGACACTCACTGACACTTGCTGTATGTGAACTTGGGAGAGCTGTAGAATCTACAACATATATCTATCCGTATCCCTGACAATATATGAAATTCACTCTTTTTATACTCTTATTCTGATTCTACCGCTTCTAGCTGTTTAACCTTGGACATGATGTTTGCCACTCTAGGCCTTGGTGTCCTCATCTGGTAAACAAGGACAGTAGCATAGTACTTGCTATATTAAATAAGCATTAAATAATGCATATCAACACTATGGCACAGAGCCTGGCAGATCCTAAGTGCTCTATAAATGGCATCCATCATTATTGCTATTATTAATATTGTTATTATTGCTATAGGCTCAGATGTGCAGTTGTATGAATTGCCCTTCTGTGGGTTGTATTGGGATTATGTTTGCCCCAGGACTATGGAACACAAGATGAGACAAGTGAGCTGCCTAGAAGCTTCTCTTCCAGTCTTCTGTGGAGACCTCTCAGGCAAACATATTTGGCTTCACTCGGAGGGGTGAAATCATGTTGGAACTACAGATTTGAACTAAATCACGAACCAGAAGCTAGGCTAAACCACACAACTTTTCTGTACTCCCAAATGAGTTCAAACGTTAATGTTTAAATTGAACCATGAACCAAATAAAATTGGTGGAAGCAGGGAAAGAGATTGACTGTAGTAATCTAGCTGGAGATGGGACTGATCCTTTATGTTTGTATAAGATGAGCTAAGGTTTGGAAGTGGGGCATAGACACATTGATTTCGTTAGCGTCCCTAGAGAAGAAGCAACCATGACTGTGGCCTGTGGTTCTTGCCAGTTGCTCTCTAACTATCCTAAGGGGATATGTCCTGTGTTTCTGCCTCCTCTTCTCCACTCTCATTCCCATCCCGGAAATGGATGGACCGCCTAGAGCCATCCTAGAGGGGCAAAGAGATCCAGTTGCATGCATGAAGGGGAATCAGTGGAACACAGGTTAATTTCCTTGGTAGCATCTTCTTTCCTCCTTAAGCTATGTGGGCCATAAAATGTAGATAAGATAATGGCACCAGTAATGAGTACCCTGAGTCCCACACTGGGAAAGGTGGCCTTGAGACTGTGACAGCTTAGTATCTCACCTCTCCTCAGGTACCAGCCCATTTAAACTAGTCAATCTTTTCTTGCCCCAGCTAGTATTACCTTGGGCCCTTCTCTGGGCTTCTGTCCTGAATAATCCCCACCCAGGCTCATGCTCCCAGCTCTTCATCCAAGAAAGCAACCAATCACTTGAGGCCTAACAAATCAGGGAAGGCTTTGTTCATTGTTCAAATTCATGAAACTAGTGAGGCATTCTGACAAGAAAATGAACTCTGGTCTTTGAATCCCAGCGCTGTCACTTAGTTACTCTGTGACTTTAGGCAAGTCACTTACCCATTCTCAGCCTCAGTTTCTGCATTTGTAAAATGGAATAATCATATCATGACCTCATATGATTCTTTTTGGTTGAATTAAATAGCATATATTTCCTAAAAACTGGTATTGCCCAGCTACCGAGGGGTTAAAAAAAAAAAAAAAAGAAGACTATATTAACAGTCTGGGTGAAAAGATTGGATGCTGATGTCCAGATTGGAGGAGGGTTAGTAAATGCTCAAGCGGTCACTTGAGGGCAGCAATTTCTGCATTTCACAAAGTAGGTATCATATGGATATTTGCCCTTTACCTTGGGGACAGTCTAACAGGTTTGTGAATTGCTGGGCTAGCCCAATACCTATGAACCATTGGTCTGGCTGCAGCCTACAAGGAAGCATCCCTATGGCTGTGTCTGCCCCAAGTCCTTGTACCTGCCTACCTCATCCCGCTTTGCTGCCTCATGGCTTGTCATTCACCAGAGCAATTTAGATAGATGATATCTGCTGAGGTTCCAATGGCTGTTTAAGGGTTAAAAAGTATAGCTCCTGCCCTCCCAGAATTGTTCTTGCATTTCACAAGGCCTGCTTTTCCAGTCCTCTTTAGGCAAGGAAGAAACAGCTGTGACCCCTCTGGCGCTCCAGTGAGTGTCCAGCATTTGTCTGCAGCTTCCAGATCATTGGAATGTCCCTTAAATGGTATATTAGTTCCAGTTCCAGGGATGGGCATGGGTGGGGCTGGGAACTGAGGAGGAGCAATGGGAGATGGGTGTTGTTTAGATCCTCACACCTGCTATTCCTAATTCCAGGAAATAGAGCTGGCTACCTCATGCAAACTGAGCTGAATTAGCAGCATTGAGTACAAAACCTGATGATTCTTAGCCAAAAGGGCCTTTGGAAGGAATGGCCATCAACGTCAGCAACCTAGACCCTTTAATTCATGGTATTCACTTTGTTTGTTTGTTTGTTTGTTTGTTTGTTTGTTTTTTACATTCGTTCCTGTGGATTAATTGTGTTAGGAATAAACAGCTGCTTTCCTCTCCCCCCCCCCCCCCGGGCTGTGTAGAACATGGCAAGTATGGCTATTACTACCCACAAAGTCTTCTGAGGAGGCTCGTCAGTAATAGTTGAAGAAGTGAGTAGAATCCTGGGAAGGGAGATCTGGACAGTTTGTAAAGTAGAAATGGGGGCAACATGTGATACAAAGAGGAAGAGCTAAGCTACGCCATTCTATCATTGATCAGACAAGGAGGCAACCCAACCTTAGCCCCTAGCAATGATCTCTTTAAAGCAATTCTTCTGTGTCTACCATGGAGGTATAAAGCACTCAGAAGCTGGGCTCAGGATAGGTTTCTGGGCTCTCCTTCTCTAACACAGGTAAGTGAACTAATAAGACTTTATTAACCCTTTGTCATGTTAGCAGGGCTTTGGTGTTGTATCCTAAAAATAGTCTTCTACACATTCCTTTCAACCTTACGGTTTCCAGCCTGTTTGAGTCTTATGCTGATTCTGTTAGAGAGGCAGAGCAGAGTTCTCCCATCATCCCATTTGGCATGTGGGGAGACTGAGGCTATGAGAGCCCATAGTGACATGCATAAAAAGTGACAAGACTTGGGCATGAAAATCAAACCCTGTGTTCTTTCAACTCATTCTCAGTGTTATTTTACACTGCATATGGAGACTAGTAGATTGCAGTCACACATTCTCTCTTGTGCATCTATTTAGTGGCTTTTCTGATGAATCTGATCTATCCAAGGATGGCATTAGCCATTGGTGTCTTTCTGTGAAATGTTAAGAGGAGTCTGTAACAAACCCATCCAGTGTATGTCCAAGAAGCTCTGAATACCACATCAAAAAGCCAAGGACACCAGACTGGGGCATTGGGATGAATGGGACTTACTCCGACTCTGACCTGTTCGGGCCAGAGACATCCTTTTCTCCGGGTCCCACAGGTATTCATTCACGATCTGCAATTTCCGCCACCAGGCACTGCCTGTTGACTGACCCTGACCTTCTTCTTCCTCCCTTTCTTCCTCCTCCTCTTTTCCTTCCTCCTCTTCTTCCTCTTCCTCCAGACCAGGCGCCATCATCAACTGAGCCTCCTCTTCTGCTTCCTCCTCTTCATCTGCTAAGTAGTTGTGATTCACTTCATCCTGATCATCCTAGAGTGGTGACAAAACATAGACCTCTCTGTGAAAAAAAAAAGGATCTCAGTGGCACATCCCAGCAACCCAAATAAACGGCAACAACTCAGCATTTGGAGGTGTTTCAAATTTTCACATCCCCAGGAAAATGCCCATTGCTGTAAGAGACGGACTTTCTTTCTCTGTTCCCTCTGTTGAAGGGAGCATTCTTTCTATGGCTCCTCTTGAATCATGATTATTTCCACAGCAGTGCTAAAGTTTAGTTCAACATCAGGTATTTAGGTTCTTTCTCTAGTGTATGTAACGTCACTGCTTGGTCCAGGGCCTTGGCCTCCCATCTAATTTTGACCTATCAGGAGTGAGCTGGGCTCACACTGAAGGACTGAGTAGTCTTCGGCATTTATATCTATGATGGTAACTTCCCAGGCAGAGCCAGCGTTGTCCTAATGCTCTGTACACTTTCAGCTGCTTGACCTCACCATCTTAAGTTATGCCTAAAAATAGGCACAGGCAGATAATCAGGAGGAAAGGCCAACTGCTGTACCCCTCCTCAAAACTTCCACTGACTTCCCAACACAAACAAGGACTCATTTCCTGCTTCCTGCCTTAGGCTATATGGACAGAACCCCCTGAGAGATGAGATTCCCAACAGATATTTCCTTTGTTTCCCCCCTCTAGTTTAGAGTTTAGTTTAAAAAGTTGGGCACACCTTAATTGGTTATCCAAAGCCAAGTGGTCAGTCCTGAAATCATACATATCTAAGTAACACTAAACGGACTGAGAAGATTGGATTTATATTTAGGCATATATATATATATATATATATATATATATATATATACACACACACACAATTAAAGGAAGAGAGGTCATGAATTTGTCAGGGAGTAAAAAGGGAGTAAATAGGGTTTGAAGGAGGAAAAGGAAGCAGAGAAAGGATGTAGTTACATTTTAATTTTAAAAATTAACCAAAAATATAAAAACAAAAGTTGGGCACAGTAAGTACTCAGTATATATTTGTTGATTTATTACAACTAGCACTTGAGATTTGAGACCATAATCTTTGAATTGTTTTAAGAATGTTAAACAATGCGGAAAGAGAGGAAAAAAGAAAGAAAATGAAAAAAACCCAGATGTCGCCAGTGATATTTCAAATGCCTCAGAGGTAAAGGCTGGAGGGCTGCAGTATTGTTCTCTGGGACTTTGCCAAGGCTCAGTGCAACAGCAGAAAACCAGGCCACCCTCCCTTCCCTGTGCTGTCCAAGTCTGAAGAGTGCCAAGGCTGGTGCACCTGTTGGGGTTGGATGTGTCAAATGCTAGAGGCCATGGACTCTGTACTGCCCTCTTCCTGCCTGATTCCTCAAAGGCCACTTAGAGGGCACCCAGCTGCCCCTGCTGCCTCTAGCAGAGAGTTAAGGAAATTGGATTGTTCAGAGTCAGTAAAAATGTTCCAACCAAGCTTCTGCTTCTTTGCATTTAACCTTCCCAGAACTCCCTGGCTCTTGATAATGTGCACCCTTGAGTTCTCCAGTTTGTTCAAACATACAGCTCCATATCACATACCATATCAGAACTTACGGGGGCTTCCAAAATATGATTGTCCAACTGAGCTCCAGAGAGGGGAGAGGATCTGGCCAAAGCCACACAGCAAATCCATGACAGAGTTGACAGTCTCGGAACTTGTGTCTCTTGATACTCTGCACAGTTTCTCCTCCATCACATTGAACACAAGTGGCTAGAGGTGGCTTAGCAGATTTATGAACATGATGATGTCTTAGAGTCTGTGTTCCCAAATGGTAGGTGCTTATATCAAGGATTTTTGACTTTGACATGGATTCACAGTATAAGACTTAGGAAAATCAACCTTGCCTATCCTTCAATGCTAAGTGAATTAATGCACATTCTTAAAACTTTTACTCACGTGTGAACTTACATATACATTTTTCTCCCAAACCAGGTTTTGGACATATAGGTGGAAGGTCCATATTTCCTAATGTTTTGTGGTCTATTCACAGTGTGAAGCCCACC
Source organism: Mus minutoides (assembly GCA_902729485.2). Classification (NCBI taxonomy): domain Eukaryota; kingdom Metazoa; phylum Chordata; class Mammalia; order Rodentia; family Muridae; genus Mus; species Mus minutoides. The sequence continues at coordinate 179,878 of LR749493.1, read as the reverse complement.
GAGAGGTAGTTAGTGGGTACTATCAATGCTACTGCCTGGACGCTGGAGGAATATTCCCACAAATTTTGCCATCCTTAACCTCAGAAGTCATGTATACTAGATTGGCTAGTCCACGTGATCCCCAGAAAACCCATGCACCAAATTCTCATGGAATATGAAATGTGACATTTCATCAGGAAGGGCTTCAAATCCCTTTAGATTTCTGGAACGACTTTCTTTTGTTTCCCATGTCTGCTCTCCACATCTGCTTTACAGAGGAAGCAGCTGGACACGGCCTCAGCCTTATCTTATTTGTAGATATGTGCTCTCAAAATAATCTTATTAAAATGGCTGCCATTAAAGTCTTAGCCTCCCAGGAAGAACTAATCTTCCTCTCACAGATTCCTACCACCTGAGCCTTATTTCAGGAACCTCAAATAGCTTCTTTCCTCTTCCCTGCATCCAGGGACAGGGAAATGTCACACTGTGCCACACAGGCTTTTCCCAAAGGCTCCTTGTTAATGAAATCCTGTGTAAAACGCACTTCCATGCAATCATTTCACACACTCTAGTAGGAAATGCTTTGGCGATGAGGGCGTTCATCTCCAAGGTTCTGTTTCTGTCAGTTTCCTAAAGTGGCACCACACTCATGTGATGGTGTGTGTGAGCATGCTCGGATATGGTAGTGGGTGTGTGCTGGGGCCCTCATGTTTCCCTAAAAGGGAAGCCTGAAGGACAGAAGGTAGGTTCCATTTCAAGCAATCTAAATATATAAGCATATAAACAAACATACAAACAGTATGACCCAAAGGATAAATTTGTATCCTTGCACTTACATTGTGCAAACATCTGAATGGCATGTTGATTTAAAAGGAAAAAAAATAACACATACAATTGCATCAAATGATTTATTTTTAACTTGATCAGATATTATAAAGAGCAAGATCCCCCATGGCACTTAAGTTCAAACTCCTGGACAAATTGTTGAAAGCATACACAACAATTTTAGCAATTCAAATAGAAAAGAAGCCATATAAGGTACAGCTATCTGTACTCCATACACTGTGACTGGTCTTAAGAGAGGGAAGAATCTGCAGGTATCAGAGGAAAGATTCTATATCGGAGTGCTAAGAAATTTCCCTAGTGGTTGACATGAGGATAGAAGAATTGTGGGTTTTATTTTCCAGCTTACTCTTGACAGTTTTCCCTTAATTCCCTAGGCACATAAATGGTCACATGCAAAGAAAATTGGTTTATGCTTTGCTTCCTTGGGACTCATATTATAATCATTCTGAGAATGTTGTAGACGCCCACATATATGGTTTAGAGCAAAGTAAATGTGAAGATACATTTGAAATAAAAGTATTTTGTAAAGGAACCTGGAAGTAAACAGTGATGCGGAAGGTGTGTCCATTATATATGCATGTGTGCATGCATGCATTCGTGCATGTGTGTGTGTGTGTGTGTGTGTGTGTGTGTGTGTGTGTGTGTGTGTGTGTTTGCTGAGGTGTCAGACAAGGTGGTGAAAAGTGTGATGGGGGATTGGAGCTTCGAGAGGTTGCATGCCGCAAACACAGTGGAAAGAGCACCAGTTAGAAACAAGATGCACATTCCCATGTTGGGGTCCCCAGTAACTTGCAAGTCAGTCTGGCATTCTGCAAGCCAGCAGCCTCCTCCAACATGACAAGGGGTTCTGGAAAGGTGATATCTAGGCTTCCTTCTAGTTCTTATCAAGGATTCTGTGATTTTTAGCTATAGTTTGAAATTTATGCCTTAGAGAAAAAGCAGCTGGCTCCTAAAAGCCACCACCAATAGGAACTGAAACAGCTGGGAGGACAGTGCCTTTCATTACCTCTTCTCTTTCCCCTTTCTCCTGGCCAAATTTCTTGCAATGAAACCTCTACTCCTGTACTCCAAAGGTCTGCTCATATTTTAGACCCCTACGGTAAAGCTTCAAAGGGCTCCTAATTCCCTGGTATCTTCCCATTTCTTTATCTTTTTTCCCCTGCAAAGAAAGGATCCCTCCTTCCATTCAGTAACTTAGGGTTCCCTGGATTGCTAGAAGAAACTGCTCTTCTTCCGAAGTCTGGGATTTCCTAAATTTCGTTTATTCCTGTTTATCCCAAGGCAAGGCAGCCATAATTCCAGGTCTACACAGCACCCAACCCAACCAATTAAAAAGGGCAGCAAAATATTCTGCTCCCTGAGACTCACAAGTCTGTAGCGATAACCGTAAGGAAAGGCGGGAGCCCTTCTGGAGCGGAGTTGCCTTCTCATGGCTGTTCAGTTGGCCAAGATGCCTCAGAGGCAGGCGAATAGAGCAGGCTTCTGGAGCTTCTGCTGGTACAGGAGACACTGGTTGCTGGGGACACTTGGCGCCTACTAAAAGTGAACCTTGCTGGCACGAGCCCTTCCCCAAAATAATCTAGCATACTCCTCTCTCATTGGTTGGCTCCTTCCTGGAATCAAAGGAAAGCCCTTTTGGAAAAGCAAGCTCATCATTACAGGGAGGGGGAGATATTCTGGGTCACGAGGATGAGCAATTTACTGCCCCCCTTCATGTGCCTTCCCACCCCTTGCCCTTCTCCAGGACTCGAGAGGTAATGGGCTCAATGGAAATCTTAAGTCATATTCTTCTCAATCAAGAAATGGATATCAGTGTGTGTGTGTGTGTGTGTGTGTGTGTGTGTGTGTGTGTATACACGCGCAAGCGCAAAGGGGTGGGGCATGGGTGGGAGTTAGGGTGAGGGGAGATGGCCAAGAATAACTTGCTTTTTTCGTAAGGCTGATCTCATGCAAAAGGATCTAGGGTGTCAGGGAAGGTTCCCTTTGCTCTCCCTACCCTCTTCTCCCTACCCTCTCTAAGCCACCTATAAAATATTCCTTACTGGATCCTGAACTCCTGAAAATGTGTATTATGCCTTTTTAATTTTAGATGCAAAGCTTCTGCTTTAACCCTCCTTATCCCAAAGAGGGTCTTGGATATAAAGACGCCTTTTTCTAGGCCACATGTCACAGTGTCCCCATCCGTCACTGCCCCTCATACACACACCCTTGGAATCCTGGCCAAATTTCTGTAGTGGTTGAGATCTATATTTATCCCTTAGCATCAGGGCAGGGAACAAGCCAGAACTTTGCAGTGTCAGTTTCCCAGACATATATAACTCCTGAAGCCAAAATGGGATCCAGCAAAAGAAAATTAATAGAAACTGCTAGAAACATTGTATAGCACTTTGAGTCTGTTTGGTTCACTACTCTGGGGTCTGGGTAGAGTTTGTGGTTCTCCCTTGAAACCACTCCCTACTTTCCGTTCTATTCTATCCAGGTGGCTGAGAAAATTGCAGAAACTAAGGTTCTTGGCAGAACCAAGGCAAACAGCATAATCAGCTAGGCAAAATTAACCACAATTGGAAGTCTATGCTGTTCTGATGACAACAGTTTTAAAGACTTCATTTATTTTAATGTCACTCATCAGGACTCTTCCTTACCAGAGCCTCTCCAAGATACTGCTGGCCCATAGTTTAAGAGAAAGGAGCTACTTACAGAAAAGAGAAATATCCATTCCTCTCTTTGGATTTCAATACAATTAGGATATATTTCAGGGAGTGATCAGCACTGGACAGATGTCTCTCTCTGTGTCTTATACTTTCTCCACCCCATTGATTTGTGTTATCCCTGGCGTTGAATATGAGAAATCTTAGGCCTATGGAAGCCTCAAAACTAAATGTAGGATCTATTCACTGTTCCTCTCTTCCTGGAGGTTAGAAGGATGACCCAGCAGTAAGGACATGTGCCGCTTTTGCTGAGAACCCGAGTTCTGTTCCCAATATCCATGTCAGGTTGCTCACAACTATCTGTAACCCCAGCTCCTGGTAAAGCCCTCTCCTGGGCTTCTTGGACACTCACACTAACTTTGCGTGAGTGTACATGCAAAATAAAATACATGTTAATAAAAGAGGAAAAGTGTGGTTACTTTTCAAGAATCAAGAGTCGAGAGACAAAAGATTGCGAGTGACAAGACTTCACGTAACAAAACGTTGCCTTCTCCAGAATCTTTTCCCCTATAGCATTCTGGGTGATTAATACATACTTAGTATATTTGCAATGTGTTTTGACTACAGTTCAGACTGTCTTCTGTAGTGCCAATTGCTGGTGGGGATAAACAAACCCAGATCCCGTAGGAAGTCAAAAACAAAACAAAACAAAAGTGTATATTCACGTTCAATTCTAATTAAAAGACAACCTGTCAGAGTTAGAGAGATGGCTTAGTGGTTAAGAACATTGGCTCCTCTTCCGGAGGTAAGCTGAGAAGTGATAAGCCAAATTAGGGCTTGAGGCTGCCGATAAACACTTCCTAACAAAGGGTGTCCTCCTTGAAGTGACTAGAGGAGGGAGAATTCTTGTGGCCATGAAGATCAAGGGAGGGTTTCCAGAATAGGCAGGCCTCAGGGCAGCCCTTGAAGGGCAGTTCTTCAGACTAGAATAGTTACTGCCTGACTTTTATGGTGTCATCCTGGTTCCTGGTGTCCAATGTTCCCCCTCCCGAGCAGCTAGCCTCTCAGTGATGGCCAGGAGCCATGGCCAGCAGGCTCACTGGCTAAGATCACAGGGTTTCCTTGACCTAAATGGTCCAGATTATGGCCCCAGATCCCTATTTCACTGGGTTCCAGGAAAATCCCTTAGCGCATCACATTCCAAAGCAGTTTCCATCTGTCGAGTACAGTTGTAAAGTAAGAGACGCTTTCATTTCGAGGGACTGAAGGCCATGGGTTTGCCACTATATAAGACTAGACCCCAGGGGAAATAAATGGAGACATGGGAAATTGTGAAGTCCTTGTGGAAATTCAGTCCTATTTCTACTGGTTAAAAGGCACTGATAAACATAATGCAAGCAAGACATGTTGGTTCAAACAAACAACTAATTGGAATTAAGAGAAGAAGTGTGCAGAGGCCTGTAATGAATGGATATGCTAATTGGTCTTTTTTTGCTAGCCCCTTGGGCTTTGGCTGTGACATAGACTAGCCTATTAGATGCCTGCTCTGTAATAGCTGCTGAATGCTGGGGCCCTTTATTGCCATGGTAACATTGATGTCTAGAGTCTAGCTGAGCCCTGGATCTCTTAATTTACTACTCAGGCGGCTACAATTCTTTGGGTTTTATTCTTCTTTGTGCCCCGGGTGACAGAGTGGCAGCGAATCACGCTTATTCATCCTCTGCACCACCCACAGTGTCTTTGAATAAGTCAGGGTGTCTCTCACTGTGTGTGAGGAGCAGATTATTAAGTTAGAGCCTATTTCTGCCTTTGCTAGGTTGGTACCTCTCAGCAACCTGATGTGCCTCTGTAAATGCTTACTTACCTGCTGCCTCAAATGGCTTTTGGCAAGCAGACTGAGGGCACTGCAGTGGACCCACAGTGGTTCAGCCTCCAAGCAACCTTTGTTTGCTTGGTGAGCAAGGTAGAGTGGTTCAATCTAGGAGGGGGCAGCACTGACTGTGAAAATGAACTTCAGAAATACCCAGGGAAGAAGGCATTTCAGAGTCCCCACTGGGAGCCAATGCCAGAACTTTGACTGTCTGTCTATGTGGGAAAGCACAGTCCTTGTACTGAATGACTCCAAAGGAAGGCAGTGGCCTCTAAAAGCAAAACGCTACAGGGCTAACAGATTTTATTTTTGGAAGAGTTTTGTTAAACAAATCAGAGAGATCAGGCACCTCTGTATATTAGTAAGCAGCTTGTCACTGAAGCTGCTTACATTTGATGTCATAGGACAGAGGTGTCCTGGGCATTCGATGTCCCACAATGTCCCACGGGTAAGAAGGAAGGCTTTGCTGTATAACCTCTTAGTATTCGCCTAACCTTGAAATGTGCTGTGTCTACGTCTGACCCTGGCTGCTTTCTTGGGACACATGCTAAACTTGGATGACACTTTATATGTACATGCATTTTATTCAACAGTACAGATGCTAAAATTGGGATGATATTCTATATGTGTGTGTCTGTGTCCAGCTGTAAGTGAGACTTTGCAACAGGTGCAGACATGCTTTCCTGACACCTCTATCACAAAAAAAAAAAAAAAAAGAGTGGTCTGAAATTAAATGTTCAATGAAATCCCACATCACAGATGGCCCTTTTGAGCAGAAGAGTCTTTGGATTGTTGGTGTGTTTGTGTACACTTGTGTGGGTGCTGAATATAATGTGTGTTGCTGTATATTTGTGTATGCATGTGTGTATTTGTGTGTATGTGTGTTTGTGTTTTCATACATTTGTGCATGTGTGTTGTGTCATGTGTGTTTGTGTGCATTTGTGTGTATATGTGTTGGTGCATATGTGTGTGCGTTTGTATGTGAGTTAATATATATTGGCATTTATGTGTGCACTAGTGTCTATGTGTGTACATATGTATGCATGTGTACATGTATGTATATGTCATGTGGATCCCAGTGCTGCATTTTCTGTGCATCCTCAAGCAAGGAACCAACCATCAGACAGAACAACATAGACTGGCCTGGTTACCCAATTCTCCCAGAGACTAGACCACCAGCCAAGGGATCCATGGCTCCAGATACATATATAGTAGAGGATGGCCTTGCCTGATAGGTAGGAATGGGAGGGGAAGCCCTTGGTCCTGGGGAGGTTTGATGCCCCAGTGTAGGGGAATGCTGGAGCAGTGGGGCCAGAGAGGGTAGGTGGGTGGTGGAACACTCTCATAGAGTACGGGGAAGGGTGCAGGGTGGATGTTGGATCAGGGGTTGGTGGAGGAGGTAACCAGGAAGTGGGATATCATTTGAAATGTAAATGAATGGAATGATTGAGAGAGAGAGAGAGAGAGAGAGAGAGAGAGAGAGAGAGAGAAGGAAACTGTGGACTACAATCACCTGGCAGAGGATGGAAGGTGTGGGTGATTGTGAAAAATCTCCTGGAAACAGTTATACGTTAAGAGGAGAGAGAGCTGTGAGCCTTAGGAGAGCCAGAAGGAGCACTTAGGCAACTCTTGGCTTTCCTATGAAATCCTATAAACCTGCTTATGACCAGGCACCTGCATTTCAGCAAGCTGAGGGCGGTGACATTCATCCAACATGAGCTCACTCTAGATTCAGCAAAGCACTAGTCAGAAATGGCAGAGGCTCTCAGCTGCCTCATTAATCAAAGCAAACTCATAAGCAAGATCGAAAGGTCTCTCCATCAGCAGCCATGGTCGGTTATTCATTTGCTGTAAGACCACAGGCATGCCAGTTGATTTCTCAGAGGCAACACCTGCCAAAGCCTTCCTTGAAAGTCTGGTGGCCCTGCTCCCCCACTCTCAGGAATGTTGGGAATCTGGAACTCTTGAAGAGAAACTGGGGAGAGCTTTCTGAAGTCAGGTGGGATTGTTTATTAAGGAGTATACTCTACTGTATAAACATGGATTCTAGAATTAAAACTGGCCTTTAGTCTAGTTTGTTTATTTATTTATTTATTTATTTGGCAGTGCTGGCCATCAAATCCAGGCCACTGTATATGCTATAAAGTGCTCTACCTCTAAGCTCCATTCCTTTGAAGATGTGCTGGTTATGTAGCTGAGGATAGCCTGCAACACATGATCCTCCTGTCTCTGTCTCATGACAGAGATTATTGGCAAGCACCGTTTTGCTTGAACAGTTTCCTCTACCTCCCTCTCACTCCATTCCCTCTGTGTTCTCATTCTCTGTCTGTCTGTCTGTCTGTCTGTCTGTCTGTTGAGAGAGAGGGAGAGAGGGAGGGAGGGAGGGAGAGAGAGAGAGAGAGAGAGAGAGAGAGAGAGAGAGAGAGAGAGAGAGGTGTTATATTCACCACGAATGTGAGTGTGCATAGCTGTGCACACCTGTGCACAAGCACTTGGATGCCTTCTCTATTGCTGTCCATCCATTGCCTTGAGTGACGGTTTCTCACTGACTTGGAGGGATACACCTGCCTTTGCTCCTCAATGCTGGGGTTACAGGCACGGACAGCAGTACCTTTCTTTTTAAGAGGGCACTGGGGATTTGAATTTACATAGGTTCCTATGCTTGCAGAGCAAACACTCTTAACCAATGTGCCATCTCCCCAGCCTCATTCCTGCTCTTCATAAGTGAGTGAATATAATACATCTCTGATCCTCCCCGCCCCAGGCATGTAATCTTCAGATTGGTATAAAGATATTTATCTGCCTGTTTCTACCTTTCAAGTGCAAGAACTAAATGTCAGTGCCGTGGTATCAATGCATGACTTCTTAGGGCTCTTTCCTGTTTTAATCAATATAGCAATCGAATTCACGGATTCTAAAACTATTGGTGAAAATTTTCAAGGCAAACCTGATTTCAGTTTTCAGTTTGTTTGTTTGTTTGTTTGTTTGTTTGTTTGTTTCCAGGGCAAACTTGGATTTCATTCACTAAGTATTACTCCAAAGATCACTTCTTATTTTCAAAGAAAAATGCACCTTTATAATGAAGAATTTCAGAAAACATACATCTTCACTAAGCCATCAAGTTTACCACAGATAAAAACAGGGTCATTGTTAATAACAATGACCACTCAACTGATGTAGTAGTGTCTTAGTTAGGGTTACTATTGCTATGAAGAAACCTCATGGCCAAAAGCAAGCTGGCGAGGAAAGGGTTTATTTGGCTTACATTTCCACATCTGTAGTCAGAACAGGAGCTCAATCAGGCCAGGAACCTGGAGGTACAATCTGATACAGAGGCTACTGAGGGGGTGCTACTTACTGGCTTGTTCCCCATGGTTTACTCCCAGGACCACTAGGCCAGGGGTAGCTAATGAGTCACTAATGAAGAAAATGCCCCAGAGCTGGATTATTAGATATTTTCTTCATTTACATTTCAAATGCTATCCCGAAAGTTCCCTCTACCCTCCCCCCACCCTGCTCCCCTACCCACCCACTCCCACTTCTTGGCCCTGGCGTTCCCCTGTATTGAGGCATATAAAGTTTGCAAGACCAAGGGGCCTCTCTTCCCAATGATGGCCAACTAGGCCATCTTCTGCTACATATGCAGCTAGAGCCACGAGCTCTGGGGTACTGGTTAGTTAGAGCTGGATCTTATGGAGGCATTTTCTCCATTATGCTTCCCTCCTTTCAGATAACTTTAGCCCGTGTCAACTTGACATAAAATGAGCCAGCAGAAGCAAGGTATCAAATAACATTAATTCTGTAGGATTCTTGCCCCCAATACTTAACTGAATGTGATCATAAGGAAAACATCAGAACCATCCAAATGGTTTATGAGACACTTTTCTGGGCTCTCCAAAAATATTAGCACTAATAGAGGGAAAACAATCTTTTTTCAGATTCTGGATTGAAGAAGACCTTAAAAAGACAAGGAAATTAAATCCATAGTTCTTGATTGAATCCTGTTAGTATAAACAACGAGGATAATTTGAAGGGAATTTGACAATATTGAATCTGTTCTTTTAGTCTAGTAAAATGTTAACTTTCTTAGATATGATAATGATATCTGACTGTGCAAGAGGAGATAGTTGATTGTCTTATTCTTAGGAGGTATTAGGAGCATTTAATTGTGAATTGGTATGGCAGTAATTTTATTTCTAATGCTGCAACCAAATACATTTATGCATGCATCATCTATATGTGTTTATAAGTGAACTTGTATGCAAATACCAAATATTAATAATTTACAGATGAAAGGTATGTTGGTATTTTCAAGGTTACTTTCAATTGTAACATACTTTTCAAGTAAGAATTTGGGACTAAATATTAATACCTCTTGTACTTCATCTAATCCTACTCATATTCCAAGAGGTACCTATATCCCACTTTATATACCGATAGTATCTTTCATCTCTCTTATTTGAAGAGTATTGGAGTTAAGGAAACAGGAAATCAAGAAAAGCTTTATGAAGGCAGGTATATCAGAGTTTAGCCTCTAAGGATGGAGTAAGCTTTTATCTCCTGAGCAGAAAATTGGGGAAAATTTTTCTAGAGATGGGCACTAACTCACAGGAAGAATATAGCTGTGTCTCCACTGAAGTGAGCACAGAAATAAGTGTAGAGTATACTAACAAGGCTGCTTTCCCAATCCCAATCCCCAAATTCTGATTCTGTAGCTCTGATGTATGGGTACAAAAAACTGAAGGGTTAATGCACCCTAGGATGAATGTGATTTGGGATCACATGTCATGCTTTGGGAAACACTGGTATGCAGAGCTACTTATTCCACATAAAGAACTCGTTTTGCTTTTCTCCTGTTCAGTTGACTTTCTACTTGGTCAGTTTTCCCTAAGGCTGGACCTTCCAGAGAGGAGTGCTCGACTCTGATGTCTAACATGTCCAGTACTTTACTCATTCTCATCAGCTCAGGAAGGCAGACTCAGCCAGTCGGGGACATTAGTCCCAATTTTTTTTATTTGGAAAAATGCTACACATTGAAAGCAAATGGTGATAAACCCCAGCATGCCCTTCATCTATAAATTGTTAACAGTTGACACTGACATATATGCTTTCTGTTATAGACATACATAGGTAACATACACACATATGTATCCAGCTGTAGAATTTGATTATGTCAGAAATGAGCCACACAATTTGATAATGGGCAAAGATACACGGAAGACCCCACCCAAATGGGCAGGTAGCGAGCTAAGTGAGTCAGAGGAACACCCAGTGGAATGATTTCTATCTATTATGAATTTTTCCAGTCAATGACGAGAAAAATAAAAGAGGGAGTTGGCAGGCCAGAAATAAACTATTTCCTTTTCTCTTGCAACTTCAGGCAGACACACAAGTCAAGAAAAGGAACCTGGAGTCAACTTGCTCAGGACCCTCCTTACCATGTAGATCAGTAGTTCTTAACTTGTGGGTTGCGATCTTTTTAGGGTTGAATGACCCTTTCAAAGGCCTAAGACTATTGGAAAACACAGCTATTATGATTCATAGTTATGAAGTATCAATAAAAATAATTTTATGGTTGGAGGTCACCACAACATGGGGCATTAAATTAAAGGGTCAGAGCATTAAGAAGGTTGAGAGCCACTGGTTATAGATGCTTGTGACCCCCCAGAGGCCACCTTTTCTATCTCTAGTCCTCCTTGATTAGTTTGATGTGGAGGTTTCCCCTATTCCCTTTCTGAACTTATTTTTTCCCACAACCTCTGGCTTCAACTGAAGTAGAACCCAGCCTAGAGAATCTATTCTCCAATGACCCAATTATCCTCTTTGCATGCTGCTGGAGGAGCTCAAGGAGAAGATAGCAAAGGCTAAGGGGACTTCCGTAATCCCCACATTTTTGCAGTACACCAGTACTTAAACAACCCAAATGTTCCCTTGACATCCCCCCTCCCTCCGCACCTTCTGAATGGAAACATTACACAGAAGAGGACTGATTTATCTTGCTGTTTGCCCTTGACTTTCTGACTTCTGGACATGCTAGACTCTACCATAATCAAAAATTCTTTGTCCTAGGCTCTTATCATCCACCTCCTTGGAGCTCCCTTCTGAATTTGCCAACATCCAGGGTATCGAAAGGAATTCTAGCACAGGCCTGCTATAACTGCAGTGTAATGTTGGCCCAGTCACTTAATCTCCTCAGGCCTCGGTGTCCTCAGAGGGCTATTGTGAGGGTGGCATGCAGTCATTTTGATGAAAATCCTAAACAAATCATCAGGCCTTCTGGTGGAACAGTCCTTTGGGAACATGATAAATGAAAATGGCCTCATTTCTCCACGGTCTCCTGTTTCCTCTCTCTCCAGCCCCAGGATGGCAGCTGTTTCTCTAGCTCTAGTGAACAAAGAGATAAAAAGGATTTGTAAACAATGAGAGGAAGAGACCTAAATAAACAATGGGGAGGCTTGGAACACCTGAGATTAGAAATAGCAACTGAAACTTCTTACACAACTAATTGAAGGATTAGAAATCGGTGGAAAATGTAGTCTTGGGATCCTACCACTCAAGTGGTCCAGAACAGATGAATAATTATTATTAATGTAGGGTTTGGTCAGCATTCCTCAAACTGTTAAAACCTAGCACTTTATTTATGAAGTGTCTAAGGTGTTCCAGTCGTACCATTTGAGGATTCTTTCCATTCATATAACTCTACCTGGCACAATCCTGACTCTCACAAGAAACAGAGTTCCAGAAAAGAGCATGATTAAGCAGGAAAGGTGTTCCTGCTAACCTAGAATATAGCACAAAAAAACAGTCAGACACTTTAAAATTGTTCTGTTTGTTCCGGATGGGTCACCCATTCCCCAAACTTGAAAACTGAGGTCAGGTCTAGTGGCCCGTAGGTATGAAGGAAAGCTCAAGGTCGAATGTCATCAAATGTTAACCCCAGCAACTCCTGAAACACCACCACCCTGGGTAAAGCATGTACGTGCCAGAGCTAAAGAGCTCTGGGTATGATTATTAGACATTTCACCTTGTGACAGAGGGGAGGTGTGAAGATGTTGAGATTTAATATGACCTGCATGCTAACAAGGTAGCTTGTCACATTTTCCCAGATGCTGGCAGAAGACATGAATCTCCCGACTTAATATCCTGAGAGATAAGCAACTGTCTCATAGCAATAGTACTGGCCAGAATATAAACATTGTTATAGATTAATATCTCTTGCCCCCAAGTCCTACCAAAGTTACTCAAAAAGGAAATATCTAAACACACTGGATTTTCCTCTCTCTCTCTCTCTCTCTCTCTCTCTCTCTCTCTCTCTCTCTCTCCCTCCCTCCCCATCCTCTCCCCTCTCCTCCCCTCCCTTCCCCTCCCCTCCCCTCCTCTCCTCTCCTCTTATCTTTTCCTTGCTTTTTGACACGGTTTTTCTGTGTAACAGCCCTGGCTGTCCTGGAGCTCATGCTCAGGCTGGCCTCAAACTCACAGAGATCCATCTGCCTCTGTCTCCTGAGTGCCAGGATTAAAGGAATGTGGCCACCACTGCCCTGCCGGAACATATTGAATGTTGTGTTACAAGAAAGCAACACTGACCTTTAATACATCTTTCACGAGGGGCAAAAACTATGTCTAACTTTTACTTGCTCCAGAGGGGAGCTATCTTCTAAAGCTATCCACATAGACCCAACAAGGTGGGCAGGAACAGTGTCAACCACTATGAATTCTCCTAAGATGTCCAGAAACACAGGAAACCAGTAGAAGATGGTCACAGGAGAATATCATCGTGAGCTAACGCTCATCTATTGACTCTCAATTCTTCCTTATCTCTATAGCATGTATCATAATAGTACTTATCCATGGAATAATGAAGATGAAATGAATTTATAAATGTTAAAGGAAGTACTAGGCACTAAGAAGATGGTTGTTTTAATTGTTGGTTCATATTCCCATCCTCTCTCTCTCTCTCTCTCTCTCTCTCTCTCTCTCTCTCTCTCTCCATAATTAGTACAAGGTTGCACTTTTCCCTTTCTGGTCTTGCAGTCACGTTGACAGCCTTTCCTGGCTCCCAACAAAGACTTCAGCTTATTTTTCACCACCCTTTCTCATTTATTTTCTACTTTTCATCTACACTCTGTCAGGACCAAAGTCTGGTTTAATTGGTTTGTTAAGTAATGAAGCTGTCCATTTATAAACTAAACAGTCAATAGAGCACATCATGTCAGAGAGTGGTACTAGATGGAGAGACTGAAAAAAGGACACCATCATCTCTCCCATGATATTTACTCTTTAGTTTGAGGGGGTAACAAATGAACCACATGAAATTATTGTTCATCAGGGAAGTAGACCGTTTAGAATAGAAGACCATCCTCATTTTGCTAATTCAATATGTAGTGTTCCACTGAGAGGAAGGTACTGTCAGTATAGGGCCATGTCTCTCACCACTTTTCCTTGAGGGAGTCAAACTTCACTCCTGGGCCTTAACTAGATGAAAGGTCAGTCTAAACTTGTAGAGCCGCTGAGATGAGGCACAGTGTCCAAGGAGCGGAGTCCTATTTCTTTTTAACACAGGCAGCAACACTGGTGAACGAAATGAAGGTCAAGGAAATAAGGCTCCTGGAATCTGCTAACATCTTTAAAGAACAGATCCCAGTAGGCTTTAGCAAGCCATTCTTCCCCTTTCTCTTTTTACCTTTTCTATTTCTTTCTCCCATCCTTTCTTTGACAAGATCTCACTATGTATCTCAGGATGGCCTCAAATGTATAAGTTTCAAGCCCTGCCTTAGTTGTTCAAGTGCTGGAATTTCAGGCTTGTGCTACCACACCTGGTCTAGCAGAGACATTCTTTAAAACACCTATCAGAAGGATGTTTGAAGACAAATGTTTTGTCATTCATTCGTAAAGAACTTATACAGTACCCCGCTGTTTTTTTTTTAAAGATAGATTTTCCTGTAACCCAGGCTGGCCTTGAACTCACAATCCTTCTTCCTTATTCTATCAAGTGCTGGTTTTACAGGTGTGCTGCCATGCCTGGCTACTGTCCTCATTTCTCCAGTTTACTAGTCACATAATACTTCCTCTCATAAAAACTCAGCCTCACTCCTGATAAAAAAAAAGACTATATACTAGTCTGTTTCTATCCTTCCTTCTCTCCAGCGAATGTTTTCTCTCCCAAGTAAGAGTATATGGACTTGGAAGACAAGAAGTACACCCTATAAATCCTTTATAACTTCTGCTCCTCCCATTTCCAGCCAAGCCTGTATTTATTGAATGATAAAAAACAATCTGTTCCATATATATATATATATATATATATATATATATATATATATATATATGGCTAAAAAAAGAAATGATGCCTTGGACTGGCATGGTGTTTACAAGCAGAATCATGGTTATTTTATTTATAAAAATTCCCAGACTTCTTTAGTCAGTCACCCTTATGGTAGCAACAGAAACACTTTCTCCCAAGTAATTTCTAAGCCCAGACAGATTGGTTTACCTGTTTTCACAGATATAAAGTCAAGTGTTAAATTGGGCCAATCACATGCTAGTACAGTACTGCTAGGAATAGTAGCAAAGAAACAGTATCCCTAACTCTCACTTTAATCATTAGCTTGTCTTCTTTCTTGGGCTAATCCCCTTGATCCCAAGTCAGGAAACTTTCCAAGCATGATGTCAAAATTCCTTCTGTGCTTCATCCTGGGAGATGGGTAGGAAGCAGGTGCTGATTGACTTCTAGCAAGGGGTTGCAGAGGGGCAGAGGGACCCCCCCACACACCTATTATGACTTTGGGGGGGGTCAATGGGAGAGCCTTCAAATATAGTGAGAAAAGGACCTTTACAAGTAGAGAAAAGGAAGAATGTTACGATAACTATAAAAATTTGCCTGCTTACTAAATCTTACTGTTCAGCTGTAGGCATTAAAACTAAGAGTTTGGGGAAGTCAATAGTTCCTAACTTGATTCTACATAAGGATGATATAATGGAGAAAAACATAGACTTGGAAAAGACATTGAATTTGGATGGAAACATCTCAGTATACATAACTACGTCCAAAATTAACCTTCCAACTCCTACCAAAAGTAAAAGAACCTGGCCAGGAATGATGACACAGGCCTTTCATCTCAGCACTTGGAAGGCAGAGACAGTCGGATCTTTATGATATTCAAGGCCAATCAGGTCTAAATCTGGTGCAAGTCCCAGGCAGTCAACACTACAAAGAGAGACCCTGTCTCAAAAATGAATGAATGAATGAATGATAGCCATAAAGCACTATAGCTACAATAACTTCTTAGACATTTATCCATTTCAAAAGTTTGAAAGAAACATAACCATTTTCTTTAGAGTGCTAGGGATGCCATGCAGGGTCACACACATACGATGCCAAAGTTCTCTGCTACTGAGACGCACCTGCAGCCCTGATAACAATACATTTTAATTGGCTTTATTCAGAGCCTTTTTTGGGTCACAGAAAAATGGGGCACCAAGTAAAGATAACTCTCAAATATTCCCTGCTCTCTTCCATATCTTCCCTCACTACCAATATTCTCCATCAGAGTGGTCCACTTAGGACAGTTGATGAGCCCCCACTGACACATAGCTATCACCAAAGCCTGTAGTTTACTCCTTGGCAAATGTATAATGAATGACACATGTCCATTTTCCACATAGCCTCATTCATGATAGTTTTATAACTGTCAAATCCTCTGTATTCTATAGTTCATTCAACTTTCTTTCCTAACCCTTAGAAACCACTGACATTTTTATGGTATCTAGTATAACCTTTTTTTTTTCTTCAGAAAAAAAGGTTATATAATTAGAACCATACAGTATATGACATTTTCATATTATTCAAAAGATATATGTTTGTTAGTATACCTATATTTCTATGTCCATAGTTATAAGAGATATTGGTCAATATAGGACTATCATTTATATTTCACTCTAAACAAATTGATACCCAAAAGTGATTTTGATAGTATGAATACACTAAACCTATGCTAGCACTAAGAAAATAAAAGTACAAAGAAGTTTTAAAAATTAAAATGTTGCATTTAAAATATATTTAATGTAAAAATACCAGAAAATGAATAATACAGAAACAAAGGTGAAAGATGTGGTATATACCCCCCCAAAAAAACCAGACAGACAGACAGACATGAATCCAAGTATACCAGTAATGCTATTGAAAGGGTGGCACATGCCTGGAATCACAGCACTTGGGAGGCTGAAGTAAGACAGCTTGGGCTTCAGGCAGAGGTCTTATCTCCAAAACAGTGACATCTATGGTATTAAGCTATCTAATAGGCAGAGGTTTCAAGAATGATTAAAAGACATAGCCAATATATGCTTCTTCAAAAACAGTTTAGATTCAAAAATAAAAAATAAAGTAGAACTAAAAGAGAGGGAGAAGTATGCAAGAGGCAACCACTTCTTGCACAGTGGCAAAATATGGAAATAGGAGGGGGACATGCTGGGAAGAAGGAGCAGGAGGAGGAGGAAGAAGAGGAGGAGGAAGAGGAAGAGAAGGAGAAGAAGAGAAGGGGAGGAGGAGGAGGAGGAGGTCCACAGAGAGTGGGATAAAAGAGGGAACTAGGGATTCTTATGAGAAGAATACATATATGTGTGTATAATTATTAAGGAATAAATAATTTTTAAATAAAGTGGAACAAGGTAGATTTCAAGAAAAATGCTAGAACATAAAAGACATTTATTTATTTTTTAATATTTATTTTTTATTAAATATTTTCTTCATTTACATTTCAAATGCTATCCTGAAAGTCCCCTATACCCTCCTCCATCCTGTTCCACAACCCACCCACTCCTGCTTCCTGGCTCTGGCATTCCCCTGTACTGGGGCATATAATCTTTGCAAGACCAAGGGCCTCTCTTCCTATTGATGGCCTACTAGGCCACCCTCTGCTACATATGTAACTAGAGACATAAGCTCTGGGGGGTACTGGTGAGTTCATATTGTTCCTCCTATAGGGTTTCAGACACCTTCAGCTCCTTGGGTACTTTTTTGAGCTCCTTCATTGGGGGCCCTGTGTTCCATCCAATAAATGACTGTGAGCATTTACTTCTGTATACCTCTCCTGGGCATATACCCAGAAGATGTTCCAACTGGTAATAAGGACACATGCTCCACTATGTTCATAGCAGCCTTATTTATAATAGCCAGAAGCTGGAAAGAACCCAGAAGTCCCTTAACAGAGGAATGGATACAGAAAATGTGGTACATTTACACAATGGAGTACTACTCAGCTATTAAAAACAATGAATTTATGAAATTCTTAGGCAAATGGATGGATCTGAGGATATCATCCTGAGTGAGGTAACCGAATCACAAAAGAATACACATGATATGCACTCATTGATAAGTGGATATTAGCCCAGAAGCTTAGAATATCTAAGATACAATTTGCAAAACACATGAAACTCAAGAAGGAAGAACAAAGTGTGGATACTTCATTCCTTCTTAGAATGGGGAACAAAATACCCATGGAAAGAGTTACAAAGTTCGGAGCTGAGATGGAAAGAAGGACATTTATTTATTTTGCATCAGATCGCAGCAGCCCCTACTCCTCTCGTCCCTGCTCAACCCTCACATTCCCCTCCCTCCATTACACCCTCCCCTTCTCTGAGGAGAAGGGCATGGGCACATCATCTCCCAATGACAGCAGACAAGGCAGCCCAGCTAGGGAAAAGGGATCCAAAGGCAGGCAACAGAGCCAGAGTCAGCCACTTCTTCAATTGTTAGGGGACCCGCATGAAGACCAAGTTGCACATCTACTACAAATGTGTAGGGGGGTAGTTCCAGCCACTGCACGCTCTTTGATTGGTGGTTTAATTTCTGTAAGCCCCCATGGTCCCACGTTAGTTGACTCTGTACGCCTTCTTGTGGTGTTCATGACCCCTCTGGCTTGCTCAATTCTATCTCCCCACTTTTCCATAAGACTTCTGGAGCTCTGCTTTATGTTTGGCTGTTGGGCCAGTCACTGTTTGGCTGTTCCTTCAGTCTCTGCTCCATCTTTATCCCTGTATTTCTTGTAGGTAAGAGAAATTTCGGAAGTCCTGCCAGGCTACAGGAGGTGGCTACCTGAGTCTCCATATCCCTAACTACTAGGACTCTCAATTAGGGTCACCCTCCATAGAGTCCCTGGAGCCTCCAGCTCATCCCTGAGATGCCCCCCAACTGATTTCCATTCCCTCTGCCAGCACTCTCCTGCCCTCCACTATCCCACACCTGATACCTGCCCTCATTACCCTCCCCATCACTGTCTCTCCCAGTTCCCTCCCTCCTTCCACCTCCAATGTCTATTTTATACCCACTTCTGAATGAGAGTCAAACATTCACCCTATTACTTAGCGTCTTTGGGTCTGTGGATGATAGTATGGTTATCCTGTACTTTATGGCTAATATCCACTCATAAGTGACTACATACCATGCATGAAAGACACATTTTGTAATGAGTAAAGTTCAATCACTGTAGTATATGGAAACCAAACTAAAAGTTCAAGGCTCTAGCCCTCCTCACCCCTGAAGACATCTCTGGCCCACCCCTGTCTTCTATGAAGTTGTCATGAGTGTCAGTGCTTACAACAATGGTCCAAGGGCACAAGGACAGAGAATGAGAGTGGTCAAGGCACCTGATGTGGTGCTGGTTGCCAGTAACTTCTTTGATGGAAATTAACATTTCAACCAAGAAGTCTGATAGTAAAACTTCCCTTCATCAACTTCATGAAAGTACACAGCACCTCCTTTCTGAACACCTATATCAATTCCCATCTGTTGCCCATCACAGAAGCATGGAGTGGATTCTTCAGGGTCTTGATCCAAATTATACAACATGAATGGATGTCATGGAGAAGCATAACTATCATACACACATTTAGGAAACTAGACTTTAGGCCATCACTGCATCAGTGCCTGTGTAGAAGCATGAACAAGAGATGTTGCATTCTGACTGAGACCAAAAGGCCAGCCTACAGTTAGTATCATCTCCAATAAAAATAAACAGAAGCGATGGAAGGTAATTGGCAAAATACTTACAAAGTGATTGATTGCCTAAGACAGGATGCAATTAGCTATACTAAACCATTTGTCTTTTACATGGGATTGAATTTGTCACACACCCTTGCATCAAGAGCGGTTCAAAGAACTAAGGAAACATGAAAGCATAATCTACCAGTGGCTTAAAAGTCACTTTTCCCCAGTAGCAGTGGACACTAAAAAAAAATGGGTTCTTGAGCTGCATAAAAATATGCTCATGCATAATAAACTGCAATGACATTGGTAATTACTAATTTTATTTAACTTTTGAAAATACATACTGTGAACTTTATTCAACAGCTCAGTTAATAGTATAGAGGACTTTAGCTTGAGGGAGTAAAATATGTATTATATCTTGAGGTCAATGATTACACAACTACATATTTTCAAAAATGATTTCTACTACGACTTTATTGTTGCAGATCTCTGACAGCTTAATAGTGGAAGTTCCTCTATATAATATAGAATATGAAATATTTTAACAACTGTTGCTTATTATTTATGAACCATGATGTTTCATTACTTACTTGTATTTGATGGGACTATTTGGTTGTATTTGATGTATTAGAACTATTTAGTGGAACATACACCCTAGATATTGCTGATTTTGCTACATTAAAAAAATAGTGTCTGGAGAAGGGAAAGCTTCAAAAGGTTCAAAGAGGATGTGAAGTCTCCTTCCTTTTCCAGTCAGGTCCCCTTCCAATAGACAACTACTAACATTGTGGAGCCAGAGAACTATGGGTGAGGGATGAACAGACCAGGAGCAAGAGTAGGGTCCAGGCATGTCCAAACCCAGGAAATCTCATTCTGGGGTCAGCAGGAGTAGGCTTGCATCCAGCCTACTGGTCCTGAATGTCCTGGTGAAGATAGCCTTGTGCTGCCCTCCCTTGCATCACCAGAGAAGGTCACTTAGCCAGTAGCCAGGCTAACCTTCCTTTCCCTTTATATGGTCATGCAAAAGAGGCACCCCCAGTACCCTGGTCCCAGATCAATGATATACACTCGCCCCAAGACCCTGACCCACTCCCAAAAGGGTTAAATAGCCTTTGTTCCTCCCCACAATTAAACTGGCAGTCTGGCTGAAGCCTCTCTCCTCAGAATCTGTTTTTACCGCCAAGCTGTCTGAGGTCTCATCCCTGCCCTCATCCCCCCACATCCCCACCCCAGCCCTCCTTGTTCCTACCTTGCTTTCTCTCTCAGACCACCAGTGGTGATTACTGGCAATCGCACAGCTACAGGTGGGGAGCAGAGTGAAAACGACATTATGTGCATCCTTTTGTGGACAAGTAGACATATACCACCAAATAGACATATTCTTTATACACAGAAGCAAGCACACACAATTGGTAATACACTATGTTATTTCTTCTTGCATATTTCATTCGGGTTTATCTATTTCCAATTAATAGTAGACACTGAGAAGTGAAATTGCTGAATCAAGAATAGTTGGCAGTTCCTCAGAAAATTGGACATAGTACTACTGGAAGATCCAGCAATACCTCTCCTGGGCATATACTCAGAAGATGGTCCAACTGGTAATAAGGACACATGCTCCACTATGTTCATAGCAGCCTTATTTATAATAGTGAGAAGCTAGAAAGAACTCAGATGTCCCTCAATAGAGGAATGGATACAGAAAATGTGGTACACTTACACAATGGAGTACTACTCAGCTATTAAAAACAATGAATTTATGAAATTCTTGGGCAAATGGATGCATCTGGAGGATATCATCCTGAGTGAGATAACCCAATCACAAAAGAAGCCACTTGATATGCTGATAAGTGGATATTAGCCCAGAAACTTAGAATACCCAAGATACAATTTGCAAAACACAAGAAAATCAAGAAGAAGGAAGAACAAAGTGTGGATACTTCATTCCTACTTAGAATAGGGAGCAAAATACCCATGGAAGGAGCTACAGAGACAAAGTTCAGAGCTGAGACAGAAGGAAGGACCATCCAGAGACTTCCCCCCCTGGGTATCCATCCCATAAACAACCACCAAACCCAGACACTATTGCATATGCCAGCAAGATTTTGCTGACAGGACCCTGATATAGCTATCTCTTTTGAGGCTATGCCAGTGCCTGGCAAATACAGAAGTGGATGCTCACAGTCAGCTATTGGATGGAACACAGGGCCCCCAATGAAGGAGCTAGAGAAAGTACCCAAGGAGCTGAAGGGGTCTGCAACCCTATAGGAGGAACAACAATATGAACTAACCAGTACCCCCAGAGCTCGTGTCTCTAGCTGCATATGTAGCAGAAGATGGCCTAGTCGGCCATCATTGGGAAGAGAGCCCCCTTGGTCTTTCAAACTTTTTATGCCCTGGTACAGGGCATAAAAGAAGTGCCAAGGCCAAGAAGGACCAAGAAATGGGAGTGGGTGAGTAGGGGAGCAGGGCAGGGGGATGGTATAGGGGACTTTCAGGATAGTGTTTGAAATGTAAATGAAGAAAATATCTAATAAAAAAAATAAAAGAAGACAATTGAGATTAAAAGATAGTAAAGCCATCAGTGAATAACAATGGAATCATGTAGTGAGTTATATGGTATCAACTAATAGATAAAATGCAACAAATGTGTATATACATATGATATATATATTCAACTATATATATATATATATATATATATATATATATATATATATATATATATATATATTCAACTTATAAAAAAAGAATAGTTATAAATTTTTTGTAGATTTTACCAAGTTACTTCTAAAGAAGTTTGGGTAGTCAGTGTTGTCACCAGCCTGATGGCAAATATTTTACTTTTAGTTATTGTGACTATCATAGATCCAACAGCCATTAGAATTTGAAATATGGGCCAGGTGTGGTGCCACAACCCCTTTAATCACAGCACTTGGGAGGCAGAGGCAGGCAGATCTCTGAGTTCGAGGTCAGCCTGGTCTACAGAGTGAGTTCCAGGACAGTCAGGGCTACACAGAGAAACCCTGTCTCAGAAAAACAAAAGAAAGAAAAGAAAGAAAGAAAGAAAGAAAGAAAGAAAGAAAGAAAGAAAGAAAGAAAGATTGATTAACATTCCCTGTTGTGTTTTTAGCTAATCTCTCTGTTGATAATTAGCATTGTTTTTCTATATAATGTATGCTTTAGGTATTATCTTTTGTTGGGGAAAGAGGGGAGGGGACTGGAGAGATAGTTCAGTGATAAAGAGCACTGGCTGCTCCTTATTAGTAATAGCCAGAAGCTGGAAAGAACCCAGATGTCCCTCAACAGAGGAATGGATACAGAAAATGTGGTACATTTACACAATGGAGTACTACTCAGCTATTAAAAACAATGCATTTATGAAATTCTTGGGCAAATGGATGGATCTGGAGGATATCATCCTGAGTGAGGTAACCCAATCACAAAAGAAGTCACTTAATATGCACTCACTGATAAGCGGATATTAGCCCAAAAACCTAGAATACCCAAGATACAATTTCCAAAACACAAGAAAATCAAGAAAGACCAATTCGTGGATACTTCATTCCTCCCTATAATAGGGATTAAAATATGCATGGAAGGAGGTGCAGAGTTTGGAGCTAAACGAAAGGATGTACCATCCAGAGAGTGCCCCACCCGGGTGGTCCATCACATAATCGGCCACCAAATGCAGACACTACTGCACACACCAGCAGGATATTGCTGGGGGGACCCTGATATAGCTGTCTCCTGGCAGGCTCTGACAGTCCCTGACAAATGCAGAGGTGGATGCTCATAGCTGTCTATGGGGCGGAGCACGGGGTCCCCAATGTAGGAGCTGGAGAGAGTACCCAAGAGCTGTAGGGGTCTGCAACCCTATGGATGGAACAACAATATGAACTAATCAGAACTCCCCAGAGCTCGTGTCTCTAGCTGCATATGTATTAGAAGATGGCCTAGCTGGCCATTATTCGGGAAGAAAGGCCCTTGGTCTAGCAATGTTTATATGCCCCAGTACAGGGGAATGCCAGGGCCAAATAGTGGGAGTGGTAGGGTAGGGGAGCAGAGCAGGGGGAGGGTATAGGGGACTTACGGGATAACACTTGAAATGTAAATGAAGAAATTATCTTAAAAAAATAAAAAAATAAAAATAATTTAAAAAAAAGCACTGGCTGCTTTTTCAGATGACTCAGGTCCCAGCGCCCCACAGTGGCTCCCAACTGCATGTAATCCTAGTTTCCATGGAACAATAACCCTTTCTGGCCTCCAAGAGTACCTAATACCTTGCAGTACACAGACATAAATGGAGGCAAAACACTCATACTGATAAAATAGAAAGTAGTAACAAGCAAACAAATACATATTTAAAAATGCTGGAAATAATATTTTTTTCAAGATTGAATTTTTTGACATGTAGAAATTTGTATTTTCTTATAACATCCTTACAAATCTTTGTACTAAATACTTATTTTGAGTTTTTCAATTAAATATTCTTTAAAATGTTTAAAAAACAGCTTAACTATCTGAAAAACATATCAAATATATTTTCTCTTAACAAAAGTTCACTCAAATGCATAAAACGAAGTTAAACAAGTAAATGGAAAAAATAGACAAATTAACTAATATCCTATTCTCAGGAATAAATAGGACTACAGAAGGATTCATATGAAAATGATGGAATTGGCCAGTAATAGAAGTCAAATAGCTCTAACAATTATATGTAGAACATTATCTTAATTTAGGTTTCCATTAGTGTGAAGAGATACCATGACCAAGGCAAACTCTTTTGTTTGTTTGTTTGTTTGTTTGTTTTGTTTTTGTTTTTTGAGACAGGGTTTCTCTGTGTAGCCCTGGCTGTCCTGGAACTCACTTTGTAGACCAGGCTGGCCTCGAACTCAGAAATCTGCCTGCCTCTGCCTCCCGAGTGCTGGGATTAAAGGACAACATTTAATTGGGGCTGGCTTGCAGATTCAGAGTTTCAGTCCATTATCATCATGGCAGGAAGCATGGCAGTGTGTAAGCAGACACAGTGCTGGAGAAGGAGCCAAGAGTTGTATATCTTGATCCAAGGCAGCCAGGAAGAGACTGTCTCTTCCAGGCAGCTAGGGGGAGGGTCTCAAAGCCCACCTCCACAGTAACACACTTCCTCCAACAAGGCCACATCAACTCTAATAAGGCCACACTTACTAATATTGCCACTCCCTGAGTAAAGCATATTCAAACCACCATATTCCACTCCTTGACCCCCATAGGGTTGCTCAAACACATAAGTCTATGGGGACCAAAAATAGCCATAGCATAATACAAAATACATTTAATCCCATAGTCCATAGCAGTCTCAACAGTGTTAAAAGTACAAAGTTCAAAGTCTCTTCTGACATTCATCCAGTCACTTAACTGTAATCCTTGTAAAAACAAAAGCAAAAAACCAAAACAAACAAACAAACAAACAAAAAACAAATCACATATCTCCAACATCACAGGATATACATTGCCATTCTAAAACATCATAGTGGGAAATACTGGACTAAAGCAAGACCAAAGCCAGCTGGGCAAACTCTGCATCTCCATGTCTGATGTCAAAGCAATCTTCAGATCTCCATCTCCTTTCTGCTTTGTTGAGTGCAGCAGAATTCTTTCTCTTTGGCAGGTTCGAGTCCCTGTTAGCAGCTTTCCTCAGCAGGTATCCCACAGGTCTGGTATCTTATACATCATTGGGTCTCCAAGGCGACTTCAACATTGCAGGTTCTTGTTTCAATGTCTGGGATCCACACATGATTTCCTGGACTTCTCCAAAGGCCTTGAGTCACATTGTCAACTCTGCCTTCTGTAGCATTCTAGGCTCTG
This sequence comes from Mus minutoides, assembly GCA_902729485.2. Taxonomy (NCBI): domain Eukaryota; kingdom Metazoa; phylum Chordata; class Mammalia; order Rodentia; family Muridae; genus Mus; species Mus minutoides. The sequence continues at coordinate 154,707 of LR749493.1, read as the reverse complement.
GTTGACTCCACTCCACTGCTGCTGCTGTTCTTGGTGAGCATGCCATGGTACTGGTATGTCCAACTCTCTTGAGTCTAACACTGCAATTTAGCTTCAGCAACAGTGTCTCATAGGCTCCCTTCATGGTGCCAAGCCTCAACTTCTTTGCATGACCCCTTTAGTTCTGGGCCATCAACTGCAACTGAGGCTGCACCTACACCAGTGGCCTTCCATGGCTCTCACAGTGCCAAGCCTCAGCTGCTCTCCATGACCCCTTCATGTCTTCAACACCAGCACCACCTGAATGACTCTCATACATTACCAAGTCCAGCTGCAGCTTCACCCCCCCCCAAAGAAGTCTCTAGGCTACATATTAACCTTCTTTTCCTTTGAAACCTTTCGACTCAGTCCCCCATAGTTCAAATCACCCTCAGCAACAATATCAAAATACAGAACAGTGACAATAAACCTTTCTTCCTTTTTTTTTTAAAGATTTATTTATTTATTATATGTAAGTACACTGTAGCTGTCTTCAGACACTCCAGAAGAGGGCATCAGATTTTGTTACAGATGGTTGTGAGCCACCATGTGGTTGCTGGGATTTGAACTCGGGACCTTCAGAAGAGCAGTCGGTGCTCTTAACCACTGAGCCATCTCACCAGCCCCCCCCTTTCTTTCTTTAAAAGAGCACTGGCTACTCTTTCAGCGGACCCAGGTTCAATTCCCAGTACTCAGAGGACTCAGGACTGTCTATAAATTTTTGATGCTTATTTATTTTTATCTTATGTGTATGGGTGTTTTGCCTGCATGTATGTCTGTACACCATGGGCATGAGTGTTCTCCGTGGAGGACAGAGAAGGTGTTGGTTTTCCTCATTGAAATTGCCATTATGGGCAATTCTTAGTCATCTTCGGTGCTAGGAATTCTGAACTTAGGTCCTCTGGAAGAGCCATCAATGTTTTAACACTTGAGCCATCTCTCTAGCCCTACCACTGGCTTTAGAATGATATGCCATCTCCCCTCCATTTTGCATAGTGCCAAATCTGTCATGATGTATTATAAATCTCCATATTATAAGAATTTGTTTGGAGCTATTCTTTTATGCTCCTTTTCTCTTTCTAATTCTGCCAATATTATACTGTCTTGTTATCTGTGGCTTTATAGTAAGTCTCATATCTTGAGTTGAGGATATGGCTTAGCCAGAAATTACCTGCTACGCAAGCATGAGGACCAGAGTCGGGACTATAGGATGCTGGGTAAGGTGGTACACATATGCTGTTCTAGTGATGGGTGGCAGGGGAGTGGGTGGTGGTGGTGGAAGGAGATAGGAGGAGCCTAAACTCATTGGCCAGCCAGAATAGCCAGTTAGTAATCTCCATGTTCAGTGAAAGCCCCTGCTTTCACAAACATGCACACACACTGACACACACACACACACACACACACACACACATACATATGCACACATACACTTATGCATACATACTCTCTCACACACATGTACATACATACATACATACATGAACACATGCATAGATAAGTAAGACTCATATTTGGGAAAGCAAATCTTTTATTTTTGGTTTCATCAAACAGGTCTTAGTTAAACCTTGCTTTTTTATTGCAATATTAGTTTTTTAGTCAAAACTACCTGTATATGATGTACATTGAAAATAACTGGATGGAAATAACAAAATTATCAGTAGTAGTTTTCAGTTAATGTGCAAGATGAATAACTGATTCCTTCAAGTGGTGAATATGAGCTTATTTGGTAGTCTGAAGCTAAATTTGAATGCCTTTGCTTTGTTTTGTGGTGCTGCGGGTGAAACCCAGATCGTCCACAATGCTGAGCAAACATGAAACCACGGAACTACATCCCAATTGGAATGTGACCAATTTATGAAAATATTATCTGTACATACTGGTGTCCTTTGAGGAGGTCCCTGAGGAGAGCAGCATTGTTACAGTAAAAGCAAATACAAGGGTTAAAATCAATGCTAGGGTCAAAATGCTGAGGGCTTGAGCACTTGGGGAGGAAAATAAGGCTTGATAGTTAAGCTGAACACATAAGAGAAAGGCCAAAGCTCTGGGCAAGCTCTGACCAGCTCCCAAGTACTGCTTCCTGGGGAGGATGTGGGAGGCATTTGTTGCTTTTCCCCCTTGTAAATTCAGCTTTATGTGCAGTTACACCTTACATCTAACAGACTGAATGCGTTGTAACAGATTGAATTGTGGGGAAAGATGCCTTCTAAGAAATCCTCTGTCTATTCCAGGAAGGAGAGCACTCCAGCTTGCCCCAGGGGTGGGCAAGGGGAGGAGAAAATGGTAGGTTAGCGCTAATGAATCCAGCCCTTTGCCATTGCCCCTGTTTGGTGCTCCCTCTACCCTGGAGAGTGTGTTTTCTTTCTGCTTTTATTTTCAATTGCCTGTTGCACTAAGCCTTGGTTACTTGATTGCTTTACCGGATCTGATCTCCAGCACAAATTCTTCTTTAGAAGCAGGAATACTGAGAGTGCTACCATTGGGATGAGAGGGAATCTGAGAGGAGGCATCTCTCCACCTCTTCTATTCTGGCTGCATCTTTCCTCCCAGTTTCCATTGTCACACTCCTGGGATCTCCAGCATTGTTTTCCAGCCACCTCAAACTACCCCCTCCCCATTCTCTTCACATAACAGGAGTTTCCTGACTCTCAGGCATTCACATGCCATTTCCAATGTCCTTCGCCCTGTTCCATTACTGTTCTTCCAAATCACTCACAATGATACTTGACGTTCCTCAGGACTCTTCAAAAGAGATTCATCTATTTTAATTTGTGGGCATGAGTGTTTTGCTTGCAAGTATTTCTGTGCATCTGAGGAGGCCAGAAGAAGGTGATGGATGCCCTAGAAGTTGAGGTACAGATGGTTGTGAGCTGCCATGTGGCTGCTGGGAATCAAAGCTGGATCCTCTGGAAGAGCAGTCTGTGCTCTTAGCCACTGAGCCATTTATATAGCCCCTTCTCAAGACTCTTGAAGGCACAACTAGTTAGTCTCTCTGAGGCTCTCTACTCTGGAATTCTTTGTTTTATGTGTGTTACAGGATTTGCTTACTCATTAACTAGTTTGTGGTCCATACTAGGCTGTGAGCCTACTGTTGATAAAAAAAAAAAAAAAAAGTAAATACCTCATAGGTAACTAGCACATACTATCTACTCACGGGACCGGAGAGATGGCTCAGTGGTTTAAGAGCTTATGCTGGTCTTCCAAGGGACCTGAATTCAAGTCCCAGTACCAACATGAGTTGACTCACAACCATCTGTATAACTCCACCTCCTTGGGGATCCAACACTTCTGTAATCTTTGGGCACCTGCACTTATGTGCATACACCCACACAGATACATAATTAAATAAGATTTTAGAAAATTAAGTAGACAACTTTAATATATACGAAGTTAAATTTAAATCGATCTCTCATCCAAAAATAGAATCAAAGGGGGAAAACACAATCAAGTATTTGAGTCAATAAATACTCCAGTGGTAAGAACAAAATCTGTGGTCTTTAACACCTACACCCCCAAAATGAATGGATGATATCAAGGAGGCAGTACATGAAACTTGAAAATGCTACAACTTTATAAGCACCAGTGAAAGACTGCTCCAAATTGTGCTTCTGGGATTCAGAATAGTGTGCATTGCTGCATAGCAATGGCTAAGATTTCCCCTTACTCTGTTTACCAAAGTTAGCAAGCTAGGCCATATGATTGTTCTTGTTGATTTGTGGTATTACATAGGTATTAAAAATACAGAGGCATTCTCTCAATGTCAGAACAATTATCAAACACAGAAATGAATACTGATACAATAGTATTATTAGGTGTGTCGAAATCTTATTTAAAATTTGGTTTCATCAGTGTTGAACTAGTGGCATTTATAACAAAAGAAAAAAATCTAGTCTAGGATCCAATCTAGGACTATACACAGTATTTAATTACGATAACCTTTTAGATTCCTTTAAATCTTTCACAGTTCCTCACTCTCTGTCTGGATGTGACTTTTTCAACAATTAAAGGTCTGCTATTTTTAGAATGTCTCTTAATTTGGGCTTCTGCTGATTCCTCATTATTAGATTTACTTGTCGCACTTGGGGCAGAAGTGTCACAGAGCTGCTGGATTTTTTTTTTTTCTTCTGTTTTTAAAGAGTGATATATTTCTTTATTTTTCTGCACACAGATGTCTTTTCAGCACCTATGTCTTTGTACCACTTGCATACCTAGTGCCTATGGGTGCCAGAAGAGGGTGTTGGAACTCCTGAAACTGTAGTTACAGATAGCTGTGAGTCTTCTTGCCGCTGCTGGGAACTGAACCCGAGTCCTTTATAAGAATAGCAAGTGCTTGTTACTGCTGAGCCATCTTGCCAGCACTGATGTTTCAGTACAGTGCATCATACTGGAGACACATAATACTGTGTTGTCTTTTGGTTCATAACTTTAACTTTGTTTATTTCCTTCATGTGGTCCCCAACAGAGGACTCCTTTCCTTCACTGTAACATTATATACACATTGCAATCAATGCACATAATTGCATAAAATAACTATTATATTGAAATAATACATATTTATGGATTCTTTGAGACCTCAAATGGTACCTATTTTCCCCACAATTTCACCTGCTGGTTTTAGCAACTGTTCATGATTCTTGCCCCCCCAAAATATTAATATGGTGGTTGCCAAATGGTAATTTTTAAATTTTGTCATTTATCTCTTAAATTTATCCACTGATATTTTATGGTATGAAAGTATTTATTTCAGTATGCATTTGTAAACATTTGTTGCATATGTATTATAATTTTTTACTATTCTCTATGCTGTTCATGAATTTGTCATATATTTGGCCATTTGGTATTATTTCAGGTCAGTTTCTGTGTCCCTTTGACATTTATCTATTATGTTTTCCATATTTCATCATTTTCCAGCAGTGCAAGGCATTTGCTTTTGTTCTATGCTGGATCTAGACATTTCTCTAAGTTTTCTGTTCCTATATTGAAGAATGATTATCTAGATACCAAAATGTGGCCATGAGATGTGCTTATTGCTGTAAGGGCATTTTCTTCCTTCCTTTCTTCCTTCCTTCCTTCCTTCCTTCCTTCCTTCCTTCCTTCCTTCCTTCCTTCCTTGTTTTTTTGTTTTGTTTTGTTTTGTTTTGTTTTGTTTTGTTTTTGTTTTTGTTTTTCGAGACTGGGTTTCTCTATGTAGCCCTGGCTGTCCTGGAACTCACTTTGTAGACCAGGCTGGCCTCAAACTCAGAAATCCACCTGCCTCTGCCTCCCAAGTGCTGGGACTAAAGGCGTGCACCACCACGCCTGGCTTTCTCTCTCTCTCTCTCTCTCTTCCTTCCTTCCTTTCGTTCTTTCTTTCTTTCAGGCCTTATTAGTTGTATCAGTCACAAATATCAATAATCATGAATTCACATTAACTACAATGCTTCTGATCCTAAACAAAAGGCTAAGCATCCTACCTCCTAATCATCCTCCTTTCTATTTTGTGATTCCATTCTCTGACACCAAGAAGCCTGATGTGCTGTGGGGCAGTGGTGGCGCACGCCTTTAATCCCAGCACTCGGGAGGCAGAGGCAGGTGGATTTCTAAATTCGAGGCCAGCCTGGTTTACAGAGTGAGTTCCAGGACAGCCAGAGCTACACAGAGAAACCCTTCTTGAAAAAAACAAAAACAAAAACAAAAACAAAGAAAGAAGCCTGATGTTTGTTATTTTCCAGTGCATTTACAGTAACTTCCAGAGCTGTTGAACTATACCACTGCATAAAATTATACTTTGTAAGTACTATTTCTTTTTTTTTTTTTTATTTTTTATTCTTTTATTAGATATTTTCTTCATTTACATTTCAAGTGTTATCCAGAAAGTTCCCTATATCCTCCCCCCTCCCGGCCCTGCTACCCTACCCACCCGCTCCCACCCCCTGGCCCCGGCGTTCCCCTGTATTGGGGCAAATAAAGTCTGCATAACCAAGGGGCCTCTCTTCCCAC